>LR738709.1:711170358-711432126 GCA_902687465.1 Secale cereale
GGGCGCAAGGTAGGTTCTGGAACGCTGATTTTTTATATAATTTTTCTAGATTTTTCCTGACAGTTCTCGTAATGTGAAAACCTGAAATACAAAAACAGCCGAAAACAGAAACTGGCACTGGGGTGCACTGGATTAGTAGGTTAGTCCAAATATGATCAAAAGTGTATGGAAGTGTATAAATATCATAGCAATATCACCCAAAAGTGGCATGGAGCAAGCAGAAATTATAGATACGTTTTGGACGTATCAGGTGGCAGCAGCATTAATATCTTGTATTATGAGACTTTCCGTCGCATGGGGCTGACGGATAAGAAGCTAAGACAGTCAAATATGGTGTTTCATGGAGTAGTGCCAGGAAAATCAGCTTACCCAGTTGGGAAAATTGACCTAGAAGTTACCTTTGGAGATGAACAGGATTCCAGGTCGGAGATGATAACCTTTGAAGTTATCAAGATCCGGAGCCCATATCATGCTCTGTTTGGAAGACCGGTTTACCCAAGTTTATGGCTAGGCCGTGCTATGTTTATCTACAGCTCAAGATGCCGGGTCACAAAGGAACCATCACGGTTCATGGAAGTCGCAAGATTGCATTGGAGTGCGAAGAAGGAGACGCTCCTTATGCGGAGGCAGTATGTGCTACAGAGGAGTTGAAGTTTTACAAGGACAATGTTGATCCGGCAGATATGTCCCCGTTGAAGAAGCCAACTACAGAGCATGATCCGGCATTGAAGTTCAAGTCTGCGGAGGAGACCAAGCAAGTTGACTTTGTGCCAGGCGATTCATCCAAGCAGTTCACTATCAGCGCTAACCTTGATCCTAAATAGGAAAGCGCGCTCATTGAGTTCATCCGTGAGAACCGGGATATCTTTGCATGGAAACCTTCTGACATGCCAGGTATACCGAGGGAACTCACTGAGCACAGTCTTAACATTGATCCGAAGTTTAAACCGGTCAAGCAGTATCTGCGCCGCTTCAACGAAGAAAGGCGCAAGGCTATAGGAGAAGAAGTGGCCAGGCTTTTGGCCGCGGGGTTCATAGTTGAAGTTTTTCACCCGGAGTGGTTGGCTAATCCGGTGTTGGTATTAAATAAAAATGGAGAGTGGAGAATGTGTGTGGATTACACAGACCTAAACAAAGCTTGTCCAACCGATCCTTTTGCTCTCCCTCGTATTGATCAGATCATTGATGCTACAGCGGGATGTGAGCGGCTAAGTTTTTTGGATGCATATTCAGGGTATCACCAGATCAAGATGGCAGTTAAAGATCAAGAGAAGACGGCCTTCATAACCCCTTTTGGTGCTTTTTGCTATGTGTCTATGCCTTTTGGGCTCAAGAGTGCCCAAGCAACTTACCAGCGTTGCGTACAGAATTGTCTTAAGGGGCAGATAGGGAGGAATGTTCATGCTTATGTGGATGATATTGTGGTGAAATCGAGGAAGGAGGAGACACTGATAGAGGACCTCGAGGAGACCTTTGACAATCTTCGAGCCTATAAAATGATGCTTAATCCGGAGAAGTGTGCTTTCGGTGTTCCGGCGGGCAAGCTCCTTGTATTCTTGGTGTCAAACTGAGGAATAGAAGCCAATCCGGAGAAGATCAAGGCAATCACATCTTTGACTAAACTGGCTTGCATCAATGATGTTCAGCGTATCGCTGGCCGGATCACAGCATTGAGCCGGTTCATCAGCCGTCTGGGAGAGAAGGCAATTCCGCTTTATCGGATGCTGAAAAAGACAGACCGGTTTATATGGAGTGAGGAGGCAAACACTGCGTTTGAGGATTTGAAGCGGCAACTGGCAGAACCGCCGGTCCTTGCTGCCCCTATTGATAATGATCCATTGCTGTTATACATCGCCGCCAACGCACGGGCAGTCAGCGTGGCAATCGTGGTCGAGCGCAAGGAAGCAGGAAAGGAATATCCGGTTCAACGTCCAGTCTATTATGTCAGTGAAGTTCTCATTGAATCCAAACAAAGGTACCCGCATTGGCAGAAGCTGGTATATGGTGTGTTCATGGCAAACCGGAAGTTGAAGCATTATTTCCAAGGCCACCCAATAACTGTTGTCAGTTCAGCTCCATTGGGGGATATAATCCAGAACAGGGAAGCTACTGGCAGAGTGGCGAAGTGGGCCATTGAGCTTAGCCCACACGGATTGAAGTATGTGCCACGCACCGCTATCAAATCCCAAGCATTGGTGGATTTCATCAATGATTGGACAGAACTGCAAGCACCAGAGGAGAAGCCGGATCTTACATACTGGACGATTCATTTTGACGGTTCAAGGCAGTTAGAAGGCTCGGGGGCTGGAGTTGTGTTAACTTCCCCGCGAGGTGACAAGTTCTGTTATGTCCTCCGTCTAATGTTTCCTTGTACTAACAATGCAGCAGAATATGAGGCATTGCTTCATGGCCTACGGATGGCTAAGGAGATGAACTTGAGCCGGGTCAAGTGTTTTGGTGATTCAGATTTAGTGGCACAGCAAGTATCCGGCAAGTGGGATTCAAAAGACCCTCTCATGGCAGCTTACAGACGAGAAGTTGAAGCAGTCGCAGGATATTTCAAAGGATATCAGGTGGATCACATAGACCGGCAAAGGAATGAAGCGGCTGATGCCCTGAGCCGGCTGGGTTCGCAACGTAAACCGGTACCACCGAATACTTTTTTGGATGAGCTGCACAGTCCATCAGTTCAGGTACCATCGGAGGAAGATCTGGTTGTTCCTGATCCGAAGGCGCAACTAGTTGCAGCACTTCATGTTATCCCGGATTGGACGCTCCCATACTTGGCATATCTAAGCCGTGGGGAGTTGCCACACGACGAGATCGAAGCGAAACAGATAATCCGGCGCTCCAAGTCCATGACAATTGCAAACGGAGAACTTCACCATCGCAGTGTTTCGGGAGCGTTTCAGCGGTGTGTGTCATCTGAGGAAGGGTGTGATATCCTTCGTGAGATCCATGAAGGGGATTGTGGTCATCATTCCGGTTCAAAATCCTTGGTGGCTAAAGCTTTTCGACATGGGTTCTATTGGCTGACAGCCCATGCTGATGCAGCGGATCTAGTCCGGAGGTGCGATGCTTGTCAGAAATTTTCACGACGTGCTCTTGTTCTGGCACAGGAGCTCCGGATGATACCGATTACTTGGCCGTTTGGGACTTGGGGGCTTGATATGGTTGGGCCCTTCAAACGATCCCAAGATAAAAAAACTCATCTACTGGTGGCTGTGGATAAATTTACAAAATGGATTGAGGCAGAGCCTATGAGCAAGTGTGATGCGGTAACAGCGGTTAAATTCATCAAAAAGGTAATTTTCCGGTTTGGCTTTCCACACAGCATCATCACAGACAACGGCACTAATTTATCTAAAGGAGAGATGGAAGAGTTTTGTCAATGGGAGCATATTCGCTTAGATGTGTCTTCTGTAGCTCACCCTCAATCCAATGGTCAAGCTGAAAGGGCTAATCAGGAAATTTTGCGAGGTATCAAGCCACGGCTTATGACTCCCTTGCAAAGAACACCAGGGTGCTGGGTTGAGGAGTTTCCTTCTGTCCTCTGGAGCATCAATACTACGCCGAACCGGTCCACAGGTTATACACCTTTCTTCATGGTGTATGGTGCTGAAGCGGTCCTTCCAAGTGATATCCATCATGATTCGCCACGGGTGACGGCTTATGTTGAAGCGGCTAATGAGCAGGCAAGACAGGATAGTTTGGACCGGTTGGATGAAGAGCGTGACATAGCAGCAGCACGGTCCGCGATTTATCAACAGGACTTGCGCAGATATCACAGCCGCCGGATCAAAACCAGGACGTTCCAGGAGGGAGATTTGGTACTCCGGCTCATCCAAGACCAAACAGACATGCACAAACTATCCCCGCCTTGGGAAGGGCCCTTTGTGGTCAGCAAGAATCTACACAATGGTTCATATTACCTGGTGGACATTCGAGAGCACAAGGACTCACGGACATCAGAAGAAGAGACAAAGAGGTCGTGGAACATCGCTCTCCTGCGGCCCTACTATACTTGAGCCATGAGCTCTGCTGTATCCTATGTATATATTATGATTAATGAATAAACCGGCGCCCTCAATAAACCGGGGGGTCAGCTCTTTTTTCCAATATAAGTGTCTTATGGTGATATCCATCTACAGTTTATATCATTTTCATTAAGAAAATAAGATGTTTTGATCAGTCTATCTGGCTATGCAGGACAATTTTATAAGGGACCAAAGAAGGTTTGCCGCACGGTGCAACTCCCATATAGGTACCCTGCTTCTACATTCACTAAAGGGCTTCCTGTTCAAACATAGGTCGTATTCGAACCAAAGAGAACATAGCCATTCCTGTTCAAACATAGGTCGTATTCGAACCAAAGAGAACATAGCAAAGGCCACTAGGGGGCTACGGATCGTATTCGAATCCTAGCTTAGCCCCTATGGTCCGGTTTATATGATCGTATTCGAATCATAAGCTCCTTGGATCGTATTCGAATCCATTGCTTAGCTAAAATTTCACGATCCCAAGGGGGCTACGGATCGTATCCGAATCCTAGCTTAGCCCCTTGCGGTCCGGTTTATATGATCGTATTCGAATCATAAGCTCCTTAGATCGTATTCGAATCCATTGCTTGGCTAACATTTCACGATCCCAAGGGGGCTACAAATCGTATTCGAATCCTAGCTTAGCCCCTTGCGGTCCGGTTTATATGATCGTATTCGAATCATAAGCTCGATTTGGAGCCTGGCAGCTCGCAAAAAGCCTCGACTACATGATTTTATTTGCAAACCTGTGTTTTTTGTATTTTTTTTCTCATGTGTTTCTATGGTTCTTTGATCCGGAGTGGGACAACTTCAAGGTTGACCACATATCTTCAAAAGTCTGGACACAGAGCTCCAACATTATTTAAACCGGTAGTTCTTGTAAACCCGGAATAATTGGGTACGCCCCAACGGAGCCAAGAGCTTCCTCGGAAATAACAATGTTCGCCGGATTAAGAATATCAAGCATACTTAATCACAGGTATGAAGTTATTTTTGGTATAAACGGACACTTGTTTGATATATTTTGTGAGCAATTTAATCGGTCCGGCGATAAACCGCTAGGACATCTTTTAAGTGTTATCTATGCAGAAACAGATAGTACGCAAGATAAACCATATCAGACAAGATTCAAATTGGCAAACGTCAAAGCAAAGTTGGGACATCCGGATCAAGATGGACAATATTTTAAGCTATCCTATTACAAGGCACAGCAGGCCAGAACGGATTAAAGTTTTTTGGCAAAATAATACTGCAGCTACAAAGATAATCTGTGTGGCCTATGCTTCCTCCTGCTGCGACGGCTGAGGATCGACCTGTTCCGGAGCTTCTTCGTCTTCTTGAAGCGGCTGAAAGTCAGGGACGCACCAATCGATTTTTGTTAAAGCATGGAAGTACATCTCTTCCGTAATAAGATCAGACGGATCAACATCTAGGGCGAAAGTGTGGGGGCGCACTGGTGGGATTAGATTTACGGTATCATAAAACGGTCGATCCACCCGTTCATTTTGTAAATCGTACGCCGGATGATACCTGGTCAAGTCTGATTCAACAGCAAGTTTGCTGGCAAGAGGACGCATCTCCTCCGTTAAAGCATGAAGGTCTTTACCAGTGAAGGCCGATCCATCTTCTTTGGTGCTGGGATACCCGTTCAGAGCTTCTTCCGGATCGAAGTCTGGAACCCACGCTTTGGCTCTGGTGAGCGCTACAAGAGAACCGGCTCGGGCAGCAGACTTCTTCACTTCCTCCAAGCGTGCTGGCAAGATAGAAAGCTTCTCCAGAGTGCCTTGGATGGTGGTGGGGGCCGGTTTATTGAAAGACATTGCACTTATAATCCTCTGAGCGCCGGAATACAGCTGCTCAACCAGAGTATAAGAGGCCTTGAGTTTCTTTCGGAGATCATCCCCAAGATGGGTGATGCGCCGTCCTGCATATGGTTATGACAATTAAACCGGAACGGATTAAAGGTTGCAGAAATGAAAGCATGGGCAGGTTAAGTATTTACCGAAGACGGCAGAAGTCATAAGTTTTATTTGCCGCTTTAAATCGGTCAACTCTTCTGTCACCGGATTAAGAGCTTCCTCAGCGTCCTTTGCTCTCTTTTCAAGAGCATTTTTCTGCACTTCCCAGGTTGCCCGCTCTGATTCAAAATATTTCTTCAACTGTTCAGCAGTGGTTAAGCTCAGCGCCAGATCTTTTTTGGCCTTGGCAGCAGCATATTCAGTTTCAGCAAGTCTATTCTGGAGTTCAATTATTTCTTCAGCCCTCCGGTTCAAATCAGCCTGCAAGGGAAATCAAGTGGAATACGGGACAAAATTCAGACAAGTCTCAAGCACATAACCAAGTTATCCACTTGACACTTGGGGGCTAATGGGCAATTGAAGTATCAAGAGTGACAATTAAAGATAAGTCTCAAGCACACAAACAAGTTGTCTACTTGACACTTGGGGGCTAATGGGCAGTTGAAACATCAAAAGAAAGATTCAGACAAGTCCCAGGCACATAAACCGAGTTATGCCCCTGGCACTTGGGGGCTAATGTAAGATTATTTGCTCACATTTGAAAGTACCGGTTCACCTTCTAACATAGCTAAACCGGAACTTGGGGGCTACCATGATATAGACAGAAATATAACAAAGGCAAAAGCAAAAGACAAGTAAGATACCTCGTACTTGTCCTTCATCATGTTGACCAAGCCCGCTTCATAGTCCCGACTGGTATGTAGCCGGTTCAAATACCCGAAATAAAGCTCCTGGGCACTCAGCTCGGCGAAACTAGACAAGTCTGTACTCCACTTGCCCTTCTCTTGCTGGAGTTTTTCCGCTTTAGCAGTATGCTTGGCTAAAACAACGGGCTCAGCAGGAGCGGTATAACCTGTACCGGTTATTTGAATATCCGGAGAAGAAGCAGCGGCCGGTTGTGGAGTGGCAGTATGAACCGGACTAGCGGGAGCCGGGCTAGTCCGAGGAGGGTCGGCCCGGGCAGGACTCGCCGGTTCATGGACATCTTCAGTGTTGGGATTCTCAGAAGCAGTGGCATAATTATGATCCATGGGAGCGGGATCTTCAAGCTGTACTATAGGCTCTGTATCCGGATCAGCCGCCGGATCATCAGTGGCAGTCTCAGCAGCCGTTTTGCTGGCCTTTGCCCTTTTGCTAGGCTTGGGATTGCTGAAAGGAATTGGAAAAGAAATCAGAGTCATAAAAGCAAATACAAAAGTAAACCGGATGAGGTAAAGGACTTACCCAGGGACGGTCTTCAGAGTTGGGACCTGTGTGGCGGTTGATTCGCCAGAAGATGATAAAGGAGTCTCCTGATAATTAGGATCAGACGGTTTAAGTGATTTGCGTATAAGTCCGGCCTTGGGATGAAGAAGGGTTGGAGAAAGTAAAACCTCAGAGCGGCGCCTCCGAGCCGGAGTAAGAGATGTTCCGGAAGACTCGACTACAAGGCCACTATGGCGTGTAGCCCGGCGAGCTTCATGTTGTTGTTTCTTCAAAAGAAAATTGGGGTCCAGTTGAGCGTAAGGATGAGAAAACTGATATTTCCGGACTACCCGACGAATTTTTGGTGGAGGTGGTTCAGAATCTGAAGAAAGAGTGATTACCTCAGTTTCGGCCGCTTTATCAGTTTCAGCCAAATCCTGTGAAAAGATACTGTTAACATAAATCGGGATAAAGGTGAACAAATCATATCCGGATTAACTCATACCTCAGAATCCGGATCATCTTCTTCAGCATGTGAACCGGAGCCAGCAGCCGCCTTTTTCTTCTTAACCGCATAGGTTTTCCGGCGTGGCAGTTTGCCTGACTTGTCCTGAGGTTTCCTTTTCCAAAAAGGATCATCGGCCTGTATACAAGAAGAAAGATAAATAGAAGATAATTTAAATGGACGGATTAAAAGCAAGCATAAGAGATTGAAAGCTTACAGCTGGCAGTTTATTCTTCTTATAATATGGAGCCAATCCGGTTTGGCTACATTCCTCCAAAGGGATGTTGAGCATCTTCTTGGCAGATTCAGTAACTTCCTTCTCAGGAAGCATGATGTTGGTATGGCGCTGAGGATCATCCGGTTTACCAGTATATTGACACATCAAATCGGAGCGCCGGCTCAGAGGAAGGATACTCCAAGCGAGCCAACAACGAACGAAGTCAACTCCAGTCAATCCGTTTGCCATAAAAGCTTTGAGTTTTGCAAGCTGAGGGGCGAACCGGGGCCGGTCTGAGGAGCTAAGACGTTGTGGCAGTGGATGATCTTCAGGAAGGCGATGTTCGCGATAACCCGGCAGTGGGTTCTCCCCTTCAGGTGAAGTATCTCGGCAATAGAACCAAGATTTGTTCCAATCCTTGGGGTGAGTATGGAGAGTAGCGTGAGGAAAGACCGCGTCTCTTCTCTTTTGAATGCTAACCCCACCTAGTTCTTGATGAGGTCCGCCAGTAAATTCAGTTCGCCGGTTCAAATGGAAGAAATCCCGGAACAAATCAACTGATGGCTCCTCTTGAAGATACACCTCGGAGAAAACTTGGAAATTGCAGATGTTTGATATCGAATTTGGACCTATGTCCTGAGGATGAAGTTGAAAAGCGGCAAGCACGTCCCGGAAGAACTTTGAACCGGGAGGGCTAAAGCCCCGGGCCATATGATCAAAGAAAACAATAACTTCTCCTTCTTTGGGAGTAGGGGGGCATTCATTTCCGGGGGCCCGCCATTTCAGAACTGCTCGAGGACCCAGAATGCCAATTGAAGCAGATTTAACTAAGTCTTCTTCCGTAATGATGGAAGGGACCCAGTCGCAAGAAACGAACTGCTTGGCAGACATATTAGCAGAAGGAAAGTGCTGAAAAGGTGAAGTATAAAATCCGGATTATTCAAGTACCGAGGCATAAACCGGATCACATATGCAAAGTCACAGCGACGGTTTAGACAAGGGACTAATGGCATTACCAACCCGGAAGTAAGCAGGAAACGAGCTACTACCGGTTTATGACAACAAAAGAAAGAAGCTAAACCGTCGTGTTCATGGTTGATGCGTTGCAGAAGCAATGTATGACCGACTAAACCGGCGAGTATCTTACAGATCTATGAGGGTGAAGAAACAGTTTTCTACAGAAAGCTAAGGTAAAAAAGATCTAAGCGGTAAGGAAAAGAGGAAATTTATACAAGTCTATTACAGAAGAACTGCGGGAGTCTTATACAGAGCAATGGATCTAAGGGTAAACTGAGAAGTATAGATCTAAGCATAAAGTTACGGAACAGGAGCAAGTTTCGAAGATAAAACTAAGGTTAAAACTACTACGAGCATGGCGTATAGATGAACAGCCGAAGCTTTTGAGGTCTAATGGCGGAGGCATGGAAGAACCCTAAAGCTACAGATCTACAGCGAGGGAAAAAGAGATACCTGAGGCAGAAGGAAACGTCAGGCGGCGAGTTATCTGGTCGCGTTCAGGTTGATGCAGCGGCCGGACTTGCTGGCGACGGCGAGCTCGACGGACGACGGCGGAAGCTCGGGTGTGGAGACGGAGGAAGAAGAAGCAGAAGGGGAAAGAGATGGGTCTCAGCGGTATTTATATGCCGAGGAGAGACGAAACGGTAAGCGCGGGATTTGAGGAAGAAAGAGATTGGATAAAGATTCCATGTCGCCTCGATTCTCGGGATGGCCTTTAAAGCAAAGATAATAATCAGTTGTGTGTGATAAATGTGGAAGTGATGTCACGGTCGAATCAAACAATTTTCAAGGATGACGTCACAGCCGGTTTACAAAAACTGAAAAGATACAAGAAAGAGAATTATGCAAGACTGAGAAGACTGATATGAACAAGTTCAAATCATTCTGGGGCCTAATGTCAGGGATATTATTAGCAGGTGTAAACTGGCTAAATTAAACCGGATTGTGATGATATAGTTGTATAATTGTAAAGCTCAGTAGAGGTTACGGCCCATGAAGGCTTAGGGCCCATGTGTAGAGTTACGGTTGGTAAACCGTCTTATCATGTAACTTGAGAGACAAGGAACAAAGAGCAGAGACCGAGGCGGACACAAATATGAGCCGGCCTCGAGACTCTGTAAACCGGACCGGGCGTCGCCTCTATATAAAGGGACGACCCGGCGACGGTTCAAGGACAGGAAACAACCCGTCGAGACACAGGCAAGTGATCCGCTCCCTGTTCGTCGACGCCCAAGCAATACCAAACCAAACTAGACGTAGGCTTTTACCTTCCTCGAAGGGGCCGAACTAGTATAAACCCTCTGTGTCCTTTGTGTGCTTTTAACCCCTTCAAGCTAACCCGTGCGATGGTTCCATCATTAAGTCCATTAAACCGGACATCTGTCGTGCTAATTCCACGACAATAACCGAGAAACTTTTCCTTATTCCTCTAAGGATAATTTTGACCGCTATCTCGTGATCCACTCCTGGATCACCTTTGTACCCTCTTGCCAGACATGTGGCAAGGCATACATCAGGTGCGGTACTCAGCATGGCATACCGTATAGAGCCTATGACAAAAGCATAGGGGACGACCTTCGTCCTTCCTCTTTCTTCTGCCGTGGTCAAGCTTTGAGTCTTACTCAACTTCACACCTTACAACTCAGGTAAGAACTCCTTCTTTGACTGATCTATTTTGAACTCCTTCAAAATCATGTCAAAGGTGTGTGTTCTTTTGAAAGTATCATCAGGTGTCTTAATCTATCTCTATAGATCTTATTGCCCAATATGTAAGCAGCTTTGTCCAGGTCTTCCTTTGAAAAACTCCTTTCAAACAACCCTTTATGCTTTCCAGAAATTCTACATCATTTCGGATCAATAATATGTCATTCACATATACTTATCAGAAATGTTGTAGTGCTCCCATTCACTTTATTGTAAATACAAGTTTCTAACAAACTTTGTATAAACCCAAAAACTTTGATCACTCCATCAAAGCGTATATTCCGACTCCGAGATGCTTGCTCTAGTCCATGGAAGGATCGCTGGAGCTAGCATACCTTTTAGCATCCTTAGGATCGACAAAACCTTTCTGATTGTATCACATACAACCTTTCCTTACGAAAACTGGTAAGGAAACTTGTTTTGACATCCATCTGCCAGATTTCATAAATGCAGCTAATGCTAACATGATTCCGACGGACTTAAGCATCGCTACGGGTGAGAAAATCTCATCGTAGTCAACTCCTTGAACTTGTGAAAAACTCTTCGCCACAAGTCGAGCTTCATAGACGGTGACATTACCGTCCACGTACGTCTTCTTCTTAAAGATCCATTTATCTCAATGGCTTGCCGATCATCGGGCAAGTCCACCAAAGTCCATACTTTGTTTTGATACATGGATCATATCTCGGATTTCTCGGCTTCTAACCATTTGTCGGAATACGGGCCCACCATCGCTTATCCATAGTTCGTAGGTTCATTGTTGTCCAACAACATGACATCTAAGACAAGATCACCGTACCACTCGAGAGTAGTACATATCCTTGTCGACCTACGAGGTTCGATAGCAACTTGATCCGAAGCTTCATGATCACTATCATTAGTTTCCTCTTCAACAGTCGTAGGTTCCACAAAAACATCTTTCTGTGTTGCACTACTCTCCGGTTGAAGTGAGGGTTCGACAACCTCATCAAGTTCTATCTTCCTCCCACTCAATTCTTTCGAGAGAAACTCCTTGTCGATAAAGGACCCATTCTTAGCGACAAACATTTTTGCCCTTGGATCTGAGATAGAAGGTATACCCAACTGTTACCTTTGGGTATCATATGAAGATGTATTTGTCCGCTTTGGGTTCGAGCTTTTTCCGGCTGAAGCCATAAGCATCGCAGCCCCAAACATTAAGAAACGACAACTTTGGTTTCTTGCCAAACCATAGTTCATACGGCGTCGTCTCAACGGACTTAGATGGTGCCCTATCTAAAGTGAATGCAGTTGTCTCTAATGCATAACCTCAAAATAATAGCGGTGGATCGGTAAGAGACATCATAGATCGCACCATATCTCATAAGGTTCGATTACGACGTCCGGACACACCATTACGCTGTGGTGTTCCAGGTGGCTTCAACTGCGAAACAATTCCACAATGTCTTAAGTGATTGCCAAACTCATAACTTAGAAAATCTCCCCTTGATCAGATCGTAGAAACATGATCTTCTTGTTATGATGATTCTTAACTTCACTCTGAAATTGCTTGAACTTTTCAAACGTTTCAGACTTTTGCTTCATTAAGTAAATATACCCATATCTACTCAAATCGTCAGTGAAGATGAGAAAATAACGATATCCACCACACGCCTTAATTCTCATTGGATCACACACATCAGCATGTATGATTTCCAACAAGTCACTTGCCCGTTCCATTGTACCTGAAAACGGGATCTTAGTCATCCTGCCCATGAGGCATGGCTCGCATGTGTCAAGTGATTCAAAATCAAGTGACTCCAAACATCCATCAGCATGGAGTTCTTCATGCATTTTATGCCAAAATGACCTAAGCGGCAGTGCCACAAGAAAGTGGTACTATCATTATTAACTCTACATCTTTTGGCGTTAATATTATTATCATGTGTATTACTATGATCGAGATTCAATAAACCATTGGGTGCATGACCATAAAGGTATTATTCATGTAAACAGAATAACCATTATTCTCTAACTTAAATGAATTACCGTATTGCAATGAACATGATCTAATCATATTCATGCTCAACGTAGACACCTGATAACATTTATCTAGGTTCAACACTAATCCCGAAGGTAGAGGGAGCGTGCGATGGTGATCTTATCAACCTTGGAAACACTTCCAACACACATCGTCACCTCGCCCTTAGCTAGTCTCCGTTCAGTCCGTAGCTTTTGCTTCAAGTCACTAATAATAGCAACTGGACCGGTATCCAATACCCAGGTACTACAAGGAGTACTAGTAAGGTACACATCAATAACACGTATATCAAATATACTTTGTTGAAGTTGCCAGCTTTCTTATCTACCATGTATTTGGGGTAGTTCCGCTACCATGTGACCGTTCCCCTTACAATAGAAGCACTTAGTCTCGAGGTTTGGGTTCAACCTTGGGTTCCTTCATTAGAGCGACAACTGGTTTGCCATTCATGAAGTTTCCCTTCTAGCCCTTGCCCCTTTTGAAACCAGTGGTCTTGTTAAACCATCAACACTTGATGCTCCTTCTTGATTTCTACTTTTGCGGTCTTAAGCACCGCTAATAGCTCCGGGATCATCTCCATCCTTTGCATGTCATAGTTCATCATGAAGTTCTAGTAGCTTGGTGATAGTGTCTAGAGAATTCCGTCAACCACTATCTCATCTGGAAGATTAACTCCCACTTGGTTCAAGTGATTTTAGCACCCAGACATTCTGAGCACATGCTCACTAGTTGAGCTATTCTCCTCCATCTTGTTGGCAAAAGAACTTGTCAGAGGTCTCATACCTCTCAACACAGGCATGAGCCTGAAATCCCAATTTTAGCTCTTGGAACATCTCATATGTCTTATGGCGTTCAAAACGTCATTGGAAACCCGATTCTGAGCCGTAAAGTATGGTGCACTAAACTATCAAGTAGTCATCAGGACGTGTCTGTCAGGTGTTCACAACATCCACAGACGACGTTGTAGGGGTTTGCACATCGACGGTGCATCAAAGACGTAAGCCTTCTGTGTGGCAGTGAGGACACTCCTCGGACTACGGACCCAGTCCGCATCATTTCTTACAATATCTTTCAACTTAGTCTTTCTCTAGGATCGTATTAAACAGGGAGCTACAACGCAAGCTATTGGTCTACAACATAATTTGCGAAGACAACTTAGACTATTGTTCATGACAATTAAGTTCATCTAATCAAATTATTTAATGAACTCCCACTCAGATAGACATCCCTCTAGTCATCTAAGTGATGCATGATCCGAATCGACTAGGCCGTGTCCGATCATCACGTGAGACGGACTAGTCATCAACGGTGAACATCTTTATGTTGATCGTATCTTCTATACGACTCATGTTCGACCTTTCGGTCTTTCGTGTTCCGAGGCCATGTCTGTACATGCTAGGCTCGTCAAGTGAACCCTAAGTGTATTGCGTGTGTAAATCTGGCTTACACCCGTTGTATGCGAACGTTAGAGCCTATCACACCCGATCATCACGTGGTGCTTCGGAACAACGAACCTTAGCAACGGTGCACAGTTAGGGGGAACACAATTCTTGAAATTTTAGTTAGAGATCATCTTATTTACTACCGTCGTTCTAAGCAAATAAGATGTAAAACATGATAAACATCACATGCAGCCGGTGACGTCTCCCACGCCTTGATCCAGCAAGGGGAGAAGGAGATGTTGGGAAAGACTCCGTCCAGCAGCAGCATGACGGCATGGTGGTGGTGGAGGAGCACGGGACTCCAGCAGGGCTTCGCCAAGCACTACGAGAGACGAGGAGGGAGAGAGGTAGGGTTGCGCCAAGAGAGAGATCAAAACCATGTGTTGGGCAGCCCCCATACCTCAAGTATATATAGGGGGAGGGGAGGGGCTACGCCCCCTCTAGGGTTCCCTCCCTAGGGGGAGGCGGCAGCCCTAGATGCCATCTAGGGTGGCGGCCAAAGGGGAGAGGGAGAGGGGGCGCACCAGGATGGGCCCTAGGGCCCATCTGCCCTAGGGTTTGCCCCCTCTCCTCTTGGAGGTGCCTTGGGCCTTGGTGGGAGGCGCCCCAGCCCACCTAGGGGCTGGTCCCTTCCCACTATTGGCCCACGTAGGCCTCCGGGGCTGGTGGCCCCTCCCGGTGGACCCCCGGACCCTTCCGGTGGTCTCGGTACATTACCGGTGATGCTCGGAACACTTCCGGTGGCCAAATCCTCACTTCCTATATATCAATCTTTACCTCCGGACCATTCCGGAACTCCTCGTGACGTCCGGGGTCTTATTCGAGACTCCGAACAACATTCGGTAACCGCGTACATACTTTCCCTATAACCCTAGCGTCATCGAACCTTAAAGTGTGTAGACCCTATGGGCTCGGGAGTCATGCAGACATGGCCAAGACAACTCTCCAGTCAATAACCAACAGCGGGATCTGGATACCCATGTTGGCTCCCACATGCTCCACGATGATCTCATCGGATGAACCACGATGTCAAGGATTCAATCAATCCCGTATACAATTCCCTTTGTCTATCGGTATAGTACTTGCCTGAGATTCGATCGTCGGTATCCCGATACCTTGTTCAATCTCGTTACCGGCAAGTCTCTTTACTCGTTCCGTAACACATCATCCCGTGATCAACTCCTTGATCACATTGTGCACATTATGATGATGTCCTACCGAGTGGGCCCAGAGATACCTCTCCATCACACAGAGTGACAAATCCCAGTCTCGATTCGTGACAACCCAACAGACACTTTCGGATATACCCGTAGTGCACCTTTATAGCCACCCAGTTACGTTGTGACGTTTGGTACACCCAAAGCATTCCTACGGTATCCGGGAGTTGCACAATCTCATGGTCTAAGGAAAAGATACTTGACATTTAGAAAAGCTTTAGCATACGAACTACACGATCTTGTGCTAGGCTTAGGATTGGGTCTTGTCCATCACATCATTCTCCTAATGATGTGATCCCGTTATCAACGACATCCAATGTCCACATCCAATGTCCATGGTCAGGAAATCGCAACCATCTATTGATCAACGAGCCAGTCAACTAGAGGCTCACCAGGGACATGATGTTTGTCTATGTATGCACACATGTATCTGAGTTTCCTATCAATACAATTCTAGCATTGATAATAAATAATTATCATGAACAAGGAAATATAATAATAACCAATTTATTATTGCCTCTAGGGCATATTTCCAACAGGGGTATATCGACAACCACGACATATACGTAGAAAAAATGTTATCGGGGAGGGGGTAGATCGACCCCCCTCATGTCGAAGTTATCGGGGAGGGGGTATATCGACAACAACGACATATACATAGAAAAAATGTTATCGGGGAGGGGGTAGATCGACCCCCCTCATGTCGAAGTTATCGGGGAGGGGGTATATCGACAAAATTACATCATCATATATCATCGAATAAAATTACATCATCGTAATCATATATTATACATCTAAAAAAGTTTTCATATATCATCATATATATCATCATCATCTAGTACAAAAATTTGACCAAGCAAGTTTTTATATATCATCATCATCTACTACAGAAAAAATTGACCAAGTTTCATATATATATACAAAAACATCTAACAACATCTATACATGTATATATACTACAGAAAATTGACCAAGTACATTTAAAAAACATGTAAAAACAGAAAACTGATGAAGGCATGGATTTCGTCAATACTTTGTGTCCTATTTACACGCAGAGAAACAGAGGGAGGGTGGGGCGCTTCCGCTGATGGTCGGGGTTGCGGTAGCGCGGCGCTCCGGCGATTGGACTCCGGCTGGTGGGGCGGCGCCTCAACCCGGTGAAGTGGCGGTGGTTGATGGTGAGGCAGCCCGCATGGTCGATGGCGGGTGGCTCCTCCAATTGGGCTCCAGTGGCTCGCGGGAAGGATCTAGAGCGGCGCTCGAGCCTCGATAGAGCAGCGCACACGGGGTTGGGGATGAACATGTGTGGGGTGCGGTGGTTGGTGGGCGGGCAGGGATGGCCGCGGTCCTTCTTTCCTTCTAACCGGCCGGTGGAGGTGAGGAGCGTGCGCACGTGAGGGAGAGCCCCATGCTAATTGCGTAGTGCTAATTGCAATTAGCACTAACGATGTGAGCATTAAGGGTTGTAGGATCTAATGTATGGAGGGATGAGATCAATTTGGATCTCCGCACTAGTAGATAAATAATACCAAGCCGCCACTCCTGCAATCACTCTAGACAACCTCTTTGCGATCCATCTTCGACACCTTAAAAACCCACAAGTACTTAATTCGATAAGCAAATCCATCATCGAGTCTTTGCAAAGAAGGACTCCATGCTTCGTAATAAGGCGGAACAGACAAAAGAGCACATGACCACCTGTGACGACATCTTTGTTCCCCATGATTCGTAATAAGGCGGAACAGACAAAAGAGCACATGATTAAAACGCCATGCCATCTTTTCCAACCAACTATAAAAACAAAAGGATGCCTCGTCTGTATATAGAGGAAAACACAATGATTCTTTTGAAATCAATCAAAATCGTATCAGAGGCGCCCGAAATGGGCTGGCACGTAATTTTGACTTTACAAGGGGATGCGTCGCGCAAAACCTGCGCCACCCACGGCAACCTTGCCGCAGCGCGGCACGGTGAAATCCCGATACTGCCCTCAACCACTCTCTCTTCCCACCTCCCCACGGAACGGAACCCCTCCCAAAACCCCCACGGAAGCCCACTCCGTTCCTCACCCTTCCCTCTCGTGCACCGCGGCGTCGCCTCCTCCTTCCCCCACCTCCCCGCGGCGGCCGGGATGTTCTACTCGCACCAGCTGCTCGCGCGGAAGGCGCCGCTCGGCCAGATATGGTGCGTCCCCTCCCCCGCCCCCACCCCTCCCTCGCCGGCCGGCCGCCGCCTCCCGGTCCCCCCGGTCGCGGCCGCCGGCCACCGATTCCGCCCGTCTCGCGTTTTTCTGCTTCATCCGGGGCGTTTCCGGGCGCTCCCGTTCGATCCGCTCCCAATGCGGCGGGTTCCCCGTCGCCTCGATCTCCTCTGACTGACGCTCCTCTGTTCCTCTGCCCCCCGCCGCAGGATGGCCGCCACGCTCCACGCCAAGATCAACCGCAAGCGCCTCGACAAGCTCGACATCATCAAAATCTGGTCAGCCACCGACCCGATCCCTCCCACCGATTTCCCTCTGCTGCGACCTCGCGGTTCGCCCCGAATTTAATTCGCGTGTTCTGTCTGATGCTGCAGCGAGGAGATCCTGAACCCGTCGGTGCCCATGGCGCTCAGGCTCTCCGGGATCCTCATGGGTGAGCCGTCCGGGCTGTTTCGCTCCTTTTTTTTTCTCGCCGGATTTGTTCTTGTTCTCCCTCGGGGACGTGACGCGTGCTTGTTGTTGCCCGTGCGCGTGATGAGCAGGTGGCGTGGTGATCGTGTACGAGAGGAAGGTGAAGCTTCTCTACGGTGAGTCCATCTCTTGCCCTTCCCTCGCTGCTTGCTGCACTCTTTTCTTGTCGAAATCTTCAGATTCTCACCGTTTCCAACTGTTCCTCGCAGATGATGTGTCCCGTCTCCTGGTAAACTTCGACTCTGCATCCTGCTTGGTAATTTTGTGGTCGGGTTCATGCTTGTGCTGATTCCTTCCGCAGATTGATATCAACCAGGCATGGAAGATCAGGCCGGCCGTGGACCACACCGTGCTCCCCAAGGGCAAGGCTCAAGCCAAGTGAGTGCTCTCTCTCTCTCCGTCTCCATGCCCTGCCACAAGTTTCTTGCTTGCGTGGTGATAATGTTAAGCCGGCGTCCATTTCTCTCTGGAGATGTGGTTTTCTTTGTGTGTTTACAACATGTGGTCTTAGCCTGATTGTTTACATTGGGGCCTTTTGCAAGGTACCAGGTGGCTGTATGTATGGGCAGCTTAACTTTGTCTGTTTACGAAATTTCTTAGAGTCTCTGTCAGCTTGCTTGCCACCAATTGGCGTGTTCTGCATTGTACAGTATTGAGTCTACCATGATATGTGGTTTGTGATGTTTTCAGATGTTTCTAGTAGAAGAAGTTTCTGAATGTTTGGGTGGTGATGATGGAGAGTTGGTGTCCGTTTCTCGGCGGAAATGGAATTTTCTTTGTGTGTTTACACCGTGTGGTGTTAGTCTGATGGTTTAGATTGGAGGCTGTTGCAATGTGCCAAAGTGGCTGTATGAACAACTTAACTTTGTGTGCTTATAAAATTTCTTAAGATGCCTAATAACACTGTCAGTCTGTCAGCTTGCTTGGTAACTATTGGTGTGTGCTCCATTGTGCACTACTGGTTTTACAATGACCAACCGCACTACTTTGTGGTGTTTTCAGATGTTTCTACAATTTTATTGATGATGCCATATCACTGATTGTGTGAAATGTAACTGGGATGTGCAGCCCTAGCCATGGGTCCTTGCTTGGAAATGTAACTGGGACGCACAGACCTCGCTGTGGGTCCTTGCTGGGTGATCCTGCTATAATTTGACCCTGTTCTTGTGTTTCTGGGGCAACAGCTATTCATACAGACCTTCATATGATTTTGTGTCTCCTGTCTTGATATTCTGATTGCTTGATTGAATTCACGGGTTGCAACTTTGGCTAAGGGGGGGTCGTTTGGGTGTTATAGCTGTTGATGCAAGGGTTCATGCAGGTATTTATGTGTCTGTATGTTGCTGATTGTTATGTCTGTGTTAATCTATTTTAATCAGCTCCAGGTGCAAGGTGGTTTTTCCGGCCAATATGTATTTCTTCAGCTTTTTTAGGACATAGTTTGTCCATTTGTTATCTTAACAATTTTAATAATGGGGTGGCTGGATGGGACAGTGAGATATCGGTTGGTTTTGGGTTGTTCAGTGCTGACTTATTATTTTGGTCTTGGTAATATCAGTCAATCTCTTGAGACTGGATGATCTAATTATAGCAGATCTGGGGGTTGTATGGTACTACTTGAGAAATAATGCTATGTTCAGAGGGGATCTTTATCACCTTGGAAAACTGCTAACATATCTTAACATTCTGTCATGTTCAGAGCGCGAACTCTTGTCGCTCGCCTTTGACAGTTTGTTAGCACTCCAAATGCGATATTCGAGAGTTTGGCTCTCTTTGTTAGATCTTTCATACCAGAACACCTTTTCACTTGCATAGACTGGGTACGAAAGGGTTTTATGGAGAATGATATGTCTTAAGGTTAAGAGAGCAGTGTTTCATTTTTATCTGAAAGTGCTGCTTCTTGCAGGTATGAAGCAGTAACACTGCCAGAGAACGTGATGGATATGGAAGTGGAGCATCCCGTGCTTTTCACAGATACTGATACTGCCAGGTTCCGGGGAATGGTAATCATTGTCATCTGTGTATTCTGGAAGTTAAAATTCTGATTAAATGCATGGATGGATTTTCCTGTCTCCTAGCTTCTGTCTGAATTGCCTGCACTCATCTTGACTGAAGTCTATGCTTGTGCAGCGCCTGGAGGATTTGGATGAACAGTATGTCAATGTCAACCTGGATGATGATGACATCTCGCGCGCCGACCGTCATCATCAAGGTATTTCTGTCTGCTCTTTGGTATTGCTCTTTGCGGGTTCTTAAGGGGCTACTGATTATTAACTCTTGGTTCTTTATGGTCGTATCTTAGCTGATGCAGTCAACATTACCCTGGTCGATAATTTTGAGTCTGGTCTTGCTGAAACTGACATCTTCAATCGTTTTGAGAGGTAAAGGAGACTTAGGTTTCCCTAATTAAAAGAAAATAAAATTTATTCTTATTTTAGTGTACCATTCTCTTATCACCAATGTTGCGTCTTCTTTTAATTTGGCGGTGAGTACCACTATTCATTGTGCAATACTACCTTGTCACCAGATTTGACATAGCAGATGATGACACCACAGTCTATATTACTCCCGATGGATTCCCAGAGGCTCCAAGTACACTAGTTCCCTCTCCACCAAGACCAGAAGATCCTCCTCAACAACAGGAACAGTGTGCTGCCCCATCCCCCATCCGCGAAGAACCTCAACAAGGTGAAATTTAGCACATGACTAGTATATTTGATGATGCTACATCGGGAAATGGCTTATCACATTGTAAAATTAGAAATGATTTCTGTTGAACGCTAATAGACACCAATTTTCATCTCATTTTGAGTCTGCGACACATTTACCATATTATTTCAATTCAGGGAAACTTCCACCAAGACTTGTTTAGTACAACTTTAACGTTATTTGTGAGAGCTTAAGATTTGCACTGGTGCTTAAGATTAGCATATTGTGCGCTAAGACTATTCGGTCAACTAGCGCTGGTTCTAAGCATATTATATTCGCTCATTATCCCCCGTCGGTTTTGTAAATGGCTGATTTGAATGCGGCAGGACTATGTTATTGCTTAAGTGGATAAGTAGTGTAGTATTGATTGCAGATGAATTTACTACAGATTTTTGGTAATTTGTTAACACCATTCACTCTATTTTATGACTGATCATGAGCAGCACTTATAATACTGGATTTGCAAGTAAACAATGTGGAACCTTTCTATTTGAAACGAATCTTGCATGTACTCCCTCCGTAAACTAGTATAAGAGCGTTTAGAATACTAAAGTAGTAATCTAAACGCTCTTATACTAGTTTACAGAGGGAGTAGCTTATTGTCCTTTGGCTAGTTCACTGGTTGCATGTTGTATTTGAAGTTGTACCACTGGACCCAGTTCAGCTACTCATATACTTTAGGGCAAGTATCTTCTGCAGGGGGTTCATTGAAGGAGCAAGAGGAGCAGAAGACGAAGAAGGTCTGTACCATTTACCTGATGAATAGTTGGCTTTAGTTGAAACTCTTTTATGGCAAAGGAGTTTGATGTTGTTTACATGAGAATGCTTTTCGCAATACAGGAGCAACAACCAACTAGACCAGCAAAGAGGAAAGCACGCAGCAAGGGCCCCCAAGTGGTCATGGATAACCAGATAATGATCCCAGGAAATGTATATCAGTCATGGTTGAAGGACCCATCAAGCCTCATCTCTAAAAGGCGTCAAGTCAGGAGTGTATGTCATCGTGTTATTGATTGGAACCACCTATTTTCTGATAGTTCTGAACTCATGCATTGTGCTTACGGAATTGCTGTTTTGCTGTTTACTATTTGCAGAAAATCAATCCTATTAAGGCAATTAAGATAGGCGAGCTCATGGACTTGCCACCGTCTGCCCTAATGTCTTGCTCCGATGACTCACAAGAGATATATTACCCTCAGCAGCTTATGCAGCTCTGGAAGGAATGCACCAAAGTCAAGCCCCCAAAGCCCTCATCTTCTTCAGGTAACTATAACACTGAACTTTGTGTCACCCACCTTTTAACCTGCAAAAGTGCTAATTCCAAGCTGCACACTATCTCATACAGGAGATAAATCATCATCATCACAATCACAAGAAATGCAGCCGAAAAACTCTCCGCCTCAGGTTGTTTCAGAAGACATTTCTCTATTGATTTATTTTCATCAACATCTATCTCATAATTGGTTCAACTGGCAGCCTCAAGGAGATCAGAATGAAATGGGAGCTCAACCAATGGACTTCACAGATGGCATTGAAAAGGTGAGAGCAAACAAGAGTGGAGAATTTGAAGGTGTTTTCAGTGGTCCGCATGGTGATCGTAGTGTTACACCTGGAAGTCCTGGTAAGTAGGAAACCTTTCTTTCTGAAGTTCCCTCTTCTTTAGCCGCTTCATGACATCAACTCTGCTGTAGGGCTAAGTCGCAGGTCAGCTTCAAGCACTGGTGGCTCTGGAAGGGGGGGATTTCTGCCATTGGAGCCAGAAATACTGTTGCAATCTGAAAGTGGAAGGTGACTGTTGATACTGATAGAAACCTTGTTCTTTATTAGTTGCAGAAATAATTGACTATGTGATCTTGTTGTTCTGAAAGAAAAAAAACTCGGCGATTAAGAAAGTTTTCTCTTTGTACTGGGTTTTCATTCCATTTCTATGCTCTGTCTAGAAACTGTTAGAGCTGTCTCCTTGATGTTGCGTTGGATATAAAGGAAAACGCCTGATCATTGATGTTAACCATCATAAGTGGAAGCTTCCTGTGGTTTTTCATTGTCTTGCTTAGTTTCTTAGTGTAATAACTGTCTGAGGACTATTGTATAGGGCCAAGAGGAGGCAGCTTTCATCTGGACGAAGCTTGGGGAACCTTGATCCAGTTGAAGAGGAATTCCCAATGGAGCAAGAAGGGAGGGACTTCAAGCTGAGAAGGCTTTCAGATATTGAACCGACTCCTGGTTGGTTGCATTTCTGCCGTCCTTACCTTAAACTGTTATTTATGGATATGAATATATGAGTATTTCAATCCTGTTTCCTCCACAAAAACAGCAGTTAAAACATTTCTTGTTTCAGATCTTATGGTAGAAACGGAACCCACTCAAACCCTATTCTCAAAGCAATCCAGTCCTCCCGATCACATCACTGAATCAATTCACTCGTAAGTATCCTGAGCACATTGCTGATAATTCCTGGGTGGCTTATGTTTGACTCGCGGAGTACAAGTGTGTACATCGTGTGACGCTGGAGTTAAATTCATGCAGGTACCTAAAGCTACACTTTGAGAGCCCGGATGCCCCGCCGTCAGAATCGCTAAGCCAGCTAACTTATGGGATGAATACATCACAGGCTGCCTGCCTATTCTATCAAACATGTGGTATGGAATAGTTGTACATTGTGAATAAATCGTGCAATCGCTAGAGTAAATCAGAAATCAAAGGTCTTACTGCATGATTTTATATTGTTGCTTTGCTGTTTATTGATTATTCATAATTTCCATGGACAGTGACTATAATTACACACTTTGCATGACATGCTTGCTTTCTCTCATTATGCTGGGTTATATAGCTTGGGTCCTGATAAGTTAACTTAGCTGCGGTGTTAAAAGCAGAAGATATATAGCTTGAAAACTGGGGAAGAAACACCAAGTTTCCTTGATAGCATTGGCTACAAGGATAACCCACCCCCTAGGACGCTGAGTGCAATTCTTTTAACTGCTTTGTTTGGTCATGTCACTGAATGTAAACTGTTGCTTACCGAGGGTTTTATGCCGTGCAGTCTTAGCAACGCAGGATCGCATCAAGGTCACGCAGGTGGAACCATACGGACCCATCCTGATCTCAAGGGGGGCCAACATGTGATCATCTCCCTATTAATCTTAAACGCCCGGAAGACCTGGAGCCTCTTGCACATCTCGTGTTTATATATATAGATATAGTGTTTTAAGTCTGCACAGGAAGAAGTCTTGTAGGAAGCTGCTTAGTTGGATCTGCTAGTTGGTGGCAAGCAAGGGAGTGATGGTGCTGTGTTATTGCGGTAGTTTGGTCAGGCCACAGGGAAATTCTGTAAGATATGCCGTGCTGAAAGAATCGAGAGGATTGGGAAATTCTGTAAGATATGCCGTGCTGAAAGAATCGAGAGGAATGACAGGCGGTGTAGGTCAGTTGCTTATACTATGTTCATCAGGGGGGTATTTATTGTACCTGAGATATGCTGGTTAAGTATGTTTAACCGGATATTTATTATTGCAAATGAAATGATGATGCACGTTTTGCCCCGATTTGGATCTTTTGGTTGGATTATGTTGTTGGACTAGTGATTAGGTGCTGGGATGTCTAAAGCTGCAAGTGTACCATGCTTGCTGGTTGCTGCTGCTTCAGTCCGGTTGCCTGCAACATACTCCTTCCGTCCAGAAATACTTGTCATCAAAATGAATAAAATGAGATGTATCTTTTACTGTGTGGCAATAGTTTTTCTTGCTGAAGCTTCAGTGATTGTGATGTTGGTCTTTCGTTGCAATGCATGTGTTCAGGTGTGCGATCGCCGTCCCTTGTTTGCTCCTAAAAACAAAAGAAGCTTTGCTTCAGTGTTCAGGCAGGTACCAAAAGTAGCAGATCTGTGAGCAGTTTTCATCATATCCTCCTAATGGCTCAACTGTGTCTAGTTAATATGTGCATCAAGACTGCATCAGAGAAGATCACTCCTTCCAATGCAAGTTTACGGTGTCGTGTGATGGCTTTGGTGCGGACATGAATATGACACGGCGTGATGATTTGTCCGGCGAAGCGCTTGCCTGATCCCTTCTTCGGCATTCTTCCCAGCAACATTGCTATGCCGACACTTCGTGGGCGGCACCCAAATTCGACTTCACATGCAAATTGGCTAGTAAGTACTATCTTGACTGGTGATGATTCTCGTAAAGGTCGGTTTTGGCAATCTTCACACCATAGTAGACTTCCTATACCCTAGTCTTCCACCCAACTCATAGGATATTCTTCTCATTGTTGACAAAGGCCATAATTGTATGCAATCAACGGTGAATCATGTCACTTTTGACATTTCTGGTGTCTGCTGGATTCTTACAGCCTTTATCCAACAATTTGCAGTTGCCCCGCGATGATTTGACCTACACGCTTGTTTTTCCATGCAGATCCTTCGAGACGATAAGCGTGTCCACGTGTACATCAATGATTGCTCAATAATCAAAATGGAACCGGACGCAATCTGGAACTTCAATTCAAAGCGCAGCACAAGTCTCATTTCAGTCTCTCTTTTCAGCCTGCCGGTGAGGCCCGTGACTTGGACATTGCTGCTAGCATTTAGCCATTAACCATGTGCATGAACAAGCCCTGACCCTAGCAAGGTAGGATCTGAACGCGCATTACATTATACTAATAGCACAAAGAAATAAGTACCGTCATTAGTGATAGTGAGTTGAAGCAATGATGTTCCTTTGATGATGGAGCTTAGGCTTTGGAGACGCTTTTACCAATTTGGTACTCATGATGCTGCTGCCCATTTTCTCTGGCAGTTGCTGTCGCTTTGTCATCCGGTTTTGCCTACAGGGAAAAGACGGTGTGTGTTTCGCCCCTCTTTGCATCATCTGATTTGAATATGTTATTGGACAAGTGATTCTTCTGCGTTCTTGAAGTAGGCATCGGGATGTCCGAAGCTGAAAGCATGGTACGTTGGCTGCTGCTTTAGTTCATGCTTAGTGTTGCAGTGCCTCTGGTGCACTGGTGCAGACATGCGGTGACGCGTCTTTGGCTTATACTTTTGCTGCTGCGCTCAAGTACTGATTCAGTAGTTTTTTCAGTACACTAACACGGCTTTGATGATCTGGGTAGGCTCTTGATAAGATGGAGGTTGTTTGCAACATACTATTTTTTGGGTGCCAAAAGGTAGCAGACCTGCGTTTACCAACAACCAACCCAGGGCAATTTTCATATCCTAAAGGCTGAACTGTGTCAAGTTAATATGTGCATCAGGATTGCATAAGAGAAAATCACTCCTTGGTCCATCAACTAATGAAGATTGTAGCCTCGCGCGATGGATTTGAGCAGACATGAATGTGACGGGTGCTGTGATGTTCCGGCGAAGCACCTGCCCCGATCCCTTCTTCTTCTCAAGGGAGCCGAACCACGGTCGAGAATTCGGCATTCTTCCTGGCAACATTGCCACACACTCTGGTAGGTGGCACCCAAATTCGCGTTCACATTTCATCGGCCATGCAAATTGGCTAGCATCTTGACCGGCGATGATTCTTGTAAAGGTCGGTTTTGTCAATCTTTACACCATACTAGACTTACCATACCCTAGTTTTCCACCAAACTCATAGGATATTCCCATAGTGAATGTAATCAATGGTGAATCAAGTCCATGTGCTAGCACATACTTTGACATTTTTCGTGTCTCTGTCGGATATTTACAGCCTTTTCAAACAATTTGCAGTTGCCCGACGATGATTCGACCCACACGCTCGCTTGTTTTTCCGTGCAGCAATTATTGCTCAATAATCGAATGGAACCAGATGCAAATCAGAAGCTCCAATCCAAAGTGCAGTGCAAGTCTCATTTCAGTCAGTCTCTCTTTTCAGCCTGCCGGAACCACAAGGAAGCAGGTGAGGCCCATGACATGGACATTGCTGCTAACATTTCAGCCATAACCCATGTGCACGAACAAGCCCTAAACCCTAGCAAAGCTAGTAGTATCCCGACCCACATTGCATTAAACTAACACAAAGAAATGAAAACCGCCATTAGTGTCAGTGAGGGGGAGTTGAGGCAATGATGTTCCTTTGGGTGATGGAGCTTAGGCTTTAACCAACTTGGCGGTCATGATGCCGCCCATTTTCTCTTGCGGTTGCCTTCGCTTTGTCATCCGGTGCTGACTTGGAGGCACCAAACCAGCAAGCCAGGGCCCTACCCTGGAAAACATTTGCCATGAACATGTCTAGAAAGAGCCTAAACCATCATCATCGCCGCTAATCTCCGCAATGATGGGGGTGGCGATGGATCAACTCCTCCAAAGATGCACTATCTAGCTGATCACTACTTGCAGTAACAATAAGAAATATCACTAATCAGTCTGGTATGGTATGGATGACCAGGACTAAAGCAAAGGTGTTTTACTAACCAGTAGCTCCCCTCCTGACCCTTTCCCTAACC
The DNA here is from genome assembly GCA_902687465.1 of Secale cereale. Taxonomy (NCBI): domain Eukaryota; kingdom Viridiplantae; phylum Streptophyta; class Magnoliopsida; order Poales; family Poaceae; genus Secale; species Secale cereale. The sequence continues at coordinate 711,197,512 of LR738709.1, forward strand.
TTCTAGAGAAAGCACCTTTAAATCTCCTCTACTCATGGTACTAGTACAAGTAGTAGATCATAGTCCTAAGCTACAATGCTAGTGAAAAGACAACTTGTACCGGTGACGTGTTGAGACCAGGATGCATGAGCGTCTCTAAAGAATAATGGCTGTGGTTGGCACCTAAAAGAAGAAACTCATGGATATTTGTTCATGCACAATACGAACAAGAAATTAATTTTTTCCATTTCCTATAGCTAGGCCATAGTCTGATTATCACCTTTTCCCTGGTTAACTCTGTTTTTTCTTTTCGGAAAAAAAAACTGTGTTTTTCCAGGGAAAAAAAACAATCACTTCTACTTGAAAGGCGGTGTTCCTGTCAGCTCCTTCAAAAACAAAAACAAGGACCTTAGTCACACCCTGATCGCTGTCGACGGTGTTCGGACACGCAATGGCGGCATCTCAGGAACATGGAATCGGGAGCGGAGGATTTCCGTGGAGGCGACGACGACAAGGCGCGCGGCGCATGAACCGGAAGGGATTTTTTTCGGTTCGGACGGGAATTATGGCGATAAGATCGGGGGCATTATTCAGAGAAAGGAGCTTTGGGTGGGCAAGTGGGGTTGGGTTGAGTAAAGCTGGGGAAGCGAGGGAAGTGGGAGAATTAGTGTGAGGGCATCGGATTCTATTCGGGAACAAGCGGCACATATCCGTTTCTTAACACGGTTTCCCGGTTGAATTTCTTGGCAGGCAGACAGACAGGTGCGTAATTGGATGTGAGTGTTGCGGATTCGGCCGCTGTGCGTGCGTAAAGGTGAAAAGGTGGCGGGCTGGAAAATAAGTATGTTGTGGAATTACGTTACGCCTGTGTATTTTCTTCGTCTGTAACTTTCATCTGGAATATACAGTTAAAAAAAAAAGAACTTTCATCTGGAATATACAGTAAAAAAAAAAAGAACTTTCATCTGGGATAGCGTGTGTGCCATTTTATTCGTTTGTGACTCTGTGTCGCCCTGGCTTGCACGGACGGAACTCGCATGGTACGGACAGGTTGAGTAAATTTGAAATTAGGAGCGTAAAGCGCCTGTAGCTCAGTGGATAGAGCGTCTGTTTCCTAAGCAGAAAGTCGTAGGTTCGACCCCTACCTGGCGCGACCCCTAAGTAACAATTTTCTATTTTAAAAGCCTTTTTTTATATTAATTTTTTCACCTTCAGACGAAGTAAGTGACCATAACACAAAATAATGTTGTCTCCAAGTAAAAATGTTGAGGAAAACTCGCACGCTCGCTGCCACCACCTTTAGGCAAAAAGTTGTGTTTTAGTCATCACGAATCTGAAGCTTGATTCTTTTTTCTTTCTTTTTGAGAAAAAACCTGAAGCTTAACCGGAGCACCGGAGAAGCTCCTGGTGGTACCTAATAATCGTGCCACCATCACATAGGACGTAGAGCTACTCGCTAACTTGCACACTATACTCACCAACTTTACGCAGAGTTGTGTTAAAACTAGCTGCCTCTAAGGAGCAGCAAGAATCTGAAACTTTTTTTTTCTTTTTGAGAAAAATCTGAAGCTTAACTGGAGCACCGTAGAACCCTAAACCCTAATAAGCTGCTAGTCTAGTCTACAGGTATCGCCTCGTTAATTGCACCGCGGTCAGAATATATAGTGTCACCTCGTTAATTGCGCCACCATCGGCAATCCAGAATATGTTGAATAAATAGGTAATTTTCCGAGTAGATTAATCCAGGAAATAATTACTAACATGGCATTGACTGGGTACATGACATACTGATCACGGAGTATACTAGCAAGTACTACGCATATAGCAGAAACATCTACACGTATAACCAGTACTGCTAGTGCAAACATAAACAAGAGAGAGACATACCCTCCGATCGGCCAGTTGGCCGTAGCAGCAGCAGCGGTGGCGGCGGCAGCATCCTCTGCCGCCTTCTTGTCGGATTCGGCCTTCTCGCGGGCGAGACGGTCAGCTTCGCTTGGTGAAGCCATGGCGATGAAGAGGACGACGCGGACGTAGACGAAGCAGACGGACGGAGGCGAGCAGTCGCGTGATCGCTCCCCAAAAACCTAATCGCCCCTCTTCCCCGTACAGGAACCGGAGAGGCGGGGTTTCGGAGGCCTGCTCTCCCGTCGACCGTGTACGCGGCGAACGGGATGGAGTCGCCGGCGGCAGCAGCAGCAAAGGAACAAAAGGCGCGTGAGGCAGATGTGATCTGATTCTCGTGGCGGCTAGGGTTGCGTTAACGCTGCTTATATAGGCGGCTGGGCGGAGAGACGTGGGCCGAACCCACGTCCGAGTCGGTAACAGTCCCATGATCCGACGTCTCGGATCGTGTCGTGTCCGTTACGTATTCTCCGTTCCTGACCGACAAAAATAAGCGCGTAGGTATGAGCTCGGCTCGGCTCATTCCCGCAACCCGCGGCGCGTCGTGACGAGGCGTGGCGTGGCGAGGCGGGCGGCGGAGGAGGAGTGCGCGAGGGCTCCTTCTCTTCTCACTCTCCAATAGCATGTAGAAGAGAGACCCTTATAAAGGAGTCCAACTCCTTCTCCACTAGCATGGTGGGACTAACCTTCCCACCTTGTCATCCCACCACCTACATGGGCCCTTGGAGATTTTTCTGAAATTCTCTTATGGGCCTAAAGCCCATTACTAAATTCAGCAATCCCCCACCAGATCTCAAGGGCACATCGTGTTCCCTCGTTCCATTCACTGTTTTAATATACCAGCATTTCAGTGAAGACCTGTTAAGGTTGAGCTTCACCTAGAACAAGTAGCTACACTCCTTTACAACTGAACAATGGACTATGCCTTGAATTGTCAGTTTGGCGTAAAGAAGCTTCACCACAAGTCTTACTAGTACTAGGCTACCGAAGGCCGACCCCTCGGGTGGAGCATATAAGTCACACTCCTGGCCTATTCATGAGTTTACTAGAGATCACCCCAATCTCATAGACTGTGACCAGCAGTCGGGCTCATATAGGTGTGTTCCTCCAAAGATCGCTCTGTAGGATAGCATCTTGCTTATACATATAAGCCTTGGAACACATTAAGACAGTAGTCATCCTCCCATACAGTTTTGAGAGTATTGCATCTCCAGCGGAGTGGGTTAGTATATTTACTCTCCTCAGTTCACCACTGGCTTGTTTTCCCAGGTCCTACTTCACGGGATCTCCGATCACATAGGTTGGGTTACCACCATGGCAACTCATGTGGGTCTCATGCCCATCTCCCTCGATGCATTATCTATCACAACACGTGATAGCCCTTTTGTAAAGGGATCTGCCAGATTCTTAGCCGTATGGACATATTCCAACGCTATCACTACGGAGTTTCTCAATTTTCTGACAGCTTTTAATCTCATTCTTATGTGTTTGTTGGACTTCATGTTGTCCTTTGAACTCTTCACCTTGGTGATGACGGTCTGATTGTCACAGTTCATAAGGATAGCCGGAACCGGTTTATCAACCAATGGCAAGTCCAACAAGAGATCTCGAAGCCATCCCGCTTCGACACCAGATGTGTCTAATGCTGTTAATTCTGCTTCCATTGTCGATCTCGTTAAGATCGTTTGCTTGCAAGACTTCCAGGAAACAGCGCCACCTCCAAGAGTAAACATATACCCAGTTGTGGCCTTCATCTCATCAGCATCAGAGATCCAATTCGCATCACTATACCCTTCAAGTACCGACGGGTATCCGGTATAGTGAAGTCCATAGTTCATAGTACCCTTCAGATAACGCATAACTCTTTCAACATAATGGGATTGCAAAAGTGTAATCCCACCCTCATTATCTCTCAGTAGCTTGATGTTCAAGATAACATCAGCCACACCAAGGTCTTTCATCTCAAAGTTCTGAGATAGAAACGACTTGACCTCCTCAATTACTTTGAGGTTGGTTCCGAATATCAGTATATCATCAACATACAAGCACAGTATAACTCCTTCGCCCCCACCATGGCGATAGTATACACATTTGTCAGCTTCATTAACAACGAAGCCAACAGATGTCAGTGTTGTATTAAACTTATCATGCCATTGCTTAGGTGCTTGCTTCAGGCCATATAAAGATTTTATCAACCTACACACTTTTCCTTCCTGACCGTCTATCACAAAGCCATCTGGCTGTTGCATGTAGATTTCCTCGTTTAGCTCTCCATTTAGGAAAGCTGTCTTAACATCCATCTGGTGGACGAGAAGACCATGCGAGGCCGCCAACGAGAGTAATACTCGAATGGTGGTCAGTCTGGCCACAGGTGAATAAGTATCAAAGAAATCTTCCTCTTCCTTTTGGTCATAGCCCTTGGCCACAAGCCTAGCCTTGTACTTTTCAATCGTACCATCGGGCCTAAGCTTCTTTTTGAACACCCACTTACATCCCAATGGTTTGCAACCATAGGGACGCTCAGTAATCGCCCATGTCCCGTTAGCCATGATGGAATCCATCTCGCTACGGACCGCTTCCTTCCAGTAGTCAGATTCTGGAGAGGCATACGCTTCTGAAATAGAAGTGGGAGCATCATCCACGAGGTACACGAAGAAATCATCACCAAAGGTCTTTGCAGTCCTTTGTCTCTTTCCCCTACCGAGGGTTTCCTCGTCATCCTCCTCAGGATTTTCATCATGTGTTCGTTCATAGTATTCCATAGGAATGGCAGGCTCAGGAGTCTCCTCAGATTCCTGTCTAGAAGTGCTTTGCTTATCTCTCATAGGAAATATATCCTCGAAGAATGTAGCATCTTTAGACTCCATAATTGTACCAACCTTTTGGTCAGGTACCTCAGATTTCACTACTAGAAATCTATAGCCAACGCTATTCTTAGCATAGCCCAAATTAACGCAGTCCACGGTCTTCGGTCCAAGCTTGCGCTTTTTGGGGATCGGCACATTGACTTTCGCCAAACAGCCCCAAGTACGCAAGTACGATAGTGTTGTCCTTCTCTTCGCCCATTTCTCATAGGGAGTGATCTCATTGTCCTTTGTCGGAACTTTATTCAGGACATGACATGCCGTCAATATAGCCTCCCCCCACCATGCCTTGGATAAACCCGACGTATCTAACATGGCGTTAACCAAATCAGTTAGAGTACGGTTTTTCCGCTCGGCAACCCCGTTTGACTGGGGCGAATAGGGAGGCGTCCTTTCATGAATAATGCCGTGTTCCGCACAAAAGGAGTCAAACTCACTCGAGAAGTACTCTCCACCACGATCTGACCGGACTCGTTTAATTTGTTTTTCAAGTTGTTTCTCAACTTCTGCCTTATAGATTTTAAAGTAGTGTAGAGCCTCATCTTTAGTATTTAACAGATAAACATAGCAATATCTAGTGGAATCATCTATCAATGTCATGAAGTATTTCTTTCCACCTTTAGTCAACACACCATTCATCTCACAAAGATCAGAATGTATGAGTTCTAATGGTGCCAAGTGTCTCTCCTCCGCGGCCTTGTGAGGCTTGCGAGGTTGCTTAGCTTGCACACATGAAAGGCACTTAGAACCTTTGGCTAAAGTGAAACTCGGGATTAAATCCAACTTAGCTAGCCGCGTCATAACACCGAAACTAATGTGACAAAGACGTGAATGCCAAACTTCTGATTCATTAACATTCGAATGAATATGGTTCACGACTTTATTACAAAAATCTGCGAGGGAAAGGCGGAACATTCCTCCGCTCTCATAACCTTTTCCAACAAAGAGTCCATATTTCGTAACAACTAATTTATTAGACTCGAAAACCAACTTAAACCCTTCTCTACATAGAAGGGAGCCACTAACGAGGTTATTCTTGATGGCGGGGACATGCTGCACGTTCTTCAGCTGCACGATCCTTCCCGAAGTAAACTTCAGATCGACCGTGCCAACACCATGAACAGAAGCACTCGTGCCATTCCCCATCAATACGGACCCGTGGCCTGTGACCTGGTAAGAAGTGAACAATGAAATGTCAGCACACACATGAACTCCTGCACCCGTGTCCACCCACCAATCATTGGGCTGAAACACTGAAAAAACAGTAAATAAATTACCGTACCCAGATGCACCATTGTCATTGTTGCCCACAATCATGTTGACAGACTTGGAGTCCTGTCCTGGCTTCTTGTACTTGTTTGGGCACTTGTTGGCCCAATGTTCAGTCGAACCACAAGTAAAGCAGCCCTCATCCTTCTTGTTCTTCTTGAAGGTCTTCTTACCCTTCTTCTTAAAGTCGGCATTGTGTTGGACACCGTTCTTTCCCTTGGGCTTGTGGGAGTTGGAGTTCCTCTGGTTCACCATGTTGGCGACAGAAGTCCCCTCAACTGCTTTTCCGTTCGAGTCCTTTGCCCTTGAGTTCTGCTCAACACTCAGATGGCCAATGACATCCTCCACTGAGAATTCACGCCTCTGATGTTTCAGAGTAGTAGCAAAGTTCCTCCAGGAACCAGGGAGCTTAGCAATTATACAACCCGCGACAAACTTGCCCGGCAAATTGCACTTCAAAACCTCAAGTTCTTTAGCAATGCATATTATCTCATGAGCCTGTTCCAATACAGAACGGTTCTCAACCATTTTGTAATCATGGAACTGCTCCATAACATACATCTCGCTCCCAGCGTCAGTGGCCCCGAATTTAGATTCGAGGGCCTCCCACAAGTCCTTGGCAACATGCATATGTAAATATGCATCAACCAGCTTATCTCCGATCACGCTAATGACTGCTCCAAGGAATAGGACAGTGGCCTCCTTAAACATCTTCTCCTGTTCAGGAGTGATAGTTTCCGTAGGAGTGACACTTGCTACCCAGAACACGTTCATAGCAGTGAGCCATAAGGTGGTTCTCGTTTGCCAACGCTTGAAATAAGTACCGGTAAATTTATCCGGTTTCAGTGCAGCAGCAAAACCATTACTCGAAAAATTCCTACACATATTAGGTTTTTGGATTGTTGAATAAATAGGCAATTTTCCGAGTAGATTAATCCAGGAAATAATTACTAACATGGCATTGACTGGGTACATGACATACTGATCACGGAGTATACTAGCAAGTACTACGCATATAGCAGAAACATCTACACGTATAACCAGTACTGCTAGTGCAAACATAAACAAGAGAGAGACATACCCTCCGATCGGCCAGTTGGCCGTAGCAGCAGCAGCGGTGGCGGCGGCAGCATCCTCTGCCGCCTTCTTGTCGGATTCGGCCTTCTCGCGGGCGAGACGGTCAGCTTCGCTTGGGGAAGCCATGGCGATGAAGAGGACGACGCGGACGTAGACGAAGCAGACGGACGGAGGCGAGCAGTCGCGTGATCGCTCCCCAAAAACCTAATCGCCCCTCTTCCCCGTACAGGAACCGGAGAGGCGGGGTTTCGGAGGCCTGCTCTCCCGTCGACCGTGTACGCGGCGAACGGGATGGAGTCGCCGGCGGCAGCAGCAGCAAAGGAACAAAGGCGCGTGAGGCAGATGTGATCTGATTCTCGTGGCGGCTAGGGTTGCGTTAACGCTGCTTATATAGGCGGCTGGGCGGAGAGACGTGGGCCGAACCCACGTCCGAGTCGGTAACAGTCCCACGATCCGACGTCTCGGATCGTGTCGTGTCCGTTACGTATTCTCCGTTCCTGACCGACAAAAATAAGCGCGTAGGTATGAGCTCGGCTCGGCTCATTCCCGCAACCCGCGGCGCGTCGTGATGAGGCGTGGCGTGGCGAGGCGGGCGGCGGAGGAGGAGTGCGCGAGGGCTCCTTCTCTTCTCACTCTCCAATAGCATGTAGAAGAGAGACCCTTATAAAGGAGTCCAACTCCTTCTCCACTAGCATGGTGGGACTAAACTTCCCACCTTGTCATCCCACCACCTACATGGGCCCTTGGAGATTTTTCTGAAATTCTCTTATGGGCCTAAAGCCCATTACTAAATTCAGCAGAATAGTCAATCATTGCCGCCCGTCCGGCCGTCACCTTGTTTTGAAATTCAGAGCCACGTACGACTTCAGGAGCTTCTTCTTCTTTTTCTTCTCCCTCGGCCTGCATGCGCCGTACACCGCACGAGTCCAAGTCCGTCCACGCAGCCGTGGCCACGATCGACGAGAGATGGCCACGACCCGCCCATGGCACACGTACTAGTTTAGTTTAATCATGCCTGTCCATCATCACGGACACTAAAGAAAAGCCGATTTTAGTTTACCCGGTTAGACGGGTGAACGGCGAAGCGGCGCCACCATGCTCGGCCTGTCCCCCCACCAAATCCCCTCTTTTTGTTAACATATGTAGACCCACTAAACTAAACCAGTCTACCATCACTACTGGTGCGCCACAAACACGAAGGCTAGGTTAATCAACTGCTGCTTTTGCGTCCGATGGCATTAAGAAACTCGCATTATATGTGGCGCCACCCCAGCAGGCAGCAGCAGACCGGCAACCTCCTCGCTCCGGCACATGCACATGCACATGGGTGAGGGGTAGACGAAGACGACCCGGCGCATATTTAACAGTCTCCTACGGCGGATAGGCATAGCTTTCATCCATCCATCCCGGCTACCTCATTAGCCTTTGCTACCTTTAGGCTTTTGCCGCAATCAAAATTTTGTTGCTGCACCGAAAGAAAGGAATCGGTCGATCGAAAGAGTGATCATGAATGAATTCATGATCGATGGAGCTGCTATAGCTCCTGTGGAATCGGTCGAGGATATTTCTTTTCCGCGCGACGCGCGCCTAGCTCGCTAGCTAAATGATAGTACTATGTGCGCGTGCATGTGCCAGCGCGCGTGTTTGTGATGCTGCTGAATGCTAAGGCCAACTCCAGCTCGCGACCCCATTCCGTTCGTCCTGGTCCGTTTAGGGTAGAGCGGCCCCAAACGGACAAATGTTCGGTTTTCGTTCGTTTTTGATTCATTCCCGGCCCAAACTTGCGTCGCGTTTGGGGTGAAACGGACATCGCGCGGACGGGCTGGACACACGCCCTTGTCCTCCCCGTGGCCTGTCTGTCGGGGACACTAGCACTCCATTCGCCTCCAATCCCTCCACCCGCTCTCCACCGCCCCACCCCGTCGTCGGCGCCGCCATAATTCTTTGGCCGCCTCCTCACTGCTCACCCGCCCGGCCGTCCATACCAAACGACGCCACGAGGACGAGCGTGATAACAGCATTTTCGACCAAGGATTTGATTTTCAAGGTGAAAATGTTGAGCCCCTGCACTAAGAATCGGCCACGTTTGAACAGTTTACCCAATTCCATCTTGAACTGCGTGATTGGCACACTCATTTGAATCTTCAAAATGACTTGGTTGAGCACTGTGGAATCACCTTGGCAACTAATAGAGTATTGGTTCATCTTCAAGACAATCCCGATTTGGTTGTAAAACTATTTTATTCGAGACAATTTCGATTTGGTTATAAAAACTATTTTTATTTGACAATATATGGCCGTGGCGAACAGCATGGGTCAAAGGATGCGTCCGTGCATTGGGCGCACGGCCACCGCATCCCAGGAAAGGCCTGAACACGACCCCATTGCCCAACCCAAACGAACAGAATCCGAGCAAAACAGACGTCCGTTTAGGATCGTGCGCTGGAGTTAGCCCGATACTGATACGCGATCGAGATCGGTCGGGCGATCGATCGATCCGCGGGTCAAGTGTTTGGTATGTGTGTTCTTGTCAGCGATGAGTGGTAGATGGGGGCAAGTTAATCTTACGCCACTTTGTCTCAGTGGAAGTCGTGCACGTAGCCGAGCCTATGCCGAGGATCGCTCAGTTCGTTCGTCGCGTCCGTCCGGCTCCTTGGTGCTCTTGCTAGCCATACTAGCTAGTATCATTTGCTCAAAAACAAAGAAAAATACTAGCTACTACTGTACTAGTATATATCTGCGATATATGTGGGCCGGAGACGGATCATTTGATTCGTGTTGAGTGAAGAATCAGTGGTGACCGGTGGACGCGATCTTACTCCAGCTTGGTTCGGTGCCAGTCGTGCACGTACATAGCTAATCCTACGCCACGGAATTCTCGGTCTGCTCGACTCATCTCGTGGCTAGGCTACACGTACGTACGCTGCTGCTCTCGCTGGCTATAGCTAGATGCGATTGGTATGGGCCGGAGCGGAGAACGATCCATCTATCGATTGATCATCAGGGTCCAGGGACGTGTACGTGGTTGTTGGTGGAGTGCATGAGTGGGTGTGGCGACCGGTGGACGCGATCTTACTCCAGTTCGGTTTGGTGCCACTCGTGCACGCAGCTCACCCTATGCCAGGGCCTGCTTAATCTGTTTGCTGCATTGCCTAGCTACACGCTCCATTAGCTTGTTACCTTTCGGCTAGGGCATCAATCGAGCGCGGCTCGTGGCTACACGTTGGCGGCCTAGATATATAGACTGTAGCAGCTAAGCCTAAGCCACGGCGGATCGGCGGGGAATCGTCCGGCCGGCCGGGGAGGTCGACCGGTGCGGCGTCGCGTCTCGTCGGCCGTTCGACGGAACGACGTAAAGGTGAGGCGGGACACGTGTGCATTTCATGCCCGGTCCCGTCACCCGCGCGCTCCCGCCGGTGGAGGGCAGGGTGCCTACGCGAAGCGCGCACTGGCCCTGGCCTGTGCGCGCGGCCGGCCTGTACTGCGTGCAAGAGGGCACGAGAAAAGGGAGGAAGGAGGGACGCGTCGACGCATCGACGCGACGCACGAGCGGCCATGGCGCACGGCGGCACATGCGCCGGCTGCGAGCTCTTATCGTATCGTGGTCGTGGATTTGATCAGTAGATTATCACGATGCCAGACGTGGGGGTGGGGGGGGGCGGGGGCATGCCAGCCGAGCGGCGACACGCACGCACGGCGCCAGAGGGGGCAGCGAGCGAGCGATACGCACAGGCATTGCTGGGGAATCTATCCGGCCGGGGCGGGGCGGGGCATTGTTGGGGAATCTGGCCGCGCCGGGGCGCCTGAAAACCCGTGGACGTACGCGCGTGGGGCTCCGTCCATGGCGGGCACGCAGGGTTCAGTTGAGTCGCCACGAGACCGGCCACGTGCAGCCGGAGGCCCGACATGTCGACCGACCGACCGGCGTCCGCCCATGGCGCCAGGGGAACAGTGCCACACGCCGGTTCCTCGTGCGGCCACCCGCATCCAGGGCCAGGGACAAAAACAAAGGAGCCTCGCAGGCAAGCAACCGTGCGTGCGTGCATGGCATGGCATGGCCGCGACATGGAGATCACAGTGCTGGCACAGCGGACGCCACTGCCACTGCCATCCATACGTGCGTGCGTGCGTGTTGACGCTGCCGCTCCGCCCTCCGACCGGGCCCTGCCCATGCACGCCCGCCCCGTCCGTCACGACGACGCACCACAGGTCCACAGTGTACTACTACCAGCTCGTGGCTGGCAAACCATGAACTGGTAGCAAGTCTAGCCAATCATATGCATCGCGCGATGAAGCGTCAATTAGTACTAGAGCGTAGCCGGTCATTTCACCATCGGCAGGTGGCCGTCTCCCCAACACTTGCCATGAGACGTCCATGGCGCCTGAAACAACACGATCGACGTGAAAGGGAAAACAAACCAATTAATTGAAGCTAGCAGGGAGCGACGGCGATCGGAGTCTGCTGCTTTGCTCGAGGCCGGTGCGGAGGCAGAGGAGGCCAGAGCCAGGGGGGAAAGGCCAGGAGAAACGGCGCGTCCGTCCATGGCCCCGGTCGTTTTCTCCTGGGCAGCAAGCTACTAAAGCCGGCCTTGGCCCGGGGTTGAGAGTTGAGAGTTGAGAGCGAGACCAGCCATGCGTCTGGGCGTCGCTAGCTACAGTACAGTGACGTGCATCCAAATGGTATGGACCCGAGCAGTGCAGTTTTGAACTGACCGAGGTCCGCATCGGCGGCCCCGCCGCACGAATCTCCAGCCGGGTCCAGCCACGCCAATGGCGCCGCGCACCAAGCAAGCCACCCGGCGCCGAGCCTCGTGAGCTCCCGCGCCTCCCGCTACGTGTTGGTCGTTACTAGATTATGTTATCCTGGTGGAAACTTCAAACAGTGCAGCCTAAGGGCACGTACAATGGTTGCTAAGATAGTCTTATCTTAAGTTTTGCATGTAAATTAGAGATGACAAAAAAACAAGTCTACAATGGGTCATCTCTTAGCCTTATCTTCAATAATTAGTTATTCCTAAAAACATGGTGAGACAAATTGTGCTAAGCTATCATCTCTTGTCTTTGCTTAAATAAGCTAAGACAAGCCTTCTCTTATGATTTCTCTATCCTCCACCTCATCATTTATCTTACGTGACATCCTTAAACTAGAACCATTATACATGCCCTAAATTGTTGGGGCGACGCATCTTGAGCTCGACCGGGTGTTTATACACACGATTTAACTCCAAGAGGCAGGATTCTATTCTGTGGAAATTAGTACCTTTTTGTAGACCTCGCCTTTTTAATTTCTTGGATTTGAGATCATCGTTTTATTCTTCAGCTAGGCTATCTCACTTTGTGTGCCATTTTCCAAAGTGAGATCAAACTCCATGGAAAAACGCCTGCACTTCTCTTGGAATTTGCATGCCTCTAGTTTTTCTCTCATCAAACATCAAGCGCCTCCTTCTTTCACAAAGTTCCTCTGTCTTTTCTCAAAAAAAGTTCCTCTGTCTTCTCCTTAGCTGGTTCACCCAAAACTGCTTTTTGTTACGCAGTGGTGCATATATTCTACAGTGCACACTAAATTTCTTTAGGTGCAACGTGTCGTCATGTCCAACTATATATTCTGTTTTTTCTTCTTCTTCTTTTAATTTGGCACTCCAAAATAAGTGAGCACGTGACTTTGGATCGGATGGAGTATATGTTCTCCGAGTCTCGGTGCACTAGAATTTTGTCCGCCTCGCCCCGTGATCCCCTGCTGCGTACCTCACAATACGTGCTGCTCATGTTCGGCGCTAATTTACGTTACCGCTTTGAATATGTTGAGTATGTTGCATGCAATTTTTCGAAACGAAATTCTCCGCTCAGTCTAACTTCACAACAAATGTCCTAGTTGCTTCAAAAGTTCTTTTGAGTTTTTCGTGGTGTTACGACCAAAACTACTTTTGTCATGCAGTAGTGTATACACTGAAAATTCCATTAGCACACAACGTGTTCTAGTGTCCAACAATTTAGTTATTTTCATTTATGCGTTATTAAAATCCCGCAAATCAAAAGGCCCCAAAGGTCGATTTGACACGCTGGAATATTTATAGGAACATGCTGTCGTTCCTAGGGAATAAAATGGCACATCGCAACTCCGGATCCGGAAGTTATCAACAAACTGAAGAAATCCATCAAAATGTTACTAGTCCATCGTTGTACAAGGATCAAGTTATGTGCATACCATCTCTTTTGTAGTCTTGGTTACACCACCGAAGAATTACGCCGTTAGCTAGTGGGTGTTCACATAGTTTAAATTCGAAGGAGGATTCTATTCCGTTGAATATTATTATGTAGACCTCGCTTTATTTGTTGGATTTAGAATCGTTTTTTTATTCTTCATTAGGTAGACTAATTTACATGATATTCTCCAAAGTGAGAATTTCCACCGGACCAAACTTCATGGGAAAACGTCTACATTTCTATTGGAATTTCCATGCTTCTAGTTTTCTCCCAACAAACATCAAGCACCTGCTTCTTTGCGAAAGTTCCTCTGTGTTTTCGCTGGTTCAATCAAAACTGCTTTTTGTTACATAATGGTGCATATATTCTAGTACATTCTTAATTTCTTTAGGTACAACGTACCCTCATGTCCAATTATTCTGCTTTTCTTAATTCGGTACTACCTTTGAACTAAAATTGCATCATTTATTTTGGGATGAAGGTTTTATTTGTTTTTCATAATTCCGATCCACTAGAGTTCTGCCCGCCTCTCCCCGTGATCCCCAACTACCTCATTGCTACGTGTTGCTCATGTCCGGCCTTAAAATACGTTACCTGTTCGAAACCAGGCTAGTATAGTAGTAATCTTTAGAGATGATTAGCATGGAGCTGGTCTAATTTGTGGAACTAAAAACCATAGAAACTATTTTACCCATTGAGTATGTTGCACGCAATTTTTCTAAAGTGAATTCTCCGCTTATTCTAACTTCACAACAAATGTCCTAATTGTTTCAGAAAGTTCTTTCAAGTTCTTCGTGGTGTTACAAACAAAACTACTTTTGTCATGCAGTAGTCTATACATTTAAAATTCCTTTAGCCCGCAACGTGTTCAAATATCCAACTATTCTGTTATTTTAATTTGTGTGTTTGGAGAATCCTGCAAATCAAAAGGCCCCCAAGGTCGATTTGACACACTGGAATATTTACAGGAACATGCTCTTGTTCCTAGGGAATAAAATGGCATGTCGCAAATCCGGTTACGGAAGTTATCAACAAACGAAGAAATCCATCAAAAGGTTACTCGTCGATCGTTGTACAAGGATCAAGATAGTGTGTGTGCCATCTCTTTTGTAGTGCATTATAGCATGGAAATTAATAGATTCCTTTATTTGAACTTTACCATAATGATTTTGAATTCCTAGTCTTCGTTTACTTCAATAAGTAGCACATTATTCTCCACACACAGAAAAGAAGAACCACCAATACAAAATTAGGGTGGTTCTATTGAGTATTGATGCCATCAATCATTGTCATCCAACAGTAACACCATATGCTCCATTCAAGTACATTTCCATAACCAACATAAATATTCCAGAATGATCTTTAGATTTTTTTTCAGTGGTGTAACCAAAACTACTTTGTCATGCAGTAGTGTCTGATTATTATTTTTACTTCATTTATGTATTACCAGAACCTAATAAATCCATTCGAAAAAAGGAAAAATAATGCACAAAAAAAAGAGTCCCCAAAGGTCGATTTGACACACTGAAATATTTGTAGGAACATGTGTTGGTTCCTAGAGAATAAAATGGCACGTCGCAAACCCCGATTCAGAAGTTGTCAACAAATTGGAGAAATCCAACAAAAGGTTACTCGTCGGTCGTTGTACAAGGAACAAGACTATGTATTTAGCACAACCTCTTTTGTAGCGAATTCGCCGTGAAAAATTTGATAGATCCCCTTAGATGTACTTTACCATAACCAATTGAATTTTGGGGCCTTTTTTGACTTTGATAACTACTAGTACCAATATTCCCCACACAGGAAATAACTATTAACAATGCATAACTTGAGTGGTTCCAATATTCGGTTGAGCCTTGATGCCCCCAATCATTGTCATGCAACAGTAACAACACCATGCTCGAATTGTGTTCGATCGCAAAAGCCTGCATCATGTGCATTTCCATAACCAACACCGGTTCTCCCAGCAACTAGAAAAGAACACTATTGCCCATTCAGCAATTCCTTACAAAAATCCACTGTACCTATTAAAAAAATTTGGAATAGATAATGGCAAGATGACAAATATATTCTCATGGAGCACAAAAGGCCACCGGAAATGGGCTATATAAGCCCACCACCCGCCTCGCCTCTGCCAAGTGCTACCTCCCACGAGTACTCCCCCACGCTCTCCTCCTCCACAAGAGAAACCAGTGCCCCGCCACGTGCTCTCGCCGCGCCCCCCCGAAGCAGCATCGCGCATGTCCGCCATGGCCGCCACCGGAGCAGCGCTGCGGCTTCGCCTCCTGTTCCGGATGCTGAGGGTGGGCGAGCTCATCGCCCTCGCGGCGCTCCTGTCCTGGTCCTCCTCCCGCGCGCCCTCCGTGGCCGCCGCCGCTCTGCGCGTCGCCGGCTCGCTCCTCTTCAGCCCCCGCTTCGTCTTCGTCCTCGGCAACGCCATCGTGCTCCTCCTCCTCGCGCTCTCCAGGCGCGAGCGCGGCGACCCGTCCCCGGCCTCCAACTCCGCCGCCTCCTCTGCCGGCGCAGGCGTGGAGCAGAGCGAGACCCCTGCCGCCAGCTTCGCTTCGTTCGCCGTACAAACGACGCCGATGCCGACGCAGGCAAGTGAAGCGCCCGTGGCGGTGGCGCTGCCGGCCATGGCGATGGCGATGGCGACGGTGCCGGAGGAGGAGGAGGAGGTGGTGAAGCCGGTGGTGTCGGTGACGACGCGCGCCGCGGCCGCCGTGAGCAAGGCGCGCGCGCCGAGGCGGACCCGGTCGGAGAAGATGGGCCGGCGCGGCGAGCTTTCGAGGCGGTCGGCGTCGCCGGAGCCGCTGCCGCTGATGCGTCGCTCGGAGTCGGACAACGGGCGCCGGCGGCGGTCGTCGGTGACGGCGCGGGACGTGGCGGAGGTGGGCGTGGCGCGCGGGTGGGCCGGCACGGACGACGCGGAGGAGTTCCGGCGCACCGTGGAGGCGTTCATCGCGAAGCAGACCCGGTTCCGGCGCGAGGAGGAGTCCATGGCCGGCACGCTCGTCCTGGTAGAATAAGGTCGTCTCGTCGGTGATGGCCCGGGGTTGGTCCGAGACACTATGTGCAAAGTACGTACATAAGGAGGAGGAAGAAGAAGCTCTCGTCTGGTTGCCTCACTGGTCAGTAGCTAGCTCAGCTAGGAGAGTTCGGTCATGGCCATGGACGCCTTCTTTTCTGGCGAGGCACGCACGGGCATGGCATGGGACGGGAGCGACGTGGTTTTAGCGCGGCCGTCGGATCGCGGATCGCCGGGATCCGACGGGCCGGGTCGCTCGTGGTGCTGGATTTACTTACTGTAGCGGAGGAAACCATGAGTGAAGACGTCCTCTCTCTCTCTCTTTTCTGCATCGCCGGTTGAAAAAACTTGAAATAAAAAGTACTCTCTCTGTAAGAAATATGAGACTTTGTAGATCACTGTAGATTCGGAAGGGAACATGGTAAAATCTGCATTTTTTTGCTTTTCGATCTGTCGCCTCTTTTACACGTCGTCCCGGCCAGTCCCGATGTTCCGAGAAAATTCAAAGAGGAAAAAGTGGGGGTTCAAAAAGTGTTCGTCGGGCGGGGCTCTCCCCCTCCAGGATAAAGATAAACTCGGGGGAACTGGAACGGACGGCAGAGTGGCGCACGGCGGACGACACGATGGACCGGAATCAGATGCCATGCCGTCGGCATTGCCATTGCCATTGCCATCGCCGGTGCCAAGCGGATGGATAGACTCCCGTAAAGCGCGAGGCCCAAACTTGCTCGTGAAACATGGGACGTCCACGATCTTGGCCCGGTTGCTACCGCCGCAGGGCTCGTCCATTGATGGCGAGCGCTCCGCTCCGGGTGCACTGACCGACAGACGACAGTAGTACACGCGCGTGGGAAATAGAGTAGACGCAGCCGCCTCCAGCCAAAGGGGCGGGCATGCAGTGATGCAGGTGCAGGAGCTCGTCGTCGTCGTCGGGTCGGGTCGACGGGACGCGCGGAGCGGACGTGACGCGCACGGGGCGTGCGCAAATCGGCAAGGCGCGGCATGGCCCGATATGTCGCGCCCCCTCCCCTTTGGTCTTGGTTTCCTTTCCATTCCGTCCGTGGCCGCTGGTGGGTTGGACGGATGGATGTCCTCCTAGGTACTAGGGCCGTAGGAACTGACCGCTCGGCCCCGGCCCCGACCCGTCGGCGTCCATCCGTCCGCGCGCACAGCGCCGCCGGCTTTCTTTCTTTCTTCCTTTGCGTGGAGTGTGCGAGTTGGCCCGAGCGCCCCGCCCGCCCGTGCACACCCGCTGTTCACGTTGCCACTGTTGGCTCGCTCTGGGGCCCTGATGCCTCCGTCCATGCTGAGCCTGCGCGCACCGAACCGAACCAGGCACGGAATAAATTCCTTCTCCACCGCTGAATAGTCGCGGAGCTCCGTCGTGTTCCCGTCGCTCCTGCCGCGCCGCGGTTTTCGGCTACTGATTATTCGCCTCTCCGTTGCCCCCCGCCCGGATAATGGATCGTTTCCCGGCCGGAACCCACCACCCAGGGAATTATGCGATTGTTCCTTCCTCCTCCTGCCAAATGCAAATGTTTTCTCGTAAGATGCCCCCGAGGATTTTGCTTCTCAATGTGGCTGCGAAAGTCTTGTCCTACAACAATGGTGGCCAAGCTACTACTCCCTCCGTTTTTACTTACTTATATTAGAGTTGGCTGAATTCAAACTTTGTACTTGACAAAAAACCATGCAAAAAATGCCTTTAAGAGAAACGCAACACAAATGCAGACATTTACCTACATGCACGTACGCTCATTTTTATTACTCATGAATATGTAAAGATTGTGTATCATTTCAATGATAGAAGAAGAAAAAATGAGTACAAATGTATGAAACAACACATGGGACGAATACAGGAAGGGTTGGCGTGGTACACAGAGGCCGGAGCACAGAGACATGGGGTGCTCAGCCCAAACATAGGGACCAACACGACAAAACTCTCCCAGCTCAAGCTAAATAAAGACAAGCAACAAATCCAACTCCACCATGTGAAACGCCACGAGCAAACAAAACAATGGCTTTATGAAGGGGAACCAAGTCAAAGACGCCGTCATCGTCCGTTACGAGTACCAGAACCTAGGGTTTTCCCTGATGCGCAAAGAGTGGCAAAGATGTCAAAAAAGGTTTTCGCCCCGCTTTTTTTTTTTTCGAGCAACCGGCAGGAGCACTGCCTTTTCATATAAGTAGGAGAAAAAAGTTTATGTACAAGATTTTCCGGTTTTTTTTGAGGGAAACCGTACGAAAACCCCAAGAAAAGCCCACAAAATGACACTAATCAACCAATACCGGCTGCCACCTGTGCCCGGCCAAAGGCCAAAGTCCTTTGCTTGATGTCGTCGAAGGCAATAGCTGCTACCTCTAGATGCGTGAGGCGAGTTCCATTGAAGATGCGTCGGTTTCGCTCCTTCCAGATGTTCCAGATGGTGTAAAGGAAGCGGCCGCTACGCCTTCTTCTGTCGTCCTTGGGCAAGTTGGTGGTGAGCGAATCCCACCAGTCCGAAATCCCCATCGAAGGTGGCAACGTGGGCGTGGCCCCAGAGTCCTCCCCCGTCCATACCTGGATGTGTGACCAAACTACTGTGGCAAACTGATAGTCCTTGCAAAGATGAGTGGCCGTCTCCGGTGCCCCAAGGCAAAGGGGACAACGAGGGTCGTGCGGCCAGCCGCGAACGGCTAGCATGTCGGCCGTGAGGATTTTCCCGTGGAGCACAAGCCAGGCAAAGAACTTGCATTTTGGCTCAGCGTGTGCCTCCCAAATCTTGGCTGGGGAGAACCTGGGATAGGATCCAGAGAACTGGGCCGCGTAGGCCGAAGCAGCAGAGTATATGCCAGTGGGGGTCCACCACCAAGTGATGGCGTCCTCCTGGTCTGGGTTCAGCACAACCTGAGAGATAGCAGATGCGAGAGCAATGAACTCCTGCAGCTGGGTAGGCGATGAAACACGGGCCACCGTTCTGATCCAGTTCTCCTCTTGGAGCTCCTTCATCATAGTTCTGTGCTTCCTGGTGGCAATTTTATATAGCTCCGGAAAGGCCAGGGACAGAGGCCCCCGTCCCGTCCAGTAGTCGTGCCAGAATAAGGATTTTCTCCCATTGCCCAAGGAGATGGTGGTAGAAGCCCTGAAGAGTGACATATCCGTCTCATCACAGGGCACCGCAGAGCCCACCCACTGGCGGTCGGGATCAGTCCACATAAGCCAAGGCCAGCGAAGCCGGAGCGCCCGACCAAATCTCTCGAGGTCCGTGATTCCCAGGCCCCCCAGGAGCCTAGGCCAGCAGATTGTCTTCCAGTTGACCAGAGAGTGTCCGCCAGACGCGTTTTCTGAGTCTTCCCCACACTAGATGAAGTTACGAGTGATTTTGCTGAGCTTCTGGTTTGCCCAAGTGGGAAGCGGGAGCGCAGTGAGGTGATGATTTGCGATGGCGCACAACACGGACTTTGCAAGGGAGACCATGCCTGGTCGCGCCAGGTTCTTCCCCTTCCAGCCCGGCAACCTGCCCATTGCCTTGTCCAAAAGGGGTTGAAGGTCAACCCTTCTGAGCCGCCTGGTATGGAGTGGAAGGCCCAGGTATCTGCCGGGGAATGAGGCCAGCCTGGCCGGGAAGGCCGAGAGGATGGTCGGGAGGTCAATGTCTTGGCAGCGAATGGGAAAGACCTCGGTCTTGCTGACATTAGTGATGAGGCCCGATGCATCCCCAAAACAGGCAATGATTCGAGCGATGGCGTCGATCTCCTCTTTGACCGGGTTAGCGAAGATGCCAGCATCGTCCGCATAGAGAGAAACCCTGCAGGAGGCCGGCCGCGCCATGATGGGCTTGAGGATCCCGGCATGGGAAGCCGCCCAGAGCATAAGTTGCAGAGGATCGATGGCCAGAATGAAGAGCATAGGCGACAGCAGGTCACCCTGACGAAGGCCTTTTTTTGCGTGAATGGGGTTCCTGGTTCCCCATTTAAGAGCACCCTGGAGGAAGATGAAGCGAGGGTCATGCAGATCCAGTCCCGCCAACGATGTCCAAATCCCAACTGCTGGAGCACCTCCAGGAGGTAAGCCCAACCCACCGAGTCGAAAGCCTTGGAGATGTCGAGCTTGAGGAAAAGGCCTGGCGTTGAAGAGCGGTGCAATTCTTTGATCAAGTTTTGCACGTGGAGGAAGTTATCGTGGATGCACCGTTTCTGCACAAAAGCGCTTTGGCACTTGGAAACCAGCGATGGAAGCAAAGGGGCTAGCCGGTTAGCCAACAACTTGGAGAAGATCTTGGAGATGCTGTGTATCAAACTGATTGGGCGGTAGTCGCCAATCGAGGATGCGCCGGCCTTTTTCGGTAACAGAATAATGTTGGTCGAATTGATAAGGCCAGCGCAGTCGCCTCGTAGGTTCGCGAGCTGCATCACCACGGCCACGACATCCGCGTTGATGATAAGCAACAACAACCAACATACGAAACCGATACAAACCACAACACACCACACAAGACCCACACTCGCCCAGGGCAGGATACATATATAAGTGCCAAAGGGCTACAACAACACACTGAAAGACTCGACGTAGACTACAAAGGAAGACATCAAGCATCACTAAAGAGGCATCGGTGCCCTACCGACGAAGATATCACGAAGAGTTGAAGTTGAGAATCGACGAAACCTTGCGCTCCAAGACGGTGCCTTCGGGAAAGACACGACACCGCAGCACTGCCACCGCCCTATCCAAAGATCAGATTTTTCATCCGAAGCACGACGAAGGGAGGGAGCAATCACAACAGGGACTTCAGAAAGATGCCGACGCCCACAGGTGACAACTCCGAAGCTGCCAAGAAGGCAACCGAGGATGTTGATGTCACCGCGGACCTGGCCAACTGATGCGTATAATCCGTTTATCCCGTTCCTGTTTATTCCTACGTTGGTTGGACTTGTTGTTTACACCAATGTACTATCTATTTGTATCTGTTGTATGCGTACTAAACCAATCAGAAATTTGCTAATTTATCCAACAGGAAGATTCGCATGTTACAAACCAAATTCTATCATGCCGGGCAGAATGGGACAATGAGTCAAAGGACTTGCTGTCCACAGTGGACGGGGGTACTCTAACGGCACACTTATGCTCGCCCGCCGTTCGGATAGACCATTAGGTGAACCACGCTAATCATTGGTGATGGGCAAACTACTTCACTGATTCAAAGAGCAAGGCACTTCCTCTAACAAAATCCAGCATACTCCTTCATTAGATTAGATACTCTACTAGCCATGCACAAGCAGATTAATCAGCTCACACACCCAGCCAGCCACCTGGCTGCACGCTCATAGTCTTTTTCTAACAACCATGAGGAAGAGAGGGTGGCCTTTATCCTTGGCCGGCTAAACATTGATTAGAATGTTCATCGTTCGAGAGGTTTCTTTTATGTACGTTTTGCACCTCTTTTTGGCTTGCTTTGTTCGATCCTCACAACACAATTATTTTGTTCTTTGTTTGGTCTCCACTACCACTACCAGGAATACTATCCACTAATGTTTCTAGCCCCCTTTGGTTATTAGTCTGATCACAGTAGATTATGCCACCACTGCTTGCTGCTGGTTCTCTCCAAATCCATCATCCATGGAATGATTCTCCTTGCGTGGCAGCAGAGACAAAAGCAGGGTCAACATTCTCCCCCAAGCCCATATTCCAGACAAATAGTTTAGCCCTTCTTCTTTGGACAGGAACGTTTGGTTCCTGGTGTATATAAAATCTATATGAAAAAAAATTAGTGTAACTAAAGAGAAAAATGAATGTATTTTTGAAATAAACTTGAACTTCTATGGTACTTGTAAAAAAATCACAAAAGAAAACCCCAGTTGACTTCGGGGCAAAAATAATAATTTAAGGTCAAATAGATGTCAATAGTAACGTGTAAATAGCAATATTTTTTTGTTTTTTTCCCTAGTTCACGGAAATTTATATACTACTAGTGCGAATGAAAATCAAGTTTATTCCAAAAAAAGTTCTGAGATTTTTCGACTTTGTATGAAATTATCTTTTTACCATATCAGATGTATATACACCATAAACCAACGGGCATTTCCCCTTTTATCTGCCTTTGTTTCTATCATGCATGGGTCTCTCCCATTGTCTGAATCTGTTTATCATGCAGCAGGGTCTGTCGTTCTTGGGAGTCAGTGCCGGTGGGTAGTGGAATACTTGGACTACTAGTACTACCAACAGAAAATGGGTTTAGGAATCTGCCACGTTGGTGTGCATGGCCGTTGTGTATTTGTATGTGCTTGGTGCTGGTATGGCGCCAACCTGGCCCTACATGTCCGTGTGTGATTTACTAGCAACGACTGGGGTGTTTAATTAGCAGGCAGGCAGAGGCAGTAGTTGACGTCTTGTGTGTCTGTTGCTGTCGCCACAAGGAAGGAAGATGCACATCTCAACTGAACGTTGTTGGTGTTTAGGTGGAGCCGTGGATGGAGCCGTGGCGCATATGATTGAGCTGAAGGCTCCATGAGATTTGAGAGCCAAGAATCACCGGTTCCTTTTTGTATTGCACTGCATGCATGCCTACTTGCCGGGATACTGCTCAACTCGCGGTACCGCGGAGTGTCCTCATGGTAGATCTCTTCTCCTGCGTTTCTCTACTACTTGCAGTGATAAAGCTCCAGCTTAGGTATTCTCCCGCTGTATTTACAGGATCATTTCGGACCTCATCAGAATACATGCACAACCTTTTGTTATACTTATACAGGAATGAAGGTCAAAGGACTTGCAGAGGAAAACTTCGTTCAGGCTAAAGCATCATCATTCAGCTTGATAAAAAAACAGAACACCGTGTTGCCGTCACACCGAAATCAAGCAGGTGGCGGCGGCCGAAGCCGTTGGCCGCCGCTCCATTGCCGGGGTACCGCTCTCCCGTCAGCGGGGCGTGCACGCGGTGGCTAGGCGGAGAGAGAGGGGAAGAGAGAGCGTCGGCGGCGAGAGAGAGGGGCTGCGGAGCGAGTGCGTCCACCGGCGAGGGAGGGGGCGGATTTATAGCGGTCGGGGGCGGCAAACGTGTGTACGAGTGGCGGGAGAGGGCGCGTCGCCGCACTGCGCCGCCCGTGAGGAATCAATCGAAGGCTGACCGACGATAGCCTTGGCATTGATTCCCGACGGGAAACCGAGGCGATGAGGACGACGATGCGCGTGGGTCGCTGACTCGGTGGGCCTGCCGTTATTTCGCGCCAAAAAGATCCCCCGACGCCCCCGGGCGCCCCTCAGGGTTCGGCCTGGGTTCGCCGGCGTCAGTTTCGGGCATAACCGATGAAAATTGGACTCCTGGATGCGCGACTAGGCCGTTTTTTCAACGCCGACGCCAAAAAATGACCTGAGGGCGGCCTATTGGGGGCGCGGCTGGAGATGCTCTTACCTCGGCGGACTCGCCTTCCCCGGCTGGGACGTCGGATGGTGAGGCCATAGTCGCCGAAAGACCAACCCCTGAACATACGCGGTTGTACTCTGTGACGACCCCGGCTCGACCGTGCACTAACCATACACGCAAATGCACACGATCAAGCCTAAGGACTCACGTGAAGGAATCACAACACAACTCTAAAACATAATTAAATACATGCAAGTTATATATTACAAGCCAGGGGCCTCGAGGGCTCGAATACATAACAAGTGTCACACAAGGTTAGCGGAAGCGTTAGGTATCTGGGTACAGATACAACACAGAACAGAAATAGGCCTTTGTCAAGGCGGGGCAAAAGAAAAGCTACGATCGAAAAGGCGCAGGCCTCCTGCCTGGGACCTCCGATCCTACTCCTGGTCGTCGTCCGCCGGCTCCTCGTAGAAGTACTCGCCGGCAGGGTAGTAGTAGTAGCCAGCCTCGGGCTGGTAGTAGTAGTCGTCAACGGGGGCTGCAGGCACCATGGCTCCGTCGTCTGGTTTATCATGCGGGTAGGACAAAAGAGGAAGCAAAGCAACCGTGAGTACTCATCCAAAGTACTCAGCAAGACTTACATCAGATCTATACTAAGCAATGCATCATTTTCAAAGGAGGCTTTATGTGGGTGGACTAGACTGCAGAAAGCCAGAGTAGAGAGGGGAAAAGCCTAGTCCTGACGAAGACTAGCATCTTCAGGGTCTTGCAGCAATTAGAAGGGTTCAGATTAGTATATCATAATGTAATGTATTTATAGTAATATCCACCATATATCTCAAGTCACCAGTTCTAGTTGTACCGAAGTGGATACAACTCCGAGTGTCCGTTACCGTAGGACAGGCTATCGATAGATGTTTTCTTCCCTGCAGGGGTGCACCAAGTTACCCACCACGCTCGCTTAACTCCGGCCGGACACACTTGCTGGGTCCTGCCCGGCCTCGGCTAAACAACACGACGCAACCCGACCGGATACCGCCAGAGAGGATCAAGCACGTCGGACTAAACCTATGCACCCGGGGTTCATGGCCCATAGCCCCGGACGCTCCTGCACGTTACGTGGCCGTTCGGTAGCAGACCTAGCAACCCCTTATACAAGCACGCAGTTGCATCCAGGGTCCAATCCGAACGGGTCGCTCAATCGCTGACGTCGTGACGACTCCGGCTGATGTATACGACGCAGAGCACCCACTCACACCCACGTGGTGGTTAGTGCTATCGGACCCGAAGGCCCCTCGGATCAAATATCCAAATCGCTTAGTGGATTGGGAGCGCGCGGTAACGAGCAGAGCCCACGATACTGTTGGCCCCGTCGTCCCGTCTCGAGGACTTGTGACAAGGACTAAGAATGACCGGCCACGCCTCGTAGTTATCTCGCGGGTACCCTCACTGGTCACCCGACTCCACAGCTCACGCCTCAAAGGCACTCGCGGGTACCCCTCACTGGGTCAACCCGTCTCTATCTAACATGTGTAGTAGTCACCATAAAGTGTCTTCAGACGCACGATACCTCTGGCCGCACGCCTTTGTTCCTGGCGACGTCCGGCCTCGGGGATCGATACGTCTTTAAACACGGTACGGTAAACCAGGGCATCCGTGTGGTTTTCATGCCGATGAGGAATCCGAGGAATCACCCTCGTTGGACTCCTAAACGACAAGTCCCGTTAAGGTGATACCGGAGGAATCACCCTCGGCGGTAATCACCATAGCGGATGCACGACAAAAGCTAAGTCGGAAGTGGGAAGAGGAATCACCCTCGGTAACCCACAACGAGCTAGCTACACTACAGGGACAACATCGGAAGTGAGTTCGGAGGTATCACCCTCGTCACCCGATGTTAACTCTGCGGAGTCGAGCATATTAGGGGGTGTGCGGTGATGTGAAGAAGGTCAGGGGGAGGGGCTCGATCGCTTGATCGAGGCAAGGGTACTATGCGAGGCAACTACGAGAAAGCGGGACCACAGCAGTGCTACCCAACCTATACTAAGCAGTTTATGAATAAAGACAGGTATCAACAGTATTGCAAAAACAGGCTATGCAACAGTAATAGGAGCAGTAGCAGTAGCAGCAATTCTAATGCAAGAATAAGAGAGAATGGACATAGGCGATATCGGAATGATCAAAGGGGGGGTTGCTTGCCTGGTTGCTTGGCAAATGAAAAGGAACAACGGCGGTGAAGTAGTCGATCACCAGGGCATCGTCGGCGGTCTCGGGGTCTACCGGGAAGAAAGGGGGAGAGGAAACAATATAAATACACGGTAACAAAAGTAATCACAAAGCATGACGATCTAACGCAGTGCTACCGATAACGGAGAAGGGGAACCCATCCGGGAAAGTATTCCCGGTTCCGGACCTGTGTCGGACAGATTACCGGAGGGGGACGGTTGCAGGTTAGTGGTGTCAGAGTCAAGTGGCAACTGGGGTGCAGTGCAGGGTTGCCTAAAAACATGTCTAAGTCATATTAGTTATTTTTAGGAATTAACTGGGATTATTTACCGGGTGTATGTGCACTATTCATCTACCGGAAACAGGCTAAAAGTTGCGGGTTCACCTCCGTAGAGGGTCCCGACACGACAACGGATAGCACGGTTAGCTTCGTCTCGTCGTTCTGAGCAACTTTCATATAGAAAGTTTTTCCATCCGAGCTACGGATTAAAAGTTATGAATTTTCGAAGATTATAACAATTTTTTGGAATTATTTTAAATACCAGAATGAATTACTGCATCAGCATTGCATCAGCATGACATCAGCAGCCAACAGGTCGGTTGACCAGGGTCAAACCTGATCGGTGGGTCCAGTGGGACCCACTGGTCAGTGTCTCAGCTAAATATACAGAGTTAAAACTATCTAAATAACCTAATTAGCTAGTGGGCCCGCACTGTCAGTGACTGATTAATATTACTAATTAAGTTTAATTATAAAAACGTTTTATTTAACTAGGTTTTGCGGTGGGGCCCGCATGTCAGGCCTACTGGGCTGCCCAGTCAGCAGTTGACTGGGTCAACCCAGTCAACTGGGGCCCACGGGCCCACTGGTAGTGCCACTGCGGGCGGGACCCACTCGCCACGTCGGTGGCCGGGTCAACGCCGGCCGGAGAGAGCTCCGGCGAGCGCATTCGCGCCGGCCGAACGCCGGCGACCGTCGGATTTGCTCTACACCGCACCAAAACGGGCGCCGCGACGCGCGTTCGAACGAGGAGCTCGCCCCGCGTCGACCTAGGGCAGTGGCGCGTGCTGTAACGGCCGGAGACGAGCGGCACTTCGACGCCGGCGGACGGCTCGTTCGGGAGGTGCTCGGGGTCATCGCTAACGGCTACGGGGAGGAAGGGCGACTGCACGGACGACATCTACGCGCGCGGGCGAACGCGATAGACACGCGCGAGTGACCAAACGGTCACCGGAATCTCGCCGGCGACGAGCACGGCGGAGATGGGTTCGGCACCACGAGGAACGGCGGCAGCGGTGCGGCCTAGCGTGTAGGGAGGGGTAGGGGAGGAGCTGGGGCTCACCTAGCGGCTCACGGTGGCCCTTGGAGGCTTAGGAGCGCAGTGCGGCGTCGGAAACGCCGGTGGTCGCCGGTGGCAGTAACGGAAGGGGGCAGTGGCGTCCGGCAGCTACAGGGCCCTCCCGCTCCAGCTGAGTGCACCGATCGACGAGGCAGTCACTGGCGGACGGCCTGGACACCACGGAGGAGGAGGCAGGCGCCGGTGGCCGCGGCGAACAGCGAAACGCGGCGGCGATGGCGCTCGGGCGCTGGATCTGAGGGGAAGAGAAGGGAGGAGCGAGCGAGGAAGAGAGGGGGAGAGTGAACGAGGAGGACAGGGGGAGTGGTTGGGCTCTGCTTATCCACCCCTCGTCGCCTGTAGCCGCACGCGTCGGCAAAATGGCCGGCGAGGGCGCGCCGGCCATGGTGTGCTCGACAGCGCACGGGAGCAGGTAGGTGCACAGGGGAAGGCCGGCTGGGCCGAGCTGGGCCGGCGCCAGGTAAGCTCGCTCGCCCACATCCTTTTTCTGTTTCTTTTATATAATAAACAGAAGGGTAAACATATTATTTGTGAACCCTATCCTTTTAGGAAAAATAGGAGAAGTGCCCCATTGAATGCATAATGGTTTTATGCACTGCCACAACCAACATGAGGATTTTTGGAACTTGCTTGGAATTTTCAAAAAGTTTTAGGCATTAATTAGTGATGTTCAGCCACAGTTTTAAATGCTCTACCCCTTTTTGGAACTGATGGTGATGTTGTTTTCTTAGCAAATAATTATTTAGGATTATTTGCTAAATGATGAACATTTTCCTAGAATTTTTGGAGCCACTTCATTTTGCAATTGAATTTGAATTGAATCAGAGAGGAAATTTGAATTGGGTGCTTAACCACTGTGATCATATTAAGCAAATGATGATGACATGGCAATTTAGTTAGCTTGACTAAGGTGGGGTAACCTGGGGATGTTACATACTCCCTCCATTCCGAAATATAGTGCGCCCGCGCTTCCCGACCACAGCCAATCATCACGCAGCACATGCAAATTTAATATAGCATATTTCGGAGTACTATATTTCGGAAGAAATTTAGGCAGTTATAATGGAGGGAGTACTATACACCTTATATCAAGAAATATAATGCCCTACATGTGTTTGTATGTGCAGCCGTGCAGGCAGTGGTTCTTCATGTCTAGTGTGTCTGTTGTTGTCACCACAAGGAAGATGCACGTCTAACTGGTGTATCCGTCGCCGCGTCCACCCCGGGGCGCCACGTACGTGAGAGGTCGTTCACCGCCGGCACCGGCTCCTTCTTCGATGCCGCTGACGCAATTTGATCGACAGAGTGCTGGATGCCGAGCAGGGCCTTGGTTATACGGGCGGCTCATTTCCTTGGCTGCCTCCTCATCTGCTTCTGCGGATCAAGCCTCTCCATGATCTGCTTGAGGCCGTGCGTGCGGACGGAATAAATAGCGTAAAACTACTAGTTTACAGGCTAAGGTTTCAAAAAACTATTCCCTCCTTTTCTTGATATAAGGTGTATAGTTTTTGAGAAAAAAGTTCAAAGTATAAGGTGTATTGCGTTGCACCACTTGTTTGGAAAAGGTTTTTAGGGATTTGATTACATTTCCTTATATCAGGAAAGCTCCTCTATTTTCTCATGTCAATTAGTCAGGTGTAATCTCGCTCAAAACTTGTGAAATTTTTGCTTCAACGTGCGTTCTTTAATTTCCGTGCGAAAAACTATACACCCTATATTGAGGAACGGAGGGAGTATCATTTTTTATTTTTTCTCAGAAAGCTACCAAACGAGCGGTCCGCTGTTTCAAAATTTTCAAATCCGCGGTGACTAGCGATTTAACCGTTTTCCTGACGGATTGGGTCCATATGTCAGGCCACCTGGCCACGCGCACTCACGGCGCGGCCGTTGACGGCCGTTAGCCAGGCCGGTTCGGTCGGAACCAGGGTAAATACCATACCCCACCCTGCCCCCACTCGCTCACTCCCCTGCTCGCTCTCTCCCCTGCTCCAGTAGCTCACGAGCTCGCCGCCGCTCGCCATCTTTGAAGTCGGTCGCCGTCGACCTCCTTGCCGCCATGCCTTCCTGGAACGACGAGGAAACGAGCTCGGAGGAGGAGTGCGAGGTCGTCAGCATGGACATGGGACTGATGGTAAGTTTTCCTTTGCCACCTAGGGTTAGGGTTAAGGATAAATGCTAGTAGGCCCATGGATCTTGCTTAGTTTAGTGTTGTTGTTGTCTCCGTGGAGTTCTCTATGATATGTTTCTTGATTAGTGAGGGTGGGGATTTAGCTAACCTAGGGTTCATCTCTGTACAGTGTTAAGGTTCATGCTGATTTGGGGATTTTATCATTGTTTAGGGTTAATGAACAGTGCTAGTTGATTGTGGGATTCAGTGGTGATTGAAACCATTGTTCTTTTGGTTGCAGGAGGAACCAGAAACCATTGTGGAGCTCCTTTTTTGTGGCCAACTTGAGCTTTCTGAACCCAAGTGCATTCTGCACCAAATGAGGCCTGTTAAGCGTGTTGCTTTTGAAGACACTTTAACAGGAAGGTGTTTCTATGGCTGCCCAGTCGAGGTTAGATATTGATGTTCACTGGCCTCACATGAAGCAGCAGTTTGTTACTGATATGAAAGTCACTTATGGGTTTTTGTTATTTTGCAAACTTAATCACGACATTGTAATAACTTATCATATCTTCATTGTTACAAAATTTCAAGTTAATCATGGCACTAAAATTAGCTAGTACTCCACTTGCACTAACTTATCACATTTACAAATGCAGGCAAATGGTGTGAAATGTGGTGTTGTAGAGTGGGTTGATGGGCCTTGGCCTCCAGTTCTTCAGAGATGTTTGTCCAAGCTATGGGAAATGTTCCATGATCAGAACTGTGGAAGGGTACTTGACAAGGAAAAGTTTGAGAAGGAATTGGCCAAGGTTAAAAGTGAACATGAAAGGGAGTTGGCCAAGCTTAAGATGGAAAATGACAAGCTTTGCATTGATTACAACAAGCTTGTTGATGATGTATCCAAGATGTTTGATTGGCAGGATGGTAGGGTGGACAAAAGGGTGTACCAGAAACAAGTGGAGGAGGAAGAACTTGAGAAGAAGAAGAAGAAGAAGGAGCTAGAGGAGAAAGCTATGTTGGAGGTGTAGATGGAAAAGCTTAAACTTCCAAAAGAGCAGAGGTGCATTTTGTAGAGCCAAGCTGATATCATCAAGAACACCAGGAAGGCTATGAAGGATGTTGAACTTGACAGAGATGTTCTTAAGAAGGAGAAGGCAAAGCTTGAGCTAGTTGTTGCTGAGCTGCTGAAAGATGGGTATGGCAGCAAGGAGAAGTTAGAGCAAATCAAGGCCATCCTTGAGTCATGAAGTGCTATGAAATGGTGATGAAGTACATCCCAGGCCTATATATAAGGATGTGGCCTAACTGTCTCAAGTGATTATATGGGTGTACATTTTGGGGGAATATGAAGTTAACCTAGGGTTTGGCACTGCATTTGAACTTTAGTGTCTTATGTAAGAACCATATTTGCTATGTTCTTAAGTATGTCGTAATGGATCTCCAATGCTATGGTATTAAGTGTTGTAATGGATCTTATATGATGTTGGCTAGTAGTCTCTATTAATCTTGTATGTTATCTATATAGTTATGTACAGTGGTATTGGGCTTAGTGGGCCAGTAGTCTGTGACCCAATGAAACTGACTTAGGCCTACTAAAACCCACCCCCTCCACCACTGTAAATATAAACCCCTCCCCACCCACCCTTTCCCAGCCACTCCAGCAGCAGCCACCCACAACAAACCCTAGAGATAGATCCCGACATGGACATGGGAGATGTAACAGAGGAGGAGGGAGAGGCCGTGGAGGTGAGGCCTCCAGCAGCACAACAGAGAAGGAGGAGCCGCAGACAGAGGGAACAGGAGGCCGCCTAGGACGAGCAGCAGCTTGAGTTCAATCGCCGGCTTGCCGAGAAGGTGCTGGAGAAGTGCTATGATGAAGAGCTTGAGCTTCTTTTCCCTGGTGGCAGGAGAAGGAGTTTCAATCACATCATATCTTGGGCGAGGAGAAGAGCAGTCATGGCTCCTCATCCAGCTACTAGGGCTAAGTGGGGTCGTTTCTTCGTGCGCTATGACTGATCTGTCAATCTCATCTCATCCATCCATCCATCCATCTATCTATCTATCTATCTATCTTGGTGTTCTATGTAAGATCCGGTGTTCTATGTAAGATCAACTCTGTTCTATGTAATAACTGGTGTTTGATGCTACTCTGAATCAATGTATCTATGTATTTATGCTACTCTGAATGAATGTATGATGTGGACTTGAAATCTACTGACTAAATTAACTGGCAGAATATATATACTGACAGAATTAACACATGACTGAATAGTAGTTATTACAAACCATGGTAGTTCAACTGACTGAATATCTCTGAAACCAAATAAAGTGTAGTCATTACAAACCATAGTTTACCCAAATCCATCCATACTTGTTCACTGACACAAATAGAACCATGCTAAATGAACTGAAGTTCAGACCAAGACATGCTAGTTACCACTTGCATAAAAGTAGTCTTTCAGCCTCCCACTTGGCCTCCTGATCCTCTTTGACCCCTCCTTGACAACAATTGAAGTTGATTGCCTTGGTGCAATGAATGTTCTTCTCTGGGCACTTGAAGATCTGGTGTTCTTTGCTGGAGAAGTTGTAGATGATCTGGTGTTCTTAGCAGGGGAAGAAGTTTTAGTCCTGCTCCTCTTAGCTGGTGGTCCTTGTGCTATTGCTGCTGGCATAGTTGAAGCTGCCCTCTTTTTTCCCCTAGAAGTAGCAACTGGTCTTGTTGTAGCTGGTCTTGGTTCAGGTGCAGTAGCAACACGTACTCTTGGAGGCCTCTGAGCATTTGTAGCCATAGAAGAACCATCTTGAGAGTAATTTGCTCTATTTTCCTACACAATTCATAAACATTGTAAGAAATTTAACAATGAAAAGAGACAATGAAATGAAATGAAACATGTCCTCCAATGACCCAGTGCTTGTTCATCCTCATCTGAAACTTAGGCTTCAAAGGGTCACCATAATTGTTGAACCTATGGCCTTGCTTCTTGCAATTGCTGCAAGTGACAGTACCAATTCTTGAGGTGTCCTTTTTACTAGCACCTCAAATACACCTTTCCTCCTGGCAGTTTACTTTTTGCCCTTCTTTTCTTTGAACACTGGTGGAGATATGTCATCTCCAGGTGTATGAGGCCAGTGGTCAGGACCTGGAACTGGGAAAATTATATGCTTGTATGTTTCACAGTACATGGGCTTTTTGAAGAAATCATTGACAAAGTCTTCAGGGTGTAGCTTCACTTTCTGTATTGCAGCAATGGAATGACTGCAAGGCACAGCTGTCATGTCCCACCTCCTACAATCATAGGTATGGTTGTTCAAGTTAACACAATATGTGTTCTCAGAGCTACTAGTCACTTGCCAGATGCCTGGACCTGCCATGTATGCATCACAATACTTAGCCCACTTCTTGCCTTCTTCTAAATTTCAGAGTAGGTTGGTGTGATCTCCCATCTCCATGACTCTGTTTTCTCTCTGATTTTCTGAAACTTGATCATCAACTTTGTTCTTATGCCCTCCAGCATAGTCCTGATTGGCTTGTTCCTAACATCCAATATCATCCTGTTGAAAACTTCACTGAGGTTGTTAGCAACAAGGCCAGTTTTGCAAACAGTGTCCATTTTATATCTTGCCCATGTATGGTCTGGTATCTGTGACAACCACTGCCAAGCTTCAAAACTTTCTTTCTTCAAATTTTCCATCCCTTTTTCATGACCATTCTTAGTGTAGGAATAGGCAGCCTGATCTAAGTGTTTCTTCAGTTCCTCCCCTCTAAAACCAGTAGATTGGAAGTTGGCATATATATGTCTAAGACAGAACCTCTGTGGGAAGTCAGGGAATACATCATTGATTGCATTCAACAATCCCTGTTAATTATGATGGCTTAGAATGATGGCTAAGTATGATGGCAAGTTTAAAGTGTGGTGGTAATGAGTAGTAGAGCACTTACCTTTTGCATGTCAGACATAATTGTGTACTTGCCAAACCTGTTCCCACTTCCAATAACAGTTCTCAGCTGTGTGAGAAACCATGTCCAGTTGTCTGTCTCTTCCTTGTCAACAACACCAAATGCACCGGGGAAGATGTTGTTGTTCCCATCCCTGCCAGTAGCTGCCAATATCTGTTGTCCAGTGCTGAGCTTGATGAAGCAACCATCTAAACCTGAAAATATGATCACATTAGTTGCTGAAATAACATGAATGCAACCATCTTAGATATATGTGAAAGGATCATTTACCTATAAATGGCCTACATCCATTTAGAAAGCCCTCTTTGCATGCAAAAAGGCAATAGAACATGTAGTGAAACCTGGGGGTAGGAGCTAGATTTTCTAGGTCCTCTTTTGTTGTCACTATGCATCTAATGCATGGATTAGTATCTAGCACACACTGTAGATAGTCCCTTAGTCTGTGATATTGGAGTTTGTGATCTCTCCTTGCACAACTTCAAGTGCTTGCTTCCTTGCCCTATATGCCAAGCTTTTAGGCACATGAACTCCAAATGTTTTCTTTGTGTATGACATAATTGTGTCAACACCAGCTCCAGGGTTTGATCTAATGGTATCCTCACAAACCTTGGCAACCCAAATGACTGTAACCTTGGTGCTCTCTCCACTTGCTCCACACTGTGATCCAAATTCATCTTCTTGATGCTGAAAGTTGACTCATTAGATATTCTAGAGGCCACTATGTAAAACTGACAACCTTGCTTTCTATCAGAGCACCAAGCAATAACCCTAGTTGGTTCATTTATGTGATACTCAAAATTCCTAAGTGTCCTGACATGGAAATTTATTAGTGCTTCTCGAGCAAATTGAGAAAATGCCACATCTTTCCTCGCACTTTGCTTCTATAGCACACCTTTCTTTCTATTAGATTATATAGCACACCTTTGATTAATAGCTGGATAAAATAACACAAATTGATTTTTTTCCATCTTTTCCACGTCCAGACCCACATCTCATTTTTTTGGACGAATTTGCCCCCAGGTCATATGAAACGATCAACACGTACGAGACACAGACCACGCCGCCGCCTCGTCGCTCGTTCTTCCTCCCAGCGCCGCCGCCTAGCTGTGCCTCCTCCCCGGCGACCAGCTGCCTCGGCGTGGCTCCTTTCCAAACCGATTCCTCGCCGTTTATCCTCGCAGGCGCGCGTCCACCTCGACGTGCTGCATCCGCCATCGCCTTCTCCTGCTTCTCCTCCCCGACGGATCACGCATACGTTCTGCCGCTGCCCCTGACAGGTTGCCTCTCTCCCTCCCTCCCTCCCTCCCTCCCTCTCTCTCTCTCTCTCTCTCTATCTCTGTGTGTGTGTGATCATGTTTTGTGTTTAGTGATCCCCTACTCTCCTTCGATTTCGAAACACCTGGAGCCGCTGGCGATGACCGACAAACATCGACATGGTGGCGCTCCGTCGCAGCACACGATGCCGCCGGTGATGCTCCATTGAAACACCGGCCGCTCGACGAAGCTTCATCGCAACCTCGGCGGCCCCCGGCGAAGCAAATTGCAGCACCCCTCCCCCCCCTGCCGCCACCGACGTGCAGCACCATGGCTATTGAACTGCAGCTCCGCTGTTGACTCCTCCGGCCACCACCGGCGTGTTGCATTGCAGCTCCACCGTCGCCGTGGGGCAGCACGCTTGTTGAACTACACCTCCACCGCCGACTCCTCCGGCCACCACCGGCGTGTTGCATTGCAACTCCGCCGTCGCCGTGGGGCAGCACGCTTGTTGAACTGTAACTCCGCCGCCGACTCCTCCGGCCACCACCGGCATGTTGCATTGCAGCTCCGCCGTCGCCGTGGGGCAGCACGCTTGTTGAACTGCAGCTCCACCGCCGACTCCTCCGGCCACCACCGGCGTGTTGCATTGCAGCTCCGGCGTCGCCGTGGGGCAGCACGCTTGTTGAACTGTAGCTCCGCCGCCCACCGACGTCAACTGCTACTGCTATGAAGAGATTGAGGAGCTCCTCCATCCACAGCTGCAACGTGGGCGTTTGTAACATGGTGCCGCTGCACACGCGAGGTTGCGGCAGAGGCTGCGGTGCCGGCGCAACCTCTCGGTGTGGTGGTCGGAGGAGCTGCAATATATCCTGACTCGAGGAGATGCAACCAGTGTTTTAATGAATCACCACGTTGTTGGGACGGCCGCGCTCGCACGGTGCTGCAGAGGATGGAGGCCAGCGCTGATGGTTGCAGAAGATGGAGGTCAACTCGTGTGGGAAACAAACGAGAGGTAGGCGAAGAGGTGAGAGAGAGGTAGGAGACGACCGAGAAAAGATATGGTAGGAAACGAGTGGATGTGGAGGAACCGGGTGGCTCTGAACGAAACGAGCGGTGCGTCGTTCGTGGTCCCACCGCGACGCGTGGCGTACGAGCGAAGCAGATGATTTCTCGCAGAGATCATCCGGTTGTTTTTAAACATTTTCCTTTTTATTTTCTTTGAGAAGAAGCAGAGACGCACCTATGTAGTGGTCGCTCACACCCTTTTAATTTTTTTCTCACAAACTGGTCGCTCACTGCACTCACTTGTCCAGTCCCTGCCGATCACTCTTGGGTTGGGCCTCTCGCCTGGCGATGACCTCTTGGGCCGGGCCAGGCCTTCAACCTCGGGTGGGGTGACATAATATTCAAAACTAGACAATTCCTCGCGCGTTGCTGCGGGAATTGGTGCCAATATGATAAGATACCTGGTTGAAAGGAACATGGAT
Source organism: Secale cereale (assembly GCA_902687465.1). NCBI lineage: Eukaryota > Viridiplantae > Streptophyta > Magnoliopsida > Poales > Poaceae > Secale > Secale cereale. Next base: position 711,233,574 of record LR738709.1, read on the forward strand.
ATTCCGATTAACAATATGAGCATGAAAAGACAAAATATAAGAGATTTATGGTGCTTGATTAGTGTATTGTCAGTTTGTCACAAAGTCTTGGAACATAAGTAGCATAATGTTGGTTTATAATTCCTTGGAGTTTTCCATGCGGTTGTCTTCTTCATCGTGGGCAATTTGGACATGCTTAAATCGTTTCGTCATGTACTCGAAGATGTATTTAGTGGACTTGAATGGATATTCTTGGATTAGCTTTGTGGTGATGTCTTCAAATGTGCCGTCTTTCAAAGTGATCCACGTTGGGGATTTAGCGGCATTTTTCATGTCTGCAATTGCCTCCATGTACTTGTGAGTTTTTCTTGATGTGTCAGTTGATGAAGAGGGTAGAACATTCTTTGTTGTGTAAGGTTGCATCCTGTAGAAAAGTAGGCAGGCAAATTCTGAAATATCATAGACATGAAACTGGTGAAAGAACATTGCATGCAATAGACATACCTTTTTCCTTCTTGCTGGTTGTCAATTTTTAGTGGCACAAAAGATTTGCTTGTAGTTATAGGTTTTATGGGGGGTATTACATAGGTGGCCTGCAGTCCTAAGAGTGTCTAACCGAAAGATGTTTTAGAAATGCTTAATACATGATTAACTAAGCAATGAATGAATTTATAGAATATAACCGACATATGTTTTAGAAACCTTTAATACAGAATTAACCAAGCACTGAATTTTTAGAAACTGGCTAGTGTTACTTACATTGTGATTGTAATAACAGCCATTTGAGGTGTTAATGCAGGAATAATTATTTTACATGCATGCACGATTGTACAGTTTATAAAAAAATGGCCAATTTATAGCAGTGTATCCATTATTGATCAGTACAAATTTGCAAATATTGGAAGAAAATCTGAAGTCGGCTTGCATGAAACCAAAAGTACTGGGTACACATCTCGGTTACAATATAAAGGTACTGGGTATGAGAACATTCTCGGCTACAATAGAAGTTGAGCAACACAAAAAGTATTGTTGTTGGCTGGTGGTGTGAAAGCACTGTAGGAAGTTGAACATTCTCGATTATTTGTCGTTTGGAGCACTGTGGAAGTTGCCTACATGAAGTGTGATACGTAGTATTGTTAAAATGCAACATTATATTAGAAGTTCTGAATGTTTGAATAAAAAACTTGAGGTACATAATATACATTACCTTTGTATGCACGTTCGTTTTAGTCTGTCTTTTCATAGTTGTTTCCTGCATTTTTATTGTCTGCATTGATTGGTACGGATAATATTTAGAACTGTACATATTTGAACAGAAAAACTCATATTGGCGAGATTTTCAACTATAGGTCATGGGAAGTAATACATACTCTGACTTTGCTTTTGCCTTTTCGAAAGAGTATTATCCGGGCTTTTTGAGCTGCATTCAGAAATTCGTTTGCACTGTGCAGGAAAACAAATAAGAAAGTTATATTATAGGTAGAGGATTGTGTAAGAATTAGAAAATAAGAAAGTACTATAAAAAATTAGGATATATCTAGTTGTTGTTTTTTGTCCCACTTGCTGAACATTTCTATCAGTTCCTCCATGTAGTTTTTCAGTACAAACAATAGTGCTCCTCCTATTTGTCTGTGTGTTTGGAGGTTGCCAGCATATGAGAGCTATACCCGTAGGATGGGATGTGTGACAAACTCAGGGGGATGGTGTGAAGAGACTAAAGAACACTCTCACAAAACCTCTTTAAAATGCAGGGGATGAATGCACGGTATAAGGATTCTCCTACCATAAACAAACAAAATTCAGAACATGGTAAATAAATCGAATGCATAGCTATAAATAAACAAAATTTCTAAACAGAGGAGATTAATAAAATGCAGATCTAAGTATTCAATCTAGCCAAACTAAATTGAAAGAATTAGTGATGGATGGAATAGTACGTACCTGTAGGATGGGATGTCTGGCTACGTAGCAAGCATAGAACAACCAAGATCACTACCCGGGTGTCCAAAATCATCTAACACCCGAGGAATTCCAGATTTTTTATTCAACCACTATATGTCATGAGGCAAATTAATGAAGCGTACCAAGATTCTAAAATAGCAGTAAACTTCAGATAGTAACCAAGAACACAAAAAATCAGAATTAGCAATACATGGCAACAGGATTCACCTATTTGTGCCATAAATGCGAGGCTCTTGGGTATGCAGTTGGGGAAGAACAACCAAGATCGGGGCCCTTGCGTCCAATTCGTCCAGTACCTGAGGAAATTTAACATTGTGATTCAACTTGCAATATGTCACAGGGAATGTCGAGAAGGACATGGGAGGGAGTTCCTCAGTGGTATGGGTATGAGTGGTATGACAGATGCCCACCCGTATGGAGGACGATTGGTACGAAGTCAGATCAGGTGGAGCACCGAATTTAAAGAGGAATCCATCAGTTTCTTCTGCAGAGATTGTGGGGAGAGGAAGTGAAGCGTCAATCACTAATGACCAGCAGCAGAAGGGTTTAAGTGATGGCAACGGAGAAGATAAACAGCATGGGCCATTTGTAGCATTGGGCTGCAGTGAACGGTTTGGTGTCAGCAAACAGAAAAATTGGGGACCTTCAGCTTTTGAAGCCTAGCGAGCACCAGTGAAGTAAATGCGGCGGTGCTCACCTCGTCTTTGAATCAGGATCCTCGCCATCGATGCCACGGAGCATAGGAATGTGTACAGACTACAGAGGGTCCATTCTGGGTGAACGACCATGGCGGACGACGCTGGCGGCTGGCCGTGACCATGGCGGACGACCCACGTCCCAACTGAGCCTACACGGTCGGAGCTGAGGATAGTGTGGTGTGAGACGGGGCGATACGCGAGCGAGGGGAGCGGCTAATGGTGCGGTGAGCAGCGGCAGCTACTTGAAGGTGCGGCCGGGAGTCAGTCTGGCGGAGGAGGAGGCGTGCAGGGGTGGCGACGCGCATGGTGGGCGGTGGATGCGTGGGCGCCGTCGATGCAGCGTGCAGCGGGATGAGGTGACCGGATGAGGGAGAGGAGGCACGCGAGCGAGGGGAGCGGCGGCGGCGGATGCGTGGGCGCAGCGCGGGGAGGAGGCGTGCAGGGGTGGCGGCGCGCATGCTGGGCGGCGGATGCGTGGTGCGTGGACGCGGCGGACGGCCGCCGCTCTGCCTGTGGCGCGGCGGAGGCATGGCTGGGCGCCGCAGGAGAAAGGAGGAAGTGGCGCGTGGGCGCGGCAGGCAGCCGGCGCTCTGCCTGTGGCGCGGCGCAGGCATGGCTGGGCAGCGCTAGAGGAGGGAGGAGAGGAGGAAGTGCGCCGGGCGGGAGGCACTCCGGTGGTGTCAAGGTGGAGGCGAGGTCGCCAAGGGCGCAGCGAGGAGACCGGAGGCAGCAGGCGCTGTAGATTTGATGAGGGCAGCCGGCCGTGCGGGTGGAAAGATTGGGTTGAAATTGTTGTGCGGAGGGGAAAAAGAGTTTCTTTTTTACGCCATGACCGTAGGAGGATTAAGGATGATTGGCTGGTTTTGCAAACTGATTGATGATGTGGCATAAAGCTGATGTGGACATTGTGCATGTTGAGAAAATAGATAGAAGTGGGGAGCAACTTCTTAGGGCATGTACAATGGTTCTAGCTTAAGGATGCCACGTAAGATAAATGATGAGGTGGAGGAGAGAGAAATCATAAGAGAAGGCTTGTCTTAGCTTATTTAAGCAAAGACAAGAGATGATAGCTTAGCACAATTTGTCTCACCATGTTTTTAGGAATAACTAATTATTGAAGATAAGGCTAAGAGATGACCCATTGTAGACTTGTTTTTTTGTCATCTCTAATTTACATGCAAAACTTAAGATAAGACTATCTTAGCAACCATTGTACATGCCCTTAAGAATGTTAGATTACTATAGTTAGTTGGAGTCGCATTTCTCAAAAAAAAAAGTTAGTTAGAGTCGCTCTCAAAATTATTTTTTGTTAGTTTGAATGTACCCAGTACCCCTTTTTACGAAAAAAAATGTTAAAGTGTACCCCTTGTAAACAAAACAAAAAAGACACGGAAAAACAAAGAATTCGGGAAGCATAGTTGTTGACTTGTTGTTTTCTTTCTTTCTTTCTTTTTGGTAAGCACGCATTTGTTTTTCAGCTTTCGGGAAGCACATGTGTGCTTCACGGGAAAGCACATGTGTGATTTTTACTTTCCGGGAAGCACATTTGTGCTTCACCGCGAAGCACAATCGTGATTTTCATTTTTGGAAAAACGCAGATGTTCTTCTTGCAAAGGCAGATATGCTTTAAGCCGAAGCACAATGCTTTTCACTTTCGGGAAGCGAAGCACATCCGTGCTTCAACATGAAGTATAACTTCCTCGCAAAAGAAACATGAAGTATAACTGTGCTTTTTTTAACAAAAGAATAGAAAATAATTTAACTTTGCTTTTTCAATGGGTGTCTAGGCGCCATGGGCCCTAGGGCGTCTGTCCTCATGGCCTCCCTTAATCCCTGACTCCCGGCTATGCTCCCTTTCACATCCTAAGCACCTCTGAATTTTATCATATTTTTTCGACATTGAGTAAATATACTTACCACTGCGAAAACAACAGAAAACTGAATCTGTATGGACATTGAATTAATATGTTAGTTTGCAAAAACTTAAAAACATCTAAAATTTGATTGATAATAGGCATGAAACACACTACAATTTTTCGAAAAGGGGAATATATATTAATATCAAGAAGATGAAACACACACTACAATTATATACACGTTGGATACGTTTCAACAGTGTGTTCAACCACTTGAATTTGTACCCGACCGTCATCGGCGAGAAATGCCTGGAGCAACCGGCGGTCCTAAGAGACACCCCAGATGTTGTCAACGGCTAAACTGACGGCTGCTCCAACTTGGGCGGGCTCGCCTTCCTCTTCTTGAGTGAAAAGCTTGCCAACAGGATGAACCCGTCCTGTTTAAGGCCGTCGAGCCCACACTCACCAAGGGCATCTCCAATCTATTTATCATCGCAGCTTCTAAGAGCATCTACAGTTGCAGACACTAAATCCGGGTCCTCAAACGCCCGCGGACGTGCCGGGACGCGTCCGGGGCACTGACCAGGCAGCCCTTAAATTTTCTTCTCCGCATCTGAATACCTCATATTTCAAACGTTAAATCCGTAAAAAAAACATGCAAAGGAAAACCTACTTACTACATAGATCAACTAAAATCTACACTACCTTACGTCGGAGATGTCTACGATCTCCTTGCCGAGCTCCACGTACATGGGCAACAGCCGCAAGTCTGGCTCCCGTGGCTCCTTCGCATGGGCCTCTGCCTCCAGTTCGGCGGAAAGTGCGTTGGTATCTGCTCATTCTTGCCGGATGAAGTGCCGGTTGGCCTCCACATAGGCGACTCTAGGATGGCGGTCTGCTCCGACTCTCTGCCGCTTGAGCGACCTCAAACTCCGCCATGACATCCTGCATGGCGAAGCCCGCAACCAGCTTCGGCTCCTCCTTCAGCTCCGCCACACCCGCCCCCTCCATGGGCTCCGTCTGCTGCTCCGCCTCCGGATGTTTCCCTTCTCTTACTCCTTCCCCGGTGAGTCCAGAGGCAGGCTGACTTCGATCCGGGCGGTGTGCCTAGCATAGATCTTCTCGAGCAGCTGGAAGCGCCACTCCGGCGTTAGCATAGCATACGTTGCCTTCCTCTATCGGGCCATGGCGGAGACGGACGCCCAGGGAAGAGGGAGGCGGAGATAAGTGGATGGGCTCGGGCTGGCGGCGCCGAGAGGGAGGGGGTGTGGCTAGGGCAGGGGGCGTCGTCCGGCTTAAATAGCCGGACTTTGGCATTCCATTCACACTCCTACTGGAGGAGACACGACCGTTGGGTTTTCGGGCGATTACGTGTGTGACCCGGTCATCAGTCCGACGTGGCAGACGCGCCCGGGCCGCCTTAGATTTGGACTGAATATGAAGGTGTCGGTCAGCTCATGGGATTTGAGGCCGGTTTGAGATGTCTAGATGGATCTGGTTTTGTAACCAGTCAGTAACCGAGCCGCCCGCCCGGTCGTTTGTGAGCTGTTTGAAGCGCCCCACCGTTGATGCTCTAAGCACTCCCGCGTGAGCAACATGCTCATGGCGCTCACCTCGTCAGGCTAGCCTTTGCTGGCGGGGACATCGGATGGTCAGGGCATGGTCGCCCAATTAACAACCCGTAACCGCATGTGGTTGTATCACCTTAATATATCAATTGAATGAAACGTCATCATTCATAAAAATAATAATTGTATCTAAGGTACAAACCAAATTTTAACAAGACAAGAAGTACTCTAATTGCACACTTTGTTTAATGTCCGCCGCGTTGCAGCATGCTCGTCCGGATATAGGGACGGTCGGCTCACCTACGCTAATCATAGTCACTAGTAAGCTTGCACGTGCAATGCACGTCTCGACTAACACAAAAATAATACAATGAACAAACCAACTGATGAGACCACAATTTTATTTTCTGAGAAGCACCACTCTCAATCACGCACACATAAGTAAACCATGACATTACATGCATTCAAGATCACTAATATGTAATATTGCTTGAAGATTAATAAAGCCACCATACACGGTCTATTATCCATGGAAAGCTAGTAAAAATAAACAATTTCTCACACCGACTATGAGTAGGAATATATATGACATAAATGAATAAACAAGTTCTAAAAGCATTTTGAACACAAATTAAGGGTGCATGATTGTGGAAAAAAATGAAACATAATATAAGACAGCAATATCCAACCATATTATGAAACGTATAGAAGTTCAAACTTAAGTGGGAGGTATCTATCATCTATTTCATGCTGATAATACATAAAAAAATACATCAGAAAGAGCATACAAAAACCAAGCAACATTTTTTTCTATTTCCCTGACCAAATAAACCCACTTGTGCAACACTCTCCCATCTCCATTGAGATGCCTTCACCAAGATTATGTTATCTGCTTCGCCTTTATCTAAAGTCATTACTGAAAAGGTATTTAAGTTATTCAGTGATCATCACACAATATCAGAGATAAATAGTACTTTCGTGGAGAAACATTTAAAAGAAAAGTCACTTCGCTAGCAATCTCGGAGTACTGTATACATTGTTGGTACTGCAAGGGTAAGAAAATTAGAACAACATAACAATAATCTAATGTTACATCATGAGTACCTGGACACCTCATGAGCACACATACACCAAATACTACATACAAAATTTGAAGTATCTTCTTTTTTCATAGGTACATAGGCTATAGTATATCTCAACCAGAACAAGAAAAAAATGATCTATGAGAATGTCCTACCAACAGGATGAGCATAGTTAGGTCTATATCCATTACTTCTTTCCGAAACCTGCTTCAACATGTATGAACATCATTTCATCAGTCTATATCCATTTCAGTATTCTCATAACTGAGAATAGTTGCGACATTGTAACTTCTCTTATTTGCTTATCTGTCTGTAACCATTAGTATATGTTTCTTGCAACCCCTTAAGAAAGGAACAAAAGTGAAGTGATACAGGCATGCCAATACCAATAAAGAGCATGTGATATGTGAAGCACCATTTTACAATGGCCATGAAGGAAACCAACAATGGTCGGCATCGAGTAGTCACCCAGGAGCTTGTTGGAAAGCATCATCGATGGTAGCTACCCTGAGTTCGATCCTCATAACTACCTTGTTTGAGGCATTACTCTTTTTTAATGGCCTTGACACCAAACAACAACCAACAAAGAGGTGACATGTAAACAATTGGAAGAAAATGAATGCAATAATAAGAAGTTTCGGCAAGATAGAAGTCACAATTTATGTTGTTTGGACAGATAGACATATGTAATAGTTTTCAATTTTCTCTTTTGGCTCTCTTAAAGAGCTTGTGCATCCATATACTGCTAAGCCTAATGGATTAATATCCGAAGCGAGCACAAAACAATCCTATTTTAACATTGCTGTAACCATCAAATCAAAACATGAGCCATTGTTTTAACCATCCGTATTTATATTCTTCTACTGTTAAAATGCTGACCATCTTGCTTCATGAGAAAAAATTGAACAAGCAACAATGTTTTGCTTCATGAATTACCTATGACCCAGAAGGCATCTGACGCTAAAGGAAGGATCTACTTTAGCTACCCAAGGCTCCATGTTCTCCATCTCTCCCCAAATTGAGCACAATCCTTTAACAAGCAACAGAAGGCATGAGAAGAACAATCCTTGAACGTTTTTTAACTAAATCCTTGGAAAGTTGAAATCGGAAGTAAAGAACATAAGAATAGAGAAAATCAGAAAGAAAAAAAGAACATTCAAGAGTCAGTAGTAAAATGAAATAGTTGATTGAGATTTGAGAACACCTGAACTTTGCACCATCGAGAAGAGTACATAAATCTTCTTGTCTAGGAAGCCCGTCCTCGTGCACCATCACTTACTCACCAGATAAAACAAATTAATACAGCAAGTTTTCTTGAACAGAAAAATGTATTCCACTTAAACTTGATGCACAGGTAAATAGCTGTCCACCAAAATTGAAACAAATTAAGGGGCTTGAAATGCCCAGACGCTAAGGGGAACATCAGCCAACAGCAAACTTCTGGCTTCACGGTAAAGGACTCCCAGTTCAGCAGCATCATAATCCCTTAACTTACGTGCATGGATCATAGTCTGACAGCCTAACTCAAAAATCATACTCCCTCCGTCCCAAAATTCTTGTCTTAGATTTGCCTAAATACGGATGTATCTAGTTATAATTTAGTGTTAGATACATCCGTATCTAAACAAATCTTAGACAAGAATTTTGGGACGGAGGGAGTACTATACAACAAAGCAACAGCAGCTGGCCATCAACGACAAGCTGGCAAGCACTCAGCATCAAGGACCCACACAACACACGCAGCAAGCAGGCCGTGAGGATCGGGGAGAGCAGTTACCTTGCCGGCGACGGGATTCCTGGCAGCGGAGGAGGAGGTGACTCGCGGTGGCGATGGAGGTGACCGATGCGGATCACAAACTGGCAGGGAGCAGAGGGCTCCGCGCCACCTCGCCGCGGTCTCGCGCGCGACCTTGTTCGCCGGCGGCCGCCCTGCGTGCACCCACGTCGTGCCTAGGGAGGAGACCTGTGCGGCCGGAAGGCGAGGAGGAGCGGGCGCCGCCGCGCCGCGGGATCGCGCGCGACCTCATCGCCGGTGGCCGCCCAACTCGCGTCCACTTTGCGTGGAGGAGATTTGTGCGGCCAGAGAGGTTAGCGCTAAATTTGGGATGGGATTGGGAGGTTAGCGCTAATGGACAACGCTACACCTACGGACATTTGGCACGGCAGTCAGGTTACAGGATGAGCTGTCAGTATGTTACAGGAAATCAAAGGAAGAGGGGGCCCACCACTGGAAATCAAGGAGAAGATAATTTATGGGGAAATGTGTCCGTAGGTAAAATCTGTAGAACCCATCCGTAAGTCTAGCATTTTTGAGCGCTAATTTAGGGGTGAGATTACGTGGGTGTTGAGAACTTTTCGTTCGCTTCTGCGGACGATGGGTGGCAGAGTTTTCGTCCGCCCACTAAAATTGATAGATGTACTTTTGGTTGAGGGTTAGTTGTTATTCTGACGGCTAGATCTAAATGAGTAGTCCTAATCGTGTGGCTCTAATAGCTTTGGATTATTGTGTGTACGTTAGATGGGATGCGGTTAGAAAAGAATATGTTTGCTTGTTTAATAGTAGTAGAGATAGGTGATGGCCTGATGGGCAAACTACTTGACTGATCCAAAGAGAGAAAGACAAGTGCACTTGCTCTTACAAAATCTAGCAGGCACCTCCATTAGATACACCACCGGCCATCGGAGAAGCAGATTAAGGGCATGTACAATGGTGGTATATGGGTACTGATGCCCCGTAACAAAAAGTAGTTTGATGCATCTATTTTTAGTTTTCCTCCCCAATGCAAGCTACCTCTAGTGGGTCTCATTAAGAAATAGAAAATAAAGACTCTAATACACATGCATCTCTACTTTTCACTCCAACCTTTTCAGTTTTTGACATCGGACCACACTTTTTCACTCCAAGCACTCGCCTCCTGCAGAGGATCCCGCTTCCCTATCCGAACCTACTTTATGTGTTATCCGATCCTACATGTCATGTGAGGCATCACCCTGGGGCTATGCATTGTACATGCCCTAAGAGCATCTCCAGTGGATGGTGTATATGGACGTGTATGTTAAATATACACGATGTTTGCCAAAAAATCGTCTCCAGCGGAACGTGTATACGGGCGTGCAAGTTATCCACGTCCATCCACGAAGCTACTGGACGTGTAAATATACACGTCCATGCCACGCTCGTCGCTCGTCTGGACCCGTTCGATCTGGTCCCCTCGCTCGATCTGGACCCGTTGGAATATACACGTCCTGATTTCCACGTCCTGTATACACGTTCCACTGAAAAACTGGGAGGTGTAAAATTTAGCAAGGTGTATATGGACGTGTATATGAAGATATACACGTCCAAATTTACACGTTCCACTGTAGATGCTCTAATGAGCTCACATCCAGCCAGGGCAGGGCAGGCACGGTCCTTCTCTATTCTCTAACACAATTTATTCCAGTGACTCAACGAAACAACTAGGATGAAAAAGAAAGAATGAATGAATGAAAGGCTGGCTTTATCCTTTGCGGGGTAAACATTAATTAAAATGTTCCTCACTTGAGAGGTTTCTTTTACATACGCTTTGCTTCTTTCTTTTTTTGAAAAAGGCTTTGCATATTTTTTGGTTGCTTTGTTCGATCCTCAGACAATTATTTTGTTATTTGTTTTTTTTTCGAGAAACTTCTTGTTATTTGTTTAGTCTCCACTACCGGGAATACTGTCTCTGGCCCTCTTTGGCTACGCTGATTACATTATGCCGCCACGCTGCTGGTTCTCTCCAAATCCATTATCCACGGAATGGAATGATTCTCCTTGCGTGGCAGCAGCGACAAAGGCAGGCCGGCCGGTCAACATCCTCTCCAAGCCCATATACATTGTTTAGTCTTCTTTTTTCTTCTTCCCTACCTTTGGTTTTGTTTTATTATCGTGCATGTATGTATCAATGTATGGTATGTATGGACCCCAACGAGAATTCTGAAGCTGTTCATGCACCACGGTCAGTGGGTAGTACTGCTATCAAGTACTCCCTCGGTCCGGAAATACTTTGCGACAAGTATTTCCGAACGGAGGGAATACCAACAAAACAGAAAATGGGTTTAGGAATCTGCCACGTTGGTTTGCATCAGTATGGCCGTCGTGTATTTGTACGTGCTGCGTGATGATTGCCTATGGAGTGTGGCACCAACCACGCCATGATCTGCTTGAGGCTGGAAGTGGAAATGTTTTGGGAAAGCTGGCTCAGGAACTCCGTCAAACAGGCGAAGGCAACTAGCGGGGTGGTGATTTTGGTGTCTCTGATTGCCAAATCAGACTACAAGCCTCCCTGTCTCCTTCCGATTATACCTCAGGATACAATATTTCAATCTCATATTACAAGCTACAGGGAGGGAGGTGGGAAGAGAGAAACGCCCCACCAGCGCCCACTTCTCAACTTAGTTCTTCGATGCCGTCCTATACAAACAGAACCACAGTTTTTTTTTTTTTTTTTTTTTTAGAATCCAACAGAAACACAGCTATGTATCTACTGGTTGCTAAACTGCACTCACCAGGGGGCGCGCCTATGTCTCGCTTTACGGCCAGCCCAGCTCATGGGAGGCCACAGCCTCATTTTTTTCTGCTTCTGTTTTCTCATGCTTTTTGTTTTCATGTTTTGCTTTCTTTTTTAGGTACCTTTATATATACTTCCAAGTATTTAACATATTACAAAAATACTCTACATAAAACATGAAAATTATTACTCTAGCATTTGTAAAACATTAAATGTGTGTATAAGAAATGTTTCACATGTACATGAAAAATGTGTACAAAAAACAAATACAATGTGTTTGAAAAAAAATTGACCAAGTATTTTTTTAATCATTTATTTACAAAATAAACCTGTATAAAATATGTTTATGATGTATACACAAAATTTAGAACGTGTATTAGAAAATCAAACACAAAATCATAAATTTTAAAAAATGTTGATCGTGTATCAACAAAAGTTAATCATATATTTTAAAAACATTAACCACGTATACAAACATTACCATTACCTGATATATAATGAAAATGCAATGTGTATGAAAAAAGTAGTCATTAAACACAAATATAAGGAAATATAATAATCATCTATTTGAAAAATATTAAACATGTGCAAAAAAATGTTGGTTATGTATATGAAAAATGTAGAACGTGCATTAAAAATATGAACATAAAAACATAGTTTTTATAAAATAATAATAATGTATAAAAAATATTAATCATATATTTCAAAAATGCGAAACATTAATTAAAACATGTTCTGGACATAAAAAGAAACTGTACAAAGTATACGAAAAAAGTATTCATCAAACATATATGTTAAAATATTAATCATATATTGAAAATTGTAAAAAATATATTATAAAGGTAGTTCTAATGTATAAGTAAAATGTGCAAATGAGAATGAAAAATATAGACATGTGTTGGAGGAAAAAAGAAAAGAAAAAAGACAGAAGGAGGTGAAAACCGAACACACAGAAGAAACAAGCAAAGGAAACACCTTAGAAACGAAGAAAAACGAAAAAACCCAGAGAAAACCGTAAAGCACCCATGATGAAATGAAGAGAAACCTAAGCCAATTTGTTTTTTGATAAAAACTAAGGAAGAAACAAAAATGAAGAAAATAGAAAATAATACAAAAAATCAAAGAAACAAACGAAAGAAAACCAAAGAGAAAAAAAATGAGAAAACCAATGCAAAAGAGAAAAATCAAGGAAGAAATAAAAAAAGGAAAAAGGAAACAAGAAAACCGGTAAAGAATATAAAAAATGATGTGTTTTTCAATATAAACAAAAAATTGAAAGTTCACAGATAAAAAAAAAACTCCCGTATCGAAATAAAAAAGCACAAATAAGAAAAGTTAATGTACTCAAACAAGTTGACAAATACAAAAAGTCAGAAAAATATATAAAAAGTACACTAATTTGGGAAACTGTTCATGGATTTGAAAAAAAGTTCATCGATTTTGAAAAATGTGAGCGAACTTTTTTGGGAAAATCTCGGTGGTCGGATTTGAAAAAACAATCATCAAATGTTTAAAAAAATCATCGAACTTGAAAAATGTTCATAAAAAATGAAAACAATCATCGAGTTACAAAAAGTTCATTAAATTTGAAAAAACATCAAATTTGAAAAACAGTTCATCGACTTTCAAAAAAGTTCATTCAGTTTGAAATAAAGTCATTGAAGAAAAAAGGTTCACCAAATTAAAAAAAACATCAAATTTGAAAAAGTTCATCGAATATTATAAAATTTGTTCAGGTATTTTTAAAAACAGAAAATAAGTATTTCATTGCTTTTGAAAAATAGTTCATGATTTTTTTAAAAAATCAGGCATTGAGTAAAAAGAAAAAGAACCAGAACACACCCACATGACCGTGACGATTTTAGCTTGGTCCTTCTCATCAAATCTAGGGTCACATAAAATGTCCCTTTGACCATGTTTCTGTATGGAGCTCCGGGAGTTTGATCTGCAGCCACTCCCTCGCCTCCTGCCAGAAGTTTTTTGCATGTATGCATTTTAACAATGCGTGATACATATCCTCGTCCGCATCAAGGTAGACTTTGCATCGTGCCAAATTTGCTATGTGTCTATGCTTGAGGGAACTCTCAGTAGGCAGAATCCCTCTCGGCACTCGCCACCAGAACACACGCACCTTTGGCACAACTTTCAGCTTCCAAAGCTTAAGGCAGCAAGGTAAACCTCCACCCAAGCCCATGTACATATTCCATACACATAGTTTAGTCCTTGTTTCATGCATGTATATTTGTACTAGTACGACCAACATAATTAAAATGGCTTTAGCAATTTGCCACGTTGGTGTGTGTGTGTGTATGGCTGTTGCGTATATTCACAATGACAAATGTAATTTTATAGTACTATATGTTTGGTATTATAGATGTTGAACTTTTAAATATAAATTTAGTCAAACTTTGCGATCGTAGGAGTTCGACGACAACTTGGCAGCATGGCGCCTCAAAGCTTTGGGACGACATCTACATCGACCTCGGCTCCGACGAGGAGGACTGAGCTCCTCCGCCGCCACACCCGGATGGCTTCGGTGAGCCAAGTTTTGGCATTAGGGTTAGGGTGGACGTTGCTCGTCCGATCTGGAGTAGTTTATAAAAAATCTACTATGTATGAATTTTGTACGATGATCAGAAAACTATGGACGCTAGTGGTTCTACTGGAGTAGTTTGATTTCAAAATTTACAGGTTCAGTTTATGTTCTGCCGCGGCTGTTTTCGGCCCGTATCTGAGGCATGTTGCGAACTGGGTCTGCTAGTGATGCTCTTACAACAAGACTTCAGACCTCATCACAGACACACCACATCTTCTTAACCATGAAAATATGAAATGAAATGAAATGCAGCGAAAGGAGTGGCTGAATAAAACAAGTTTTTTTTAGGCTAAATAAAGCATCATCATTCAGCTTGACAGAAAAACAAAAACAACACAATGTTGCCTCGTTCCAGCCACGGGGAAATCAAGAGGAGGTTCTTGGAGCAGTAACCACTAGGCATGTACAATTTGCTGCAAGTCCAGCCATAAGGCACCGCATGACACCCCAAAAAGAATTTACAGTACAACATTCGAAAAAGAGAGAGATAAAGCACCGCGTGCGGTAAAACTTTGTATGTATGCTAACGGTTAGTGTTGTTCAGCAGCACCAGACATGACCCCGAATGATCCTACAAAACTGACTTCCACCTTTGATTCAAACCACCAGGACTTAGAATGTCCACGACTTCCAGGCCTTGGACATTTTCTTCCCCAGGTACCGCGCGGCGACCATGCCGCCAGAGGCGAGCAGCCCACAGGCTGCTTGCCGTGCGCTCGAAACCATTACGCGGCGCCTCAGAGCCGTGCGGACGGATGCCGCCGCCACCTTTTTCGATGGAACCAGAGTGCGGGTCGGAATTTCTAGGAAGGAAAACCATCATTAGGATGTGTTGCAGAAATCAGCAGCACGGATATGAGTGGATCTACACGGCAAACATTAGTAGTACCTTTGCTGTACGATGTGGATCTTCCTTGCAATCTCCTTTGGATCATACACGGGAGAGAAGAGAACAGCTCATTCGTTGCAGATACACCACAATCCTGCAAATATAGCTCTGATAATTATGAAGATGTTCAAAAGACGCGCATAAGCACATTTGTTCATGCGCACATCGGCCTTAGGAAGGGTTAGAAACAAGGGCATTAGTTTAGAACGATACAATGCTGTATCTGAAACGCAGCAGCTACGATATAGAACCCATGCTGAGTGCATGTGGACTTTCTATAGCTCAAGGCTTTAGAAACATTTGTAGGGTACTGCAGGCCCCCAAGGTCAGTCAGAACTGACTGCTCCATATTATCTAGTCATCATTTGTGCTTGTGAAACTCTTATGCATTTGTTACTCCCCCACATCTAATTCTTATTGAAACATTGCTTACATGTGTGTCTTCTTTGTACTAATCCTTTTTCTAATCAGCTTGGTGACGAACTCGCTGCTAAAAATTGAAATGTCCGCAAATATCTCATCTATCAAAGGTCCCAGCCATCATCTTGGGAATGGATGTGTCCCATGGATCCCCTGGACAGTCTGACATACCATCCGTTGCAGCAGTATGCTACTACCTCCGATCCAAAAAAATAACTAAAGCCATGACACTTTTTTTGGATCAGATCGAGGGAGTACTAAATTTCCTCTATCTGCATTGGAGTACTTCCGAATCTATATATCAAAAGTAGTGGTGTGCACAATTCTGACAATCATTATTAACTACTGTATGTGATGTTCGTTTGCTTGTTTGTTTTCATTTTGACTATAGGTCGTTGGTTTTCGAGAATGGCCTCTTGTCCCGAAATATATTGACTAAACACAAAAAATTGATGTTTTATACAACCAGCACTTCCCTTGATCAGTTAATACTGACCCGTCTATCCTACAGCCATTTGTTTAATGGTACCTTATTTGAACCAATAATTTATCCATTTTTAACCTATAGTGCCATCACTAATTTACCATTATTTTTTGTGAATAATTTTGTAAGTGTGTACATTTTGTAAGAAAATATTATTTTGTGGTCGATGCATTTAGCATATAATAAGTACGGTATGATGAAAAACTCTAGTCAGCGGGGCATTTTTATATTCATATTTATAGAAGTTGGTATTGGATAGTAGTATATGGCATTACTAGAACTATACAGCTCTCCAGATTGAACGACTTCCATAGATTCTTTACCTGTTGTTTTGGTTAGGCCTGGCTTTTAGTTGTAGTGTTCTGCTTATGAAATTTGAAAGTGGTGAACCTTGGGGACAATTTCCAATTTGTTGAGGTGTAGACTTGATAGAGCTAAAATCTTATTTGTGTGTTCCAGGGGACTACAAGGCCAACAGTTCACAATACATTGACTGTTATCATCTTACAACAGATATATGTCAAAGCATGTCCGCGGATAACAAGGTACCCAATCAGCAACTGTAAGTACACGATGTCGCTATCATCAAGGTATATCAACATCTTAGTAGGTGATCAATAATGCATTGCGACAGTGAATGTGCGAGCAAAAAGAAATAAAAACCTGCTTGAAAGCCTTCTGTTGTCTGTAAATTGAAGACTTCAGTATCCCTTCAGATATGTACTCCTGTAACAGGGGTCTGTACATCAATTGAAACGGCTGGAAACTACCATCCACAATCTTCTTGACCTGAATTACAGCAGAGTCCACATTAGTACCAAATCATAAACAGAATTATAAAGATCTTGGCGGTCTGTTTATCCTCACTGGGATGACCTCTCAAGTTATTAAATTTACCATGGGCGTTATCCACTCTGAATAGTTGATTCAGTTGACATATACTTTTAGATAATATATTTATTTTGCACAAAGTTAGAGATTATGATGACACAAGCCTTTAAACAACAGATGCAATGTAACAAACAATTGTGTATTAAAGCACGAGCATTTTGCTAGTCACAAACAGAACTTCCATTGACATATTGCATTATCGTAAGTGCATAATACTAGTGAGTATAGTGCAGTAAAGGCACCATACACATGCGTCACAGACACGCTTGGAAGTTGGAACAATGGAGCCACCAAGGTACATAATCTGCACTATGCTATAACTGATTCTTTTGTGGTTCAGTTTGCAAACGATATATAGCATGCATGCCATTTTCACATTTCAAAGTACATAGGGTGAGCTGGCTTTTGGACGCCAACTGGCAGGATCGCCATTCTAAACTGAATTCATCAAATAACTTAAGGGCTTAAACCAAAGGTTAACATGCAATTTCATTACCTTATTTTTGTCTTCTGCAAATAACATCCTTAAGTCACCCATATAAGATAGGCTGCAAATTTTTGCGTACAGGTCATACTGCACACAAAAAGGGACCCAAAAAAGAAAGATCAGAACAAATACAGAACTAACCAAATAATTCATGGCAGTAAACATCAAATAAAAGTTGCCACCAAACCTCTGTGAATTGTTCTGGCAAAAGAAGCAGAGAAGCTGAAGCTGCCATTTTCAGATTAACTGTGTTAACTTTCCTTATATCCCAGTTATCGACAAGAACACGAACCTGTATAAACAAAACAGTTAAAATATGCTCAGATAGTTAAATTTCTAACAGGAACATATGTTAAACGATATAGAGGAAGTGAGGCTGCATCACGAGTAAAGTAAAGTAGTCACAGTGAAATTATGGCATAATCATAGATATACTCAATCATGTTCCGGTGGCAAACAAGAAGAGGATACACCTACAGGTTTTTGCAGTCGGCCACTTAGGTAGAACTGGTCCCAGGTCAAGATATCCATCGCCAGGTCCTTCATCCCTACTACCCCATACTTGATCCTCTACACCCACAAAGCAACAATTTGTCACTCAGAGCTCAATGCACATTCACATTAACCAAAATAGAGCGCAATGCAATCGAACACAATATGCACGAAGGCGGTCCATCGCAGTTACCTTGTCTCCCCACTCGACAAAGGGATTAAAGTACACCCCGACACCGACACGATCTGCGAGCCAAGTGACCTGAGGTTCCAGTTGACCACCACCAAGAAGCAACCAATAAATGGAACGACAGTTAGCCAGCCAGCCAGCCAATTAACCAGGTGACCAAGCAGATGATATGTTTGAGGATAAATGGGGAGCGTACGTACAGCTTCGGGGCCACGGCGCGCCATCCAGCTGGAGTAATGCGTGGGGTTCCTCGCCAAGTTCTACAACCCAACCATGATACAGATATCATCAATCCAAACAGAGGGAGGTACAGTTTGACGGACAGGCGGGATAAGCTACAGAGAAGAGCGTGATGCAGAAATGAAGGGAGTTTGCCGCCCGGGTGTACCTAGCCTACCTCGGAGTGCCACTGGAGGGGGTCGGCGACGCCGAGGATGTAGTCGACCATGGAGGTGCCGTCGGGGCGGGCGTGGGTGAGGGTGGAGCCGTACGCGCAGCAGAAGTCGACCGGCGGGAGGAGGTCGCGGAGCGGGCCGGCCAGCTCCAGGTCCAGGCCCCTTCCGGCCGCCGCCTCCATCTGGCCGCGCCGGGCTGCACGGAGGGGGAGACGCCGGAGCAGGAGCAGATTGGTGGGGCGGGCGGTGGAGACCGGCGTCGATCTCGGAGCAGAGGGGCGGAGGGTCAGCGGGGAGCAGAAGGGCGGAGGATCTAGGCAGGGGGGGACGGCGCGCCGTCGGGCGGGGGAACAACGGCGGCGGCGCGTTTCAGCGGAACTCGCGTGCGCGCTGTGAAAGATGGAGTTTTTTTGACTTGCCGGCCGGGTTGGTCGCGCCTCCGGACAAGTTGCAATATTTTCTTTCTCTCTGGGTTATTTACGTGCAGATACATGGATTCATATAAAGGCAGCATATCTTTGTGAATCCGTCCCGTATACTGTATCCGTGTGTCCGTCCCTTTGCTCTCAGCCCCACGATCAAAATCGTGCGTCTTAACAGATTATGTTATAATTTTATTACACCAACACGGCAACATCATAAGTTTTTTCTTTTTTAGGGAAAGCCGTCATGACGGTTTATATTTCATGCCCAAAAAGTGATACATCGTATGTTAATACATCATAAGTTTCAGGTAACACAAAAGAGAAATTCAGTCCTTGGATATACTACATGCGCAAAAAGTGATACATCGTTTTTGGGTCCGGCGGTCGCAGGTCGAACCCGGCGCACTGGGGTCGCTTGGGGGCTCCGACGCAAGGAGAAAACATGTCTGGCCCATGCTGTCAGGCGAAAAAGCAAGCCAATCGTCCAGGCTCGCCCTCCTCCCCCCGCGCGCTCGGCCGCCGGCCTGCCGATCCCGATGCTGCCCGCCTGCCCACCACCGCTAGATAGGTCGTTTCCCGCCGGGAAAGAGAAGAGATTTCGGCGGCGGCAAGCACTCCACCACCGCCCGGGCGATTTTTCCGGCGTTCCAGCCGCGCAGGGCAGTGTATCGGCGGGTGTGCATCCAACACGCCCGCAAGGTGTTCGGCGGTTTACCTCACCGCGTTCGGCAATGGACTCGGACCAGGAGGAGACGCTCGCCGCGCTACTGTCGGAGGAGGCCGAAGTCGACGTCCAGGAAGAGGAACATCTCATGGTCCACGTCGCCCTCGCCGGCCTGCTCGCGAGCAATGAAAAGACGCGGCGAGGTGGCTCGGCGCCGGGGCGGATGAAAGCAAAGAACCGGCATCGTCTGGAAGGTTGTTGCATGCTCTATTCTGACTACTTCGCCGTCGGATGAGCCGAAAGCTTTTCCTCAGGATTGTGAATTCCATCGGGAGTTCGACAGCTACTTCAAATGCAAGAAGGATTGCACCGGCACACTTGGATTCACCTCAATCCAGAAATGCACAACAACGATGAGGATGCTTGCATACGGAGCTCCCGGTGATTCACTCGACGACTATGGGCGCATGGCCGAGTCCACCACCATTGAGTGTTTTACAAGTTTTGAAGGGCAGTGGTGGCAGTGTTTGGACAACAATACTTGCAAACACCCAATGCGGAAGACACTGCTCGGATTCTAGCACAGAATGCAGTGAGAGGATTCCCTGGGATGCTTGGAAGCATCGACTGGATGCATTGGAAATGGAAGAACTGTCTATTTGCTTGGCAGGGGATTTACAAAGGCGCCAAAGATGGTTGCAGTGTGGTACTAGAGGCAGTGGCCACATATGACCTCTAGATTTGGCACTCCTTCTTTGGTATGCCAGGAACTCACAATGACATCAACGTGCTGTAGTGCTCCCCTGTCTTTGCCAAGCTTGTCGAAGGTCATTCTCCTCCGGTGAACTTCGAGGTCAATGGGCGGCAGTACAACAAGGGGTACTACCTAGCTGATGGCATCTATCCAAGATGGTCGACATTTGTGAAGACTATCTCAAACGATGTGCCACGAGGCAAGAAGTCCTACTTTGCCAAGGTTCAGGAGTCTTGCAGGACGGATGTCGAGCGGGCATTTGGTGTGCTCCAGTCTCGATTTGCTGTTGTCCGGTACCCTGCTCAGACATGGTAGAAAGATCAAATGTGGGAGATCATGACTTGTTGTGTCATCTTGCACAACATGATCATTGAGAGCGAGCAGGAAGAGCCAGTGTTTAACACTGAACCATACTACAGGCAGGGTCCTCTTACCCAAGTCGATCACCAGCTATCAGCAACCTGGACTACCTACCTCAATATGCGTCAGGAGATCCGAGACCCACAGGTGCATCAACAACTGCAGGAGGATCTGGTGGAGCACCTGTGGAGGATCAAAGGCGACGCCTAGCTCGACGTGTGATGAAATATGAGTTTTATTTGTTGAACTATATAATTTGTGTTGAACTATTTTTTGTTAAACTATATAATTTTTATTGATTTTCTCTGATGAACTGCCTCTGCTCCATAGACTAGAGCAGAGGGTGTCTGTCCAGTGGCTCGATTTGGCGTCGTCCTGATCGACCAAAGAACCACTGGCAGCTCCTCGATCCAGTTTCTTCCGCACTTGTGCAGCCTGTCGAAAGTTCTTGTCTTGAGTCCGCGCAGCACTTCAGCGTTTGCCCTCTCCGCTTGACCGTTGCTCCTCGGGTGAGCAACAGAAGCGAAGCAGACCTTGGCGCCAAGGTCTTGGATGTACTGCATGAAGGTGCGACTTGTGAATTGTGTGCCGTTGTCGGTGATGATCCTGTTAGGGATCCCGAAACGGCAAACAATCGACCTGAAGAACTTGACTGCTGACTGTGCGGTCACCTTTCTCACTGGTTCCACTTCCGGCCACTTTGTGAACTTGTCGATTGCAACGTACAAGTACTCAAAGCCCCCGGCTGCACGGGGAAAGGGGCCGAGGATGTCGAGCCCCCAGACTGAAAATGGCCAGGATAAAGGGATCGTCTGGAGAGCTTGAGCTGGCTGGTGTATCTGCTTGGAATGGAACTGGCACGCTTCACACTTGGTTACTTGTGCAGTTGCATCCTGGAGGGCTTCTGGCCAAAAGAAACCTTGCCGGAATGCCTTGCCGGCAAGTGCTCTTGCGCCAATGTGGTGACCACAAATGCCTCCATGTATTTCTGCCAACAGCTTCTGTCCATCTTCCCGGGGAATACACTTCAATTTCACACCGTTGAGTCTTCTTCTGTACAGTGTGTTGTCGACAAACTGGTACATACTTGACTGCCGGGCTACTCTTTCAGCTTCTTCTTACTCTTCGGGAAGTACTCATGTCTGAAGGAAACGGACAATCTGCTATGCCCATGTTGGAGCTTGTGGCTCGACAACAAGGACTAAAGGCACATCTGCTGCTGCGGGAACATCTGCTTCTACGGCGAGAACCTGTGTCTCAGCCGGAGCTTGATGTTCGCCGGCAAGCTTGCCGGAGCAAAACTTGTCGGGAGCGTCTGCTTCAACTGTACAAGCCCTAGGGCTTGCAGGAGCAGACTGCTCCTCAACATTCTTGGTGTTGATCTTGGGAACCTTCTTGGCGGCGGCTTCGGGAAGCTCTGCCGGAAAATAGTCACCAGAAACCAACTTTCTCTTTTTGCTCTGTCCAGTTGATGGTGTCACGGATGGTTGAGTCAGCTTGAGCACAAAGATCCCTGGTTCCACAGGTAGCTTAAGTGCAGCGCACTTTGACAGGCCGTCGGCAATGTCGTTCTGAGCTCTTGGGACATGCTCCATCTGTAGGCCGTCAAAGTGTTCTTCAAGCTTCCTCACTTCATCAACGTAAGCTTCCATCAATGGGCTCTGCTAATTCTTGTTCACTTGGCGGACGACAAGCTGCGAGTCACCCCTTACAATCAGCTTCTTAATCCCAAGGTTTGCTGCGATCCTGAGTGTTGGGGATCGTAGCAGAAAATCAAAATTTTTCCTACGCGTCACCAAGATCTATCTATGGAGTAATCTAGCAACGAGCATAAAGGGGAGTGCATCTACATACCCTTGTAGATCGCGAGTCACCGATGATCCTAGCGCCGAACGGACGGCACCTCCGTGTTCAACACACGTACGGAGCGGGGACGTCTCCTCCTTCTTGATCCAGCAAGGGGGGAGGAGAGGTTGATGGAGATCCAGCAGCACGACGGCGTGATGGTGGAAGTAGCGGGATTCCAGCAGGGCTTCGCCAAGCGCTGCGGGAGGAGGGAGATGTGTCACGGGAGGGAGAGGGAGGCGCCAGGGCTTGGGGTGCGGCTCCCATGCGCCTCCCCACTATATATAGGGGTGGAGGGGGCTGGTTTCTTGCCCTCCAAGTCCATTGGGGCGTTGGCAAAGGTGGGGGAAAGAAATCCCATCATTTCCTTTCCCCACCGATTGTTATCCCCCCTTTTTAGGGATCTTGATCTTATCCCTTCGGGATATGATCTTATTCCTTCTAAGGGGGGATCTTGGTGCGCCTTGACCAGGGGTGTGGGGCCTTGCCCCCACTACCCACGTTCATGTGGGTCCCCCCATGCAGGTGGGCCCCACTTCGGAACCTTCTAGAACCTTCCCGGTACAATACCGAAAAATCCCGAACATTTTCCGGTGGCCAAAATAGGACTTCCTATATATAAATCTTTACCTCCGGACCATTTCGGAACTCCTCGTGACGTCCGGGATCTCATCCGGGACTCCGAATAACTTTCGGGTTTCCGCATACTTATATCTCTACAACCCTAGCGTCACCGAACCTTAAGTGTGTAGACCCTACGGGTTCGGGAGACACGCAGACATGACCGAGACGACTCTCTGGTCAATAACCAACAGCGGGATCTGGATACCCATGTTGGCTCCCACATGCTCCACGATGATCTCATCGGATGAACCACGATGTCAAGGATTCAATCAACCCCGTATACAATTCCCTTTGTCTATCGGTAAAGTACTTGCCCGAGATTCGATCGTCGGTATCCCGATACCTTGTTCAGTCTCGTTACCGGCAAGTCTCTTTACTCGTTCCGTAACACATCATCCCGTGATCAACTCCTTGATCACATTGTGCACATTATGATGATGTCCTACCGAGTGGGCCCAGAGATACCTCTCCGTCACACGGAGTGACAAATCCCAGTCTCGATTCGTGCCAACCCAACAGACACTTTCGGAGATACCTGTAATGCACCTTTATAGCCACCCAGTTACGTTGTGACGTTTGGTACACCCAAAGCATTCCTACGGTATCCGGGAGTTGCACAATCTCATGGTCTAAGGAAAAGATACTTGACATTTAGAAAAGCTTTAGCATACGAACTACACGATCTGTGCTAGGCTTAGGATTGGGTCTTGTCCATCACATCATTCTCCTAATGATGTGATCCCATTATCAACGACATCCAATGTCCATGGTCAGGAAACCGTGACCATCTGTTGATCAACGAGCTAGTCAACTAGAGGCTTACTAGGGACATGGTGTTTGTCTATGTATCCACACATGTATCTGAGTTTCCTATCAATACAATTCTAGCATGGATAATAAACAATTATCATGAACAAGGAAATATAATAATAACCAATTTATTATTGCCTCTAGGGCATATTTCCAACAGTCTCCCACTTGCACTAGAGTCAATAATCTAGTTCACATCGCCATGTGATTAACACTCATAGGTCACATCACCATGTGACTAACATCCAAAGAGTTCACTAGAGTCAGTAATCTAGTTCACATCAATATGTGATTAACACTGAATGAGTTCTGGGTTTGATCATGTTATGCTCGTGAGAGAGGTTGTAGTCAACGAGTCTGCAACATTCAGATCCCTATGTACTTCGCAAAACTTTATGTCATATCGTAGATGCTGCTACCACGTTCCACTTGGAGATATTCCAAACTGTTGCTCCATCATACGTATCCGGTATCTCCACTTAGAGTTATCCGGATAGGTGTTAAGCTTGCATCGACGTAGCTGTTTACGTCGAACTCTTTATCACCTCCATAACCGAGAAACATTTCCTTATTCCTCTAAGGATAATTTTGACCACTATCTAGTGATCCACTCCTGGATCACCTTTGTACCCTCTTGCCAGACATGTGGCAAGGCACACATCAGGTGCGGTACTCATCATGGCATACCGTATAGAGCCTATGACAAAAGCATAGGGGACGACCTTCGTCCTTCCTCTTTCTTCTGCCGTGGTCAAGTTTTGAGTCTTACTCAACTTCACACCTTATAACTCAGGTAAGAATTCCTTCTTTAACTGACCTATTTTGAACTCCTTCAAAATCATGTCAAAGGTGTGTGTTCCTTTTGAAAGTATCATCAGGCGTCTTGATCTATCTCTATAGATCTTGATGCCCAATATGTAAGCAGCTTTATCCAGGTCTTCCTTTGAAAAACTCCTTTCAAAACAACCCTTTACGCTTTCCAGAAATTCAACATCATTTCGGATCAACCATATGTCATTCACATATACTTATCAGAAATGTTGTAGTGCTCCCACTCACTTTATTGTAAATACAAGTTTCTAACAAACTTTGTATACCCAAGAACTTTGATCACTCCATCAAAGCATATATTCCGGCACCGAGATGCTTGCTCCAGTCCATGGAAGGATCGCTGGAGCTAGCATACCTTTTAGCATCCTTAGGATCGACAAAACCTTTCTGATTGTATCACATCCAACCTTTCCTTACGAAAACTGGTAAGGAAACTTGTTTTGTCATCCATCTGCCAGATTTCATAAATGCAGCTAATGCTAACATGATTCCGACGGACTTAAGCATCGCTACGGGTGAGAAAATCTCATCGTAGTCAACTCCTTGAACTTGTGGAAAACTCTTCGCCACAAGTCGAGCTTCATAGACGGTGACATTACCGTCCACGTCCGTCTTAGTCTTAAAGATCCATTTGTCTCAATGGCTTGCCGATCATAGGGCAAGTCCACCAAAGTCCATACTTTGTTTTGATACATGGATCCTATCTCGGATTTATCGGCTTCTAACCATTTGTCGGAATATGGGCCCACCATCGCTTCTCCATAGTTCGTAGGTTCATTGTTGTCCAACAACATGACATCTAAGACAGGATCACCGTACCACTCAGGAGTAGTACTTATCCTTGTCGACCTACGAGGTTTGATAGCAACTTGATCCGAAACTTCATGATCACTATCATTAGTTTCCTCTTCAACAGTCGTAGGTTCCACAGAAACATCTTTTTGTGTTGCACTACTCTCCGGTTGAAGTGAGGGTTCGACAACCTCATCAAGTTCTATCTTCCTCCCACTCAAATCTTTCGAGAGAAACTCCTTCTCGAGAAAGGACCCGTTCTTAGCGACAAACATTTTTGTCCTTGGATCTGAGATAGAAGGTATACCCAACCGTTACCAGTGGGTATTCCATGAAGATGTATTTGTCCGCTTTGGGTTCGAGCTTTTCCCAGCTGAAGCCATAAGCATCGCAGCCCCAAACATTAAGAAAACGACAACTTTGGTTTCTTGCCAAACCATACGACGTCGTCTCAACGGACTTAGATGGTGCCCTATCTAAAGTGAATGCAGCTGTCTCTAATGCATAACCTTAAAATAACAGCGGTAGATCGGTAAGATACATCATAGATCGCACCATATCTCATAAGGTTCGATTACGATGTCCGGACACACCATTACGCTGTGGTGTTCCAGGGGGCTTCAACTGCGAAACAATTCCACAATGTCTTAAGTGATTGCCAAACTCATAATTCAGATAATATCCCCTTGATCAGATCGTAGGAACATGATCTTCTTGTTATGATGATTCTTAATCTTCACTCTGAAATTGTTTGAACCTTTCAAACGTTTCAGACTTTTGCTTCATTAAGTAAATATACCATATCTACTCAAATCGTCAATGAAGATGAGAAAATAACGATATCCACCACACGCCTTAATTCTCATTGGATCACATACATCAGTATGTATGATTTCCAACAAGTCACTTGCCCGTTTCATTGTACCTGAAAACGGGATCTCAGTCATCCTGCCCATGAGGCATGGCTCGCATGTGTCAAGCGATTCAAAATCAAGTGACTCCAAACGTCCATCAGCATGGAGTTTCTTCATGCATTTTATGCCAAAATGACCTAAGCGGCAGTGCCACAAGAAAGTGGTACTATCATGATTAACTCTACATCTTTTGGCATTAATATTATCATCATGTGTATTACTATGATCGAGATTCAACAAACCATTGGGTGCATGACCATAAAGGTATTATCCATGTAAATAGAATAACCACTATTCTCTGACTTAAATGAATAACCGTATTGCAATGAACATGATCTAATCATATTCATGCTCAACGTAGACACCCGATAACATTTATCTAGGTTCAACACTAATCTCGAAAATAGAGGGAGTGTGCGATGGTGATCTTATCAACCTTGGAAACACTTCCAACACACATCGTCACCTCGCCCTTAGCTAGTCTCCGTTCAGTCCGTAGCTTTTGCTTCAAGTCACTAATAATAGCAACTGAACCGGTATCCAATACCCATGTGCTACAAGGAGTACTAGTAAGGTACACATCAATAACACGTATATCAAATATACTTTGTTGAAGTTGCCAGCTTTTCTTATCTATCATGTATTTGGGGTAGTTCCGCTACCATGTGACCGTTCCCCTTACAATCGAAGCACTTAGTCTCGAGGTTTGGGTGCAACCTTGGGTTCCCTCATTAGAGCGACAACTGGTTTGCCATTCATGAAGTTTCCCTTCTAGCCCTTGCCCCTTTTGAAACCAGTGGTCTTGTTAAACCATCAACACTTGATGCTCCTTCTTGATTTCTACTTTCGCGGTCTTAAGAACCGCTAATAGCTCCGGGATCATCTCCATCCTTTTCATGTCATAGTTCATCACGAAGTTCTAGTAGCTTGGTGATAG
Organism: Secale cereale; assembly: GCA_902687465.1. Lineage (NCBI taxonomy): Eukaryota > Viridiplantae > Streptophyta > Magnoliopsida > Poales > Poaceae > Secale > Secale cereale. The sequence goes on from LR738709.1 coordinate 711,261,051, forward strand.
TGTCTAGAGAATTCTGTCAACCATTATCTCACCTGGAAGATTAACTCCCACTTGGTTCAAGTGATTTTAGCACCCAGACATTCTGAGCACATGCTCACTAGTTGAGCCATTCTCCTCCATCTTTTTGGCAAATGAACTTGTCAGAGGTCTCATACCTCTCAACACGGGCATGAGCCTGAAATCCCAATTTCAGCTCTTAGAACATCTCATATGTTCTATGGCGTTCAAAACGTCATTGGAATCCCGATTCTAAGCCGTAAAGTATGGTGCACTAAACTATCAAGTAGTCATCAGGACGTGTCTCTCAGGTGTTCACAACATCCACAGACAACGTTGTAGGGGTTTGCACATCGAGCGGTGCATCAAAGACGTAAGCTTTCTGTGCAGCAGTGAGGACACTCCTCGGACTACGAACCCAGTCCGCATCCTTGCTTACAATATCTTTCAACTTAGTCTTTCTCTAGGATCGTATTAAACAGGGAGCTACAACGCAGTTATTGGTCTACAACATAATTTGCGAAGACAACTTAGACTATTGTTCATGACAATGAAGTTCATCTAATGAACTCCCACTCAGATAGACATCTCTCTAGTCATCTAAGTGATACATGATCCGAATCGACTAGGCCGTGTCCGATCATCACGTGAGACGGACTAGTCATCAACGGTGAACATCTTCATGTTGATCGTATCTTCTATACGACTCATGTTCGACCTTTCGGTCTTCCGTGTTCCGAGGCCATGTCTGTACATGCTAGGCTCGTCAAGTCAACCCTAAGTGTATCGCATGTGTAAATCTGGCTTACACCCGTTGTATGCGAACGTTAGAACTTATCACACCCGATCATCACGTGGTGCTTCGGAACAACGAACCTTAGCAACGGTGCACAGTTAGGGGGAACACAATTCTTGAGATTTTAGTGAGAGATCATCTTATTCACTACCGTCGTTCTAAGCAAATAAGATGTAAAACATGATAAACATCACATGCAATCAAATAGTGACATGATATGGCCAATATCATTTTGCTCCTTTTGATCTTCATCTTCGGGGCTCCATGATCATCATTGTCACCGGCATGACACCATGATCTCCATCATCATGATCTCCATCATCGTGTCTCCATGAAGTCGTCTCGCCAAACATTACTTCTACTACTATGGCTAACGTTTAGCAATAAAGTAAAGTAATTACATGGCGTTATTCAGTGACACGCAGGTCATACAATAAATAAGACAACTCCTATGGCTCCTGCCGGTTGTCATTCTCATCGACATGCAAGTCGTGATTCCTATTACAAGAACATGATCAATCTCATACATCACATATATATCATTCATCACATCCTTTTGGCCATATCACATCACACGGCACATGCTGCAAGAACAAGTTAGATGTCCTCTAATTGTTGTTGCAAGTTTTTACGTGGCTGCTATAGGTTTCTAGCAAGAACGGTTCTTACCTACGCCAAAACCACAACGTGATATGCCAATTTCTATTTACCCTTCATAAGGACCCTTTTCATCAAATCCGATCCGACTAAAGTGGGAGAGACAGACACCCGCTAGCCACCTTATGCAACTAGTGCATGTCAGTCGGTGGAACCTGTCTCACGTAAGAGTACGTGTAAGGTCGGTCCGGGCCGCTTCATCCCACGATGCCGCCGAATCAAGATAAGACTAGTAATGGCAAGAGAATTGACATGATCTACGCCCACAACTACTTTGTGTTCTACTCGTGCAAGATACTACGCATAGACCTAGCTCATGATGCCACTGTTGGGGATCGTAGCAGAAAATCAAAATTTTTCCTACGCGTCACCAAGATCTATCTATGGAGTAATCTAGCAACGAGCATAAAGGGGAGTGCATCTACATACCCTTGTAGATCGCGAGTCACCGATGATCCTAGCGCCGAACGGACGGCACCTCCGTGTTCAACACACGTACGGAGCGGGGACGTCTCCTCCTTCTTGATCCAGCAAGGGGGGAGGAGAGGTTGATGGAGATCCAGCAGCACGACGGCGTGATGGTGGAAGTAGCGGGATTCCAGCAGGGCTTCGCCAAGCGCTGCGGGAGGAGGGAGATGTGTCACGGGAGGGAGAGGGAGGCGCCAGGGCTTGGGGTGCGGCTCCCATGCGCCTCCCCACTATATATAGGGGTGGAGGGGGCTGGTTTCTTGCCCTCCAAGTCCATTGGGGCGTTGGCAAAGGTGGGGGAAAGAAATCCCATCATTTCCTTTCCCCACCGATTGTTATCCCCCCTTTTTAGGGATCTTGATCTTATCCCTTCGGGATATGATCTTATTCCTTCTAAGGGGGGATCTTGGTGCGCCTTGACCAGGGGTGTGGGGCCTTGCCCCCACTACCCACGTTCATGTGGGTCCCCCCATGCAGGTGGGCCCCACTTCGGAACCTTCTAGAACCTTCCCGGTACAATACCGAAAAATCCCGAACATTTTCCGGTGGCCAAAATAGGACTTCCTATATATAAATCTTTACCTCCGGACCATTCCGGAACTCCTCGTGACGTACGGGATCTCATCCGGGACTCCGAACAACTTTCGGGTTTCCGCATACTTATATCTCTACAACCCTACCGTCACCGAACCTTAAGTGTGTAGACCCTACGGGTTCGGGAGACACGCAGACATGACCGAGACGACTCTCCGGTCAATAACCAACAGCGGGATCTGGATACCCATGTTGGCTCCCACATGCTCCACGATGATCTCATCGGATGAACCACGATGTCAAGGATTCAATCAACCCCGTATACAATTCCCTTTGTCTATCGGTACAGTACTTGCCCGAGATTCGATCGTCGGTATCCCGATACCTTGTTCAGTCTCGTTACCGGCAAGTCTCTTTACTCGTTCCGTAACACATCATCCCATGATCAACTCCTTGATCACATTGTGCACATTATGATGATGTCCTACCGAGTGGGCCCAGAGATACCTCTCCGTCATACGGAGTGACAAATCCCAGTCTCGATTCGTGCCAACCCAACAGACACTTTCGGAGATACCTGTAGTGCACCTTTATAGCCACCCAGTTACGTTGTGACGTTTGGTACACCCAAAGTATTCCTACGGTATCCGGGAGTTGCACAATCTCATGGTCTAAGGAAAATATACTTGACATATAGAAAAGCTTTAGCATACGAACTACACGATCTGTGCTAGGCTTAGGATTGGGTCTTGTCCATCACATCATTCTCCTAATGATGTGATCCCGTTATCAACGACATCCAATGTCCATGGTCAGGAAACCGTAACCATCTATTGATCAACGAGCTAGTCATCTAGAGGCTTACTAGGGACATGGTGTTTGTCTATGTATCCACACATGTATCTGAGTTTCCTATCAATACAATTCTAGCATGGATAATAAACGATTATCGTGAACAAGGAAATATAATAATAACCAATTTATTATTGCCTCTAGGGCATATTTCCAACACGGATACACCTCAAATGGATTTCAGCAACGAGGGATATCGTGAATCCGGCTTCCAGGGTAACTTGCTCGCGCCCACGAGCCATTTTGCGCCACTCGAAATGGCCTATTATTTTCGAACAGTACGAATGTAATGTAGAAGAGCTGGTATGCACAGTTTTGTCCAAGAACAACACATGTGCATGGACAAAAATGTGGGTTGTAGCGGTATGGGTGATAAACCATGCAAAACGGCAAGTTTTTGGGTGTTCGGTGCACCGAAGAGGCTTCTCCTTCCATCCAGACTAGCATGTAGGGCTTGCTGGTGCAGAAATAGAGTCATGTAACATTGTTCTGCACGTCATTGTCGCAGTATCTGTCCGTGGGTGAGCTCACGGTTGGGTGGTAGACGCTAGAAGAGTGCACGCCAACCACTAAATCATCCGAAACTCAATTCTGCAAGCCGTTTTCGGCCTCCGAAATTATTCCGAAACAGACGAAGTTTGTGACAGAAGGATACGAATTTTCGCTGCGGTCGTTTTGGCAGGTCATGGAGCCCAAACGGAGTTCGTATGGCCAGGGTACGGTCGTTCTACGGATACACCTCAAATGGATTTCAACAACGAGGGATATCGTGAATCCGGCTTCCAGGGTAACTTGCTCGCGCCCACGAGCCATTTTGCGCCACTCGAAATGGCCTATTATTTTCGAACAGTACGAATGTAATGTAGAAGAGCTGGTATGCACAGTTTTGTCCAAGAACAACACATGTGCATGGACAAAAATGTGGGTGGTAGCGGTATGGGTGATAAACCATGCAAAACATCAAGTTTTTGGGTGTTCGTGTTGGGGAACGTTGCATGGGAAACAAAAATTTTCCTACGCTCACCAAGATCAATCTAGGAGATGCATCTAGCAACGAGCATAAAGGAGAGTGAGTGCATCTACATACCCTTGTAGATTGCGAGCGGAAGCGTTCAAGAGAACGGGGATGATGGAGTCGTACTCGTCGTGATCCAAATCACCGATGATCCTAGCGCCGAACGGACGGCACCTCCGTGTTCAACACACGTACGGAGCGGGGACGTCTCCTCCTTCTTGATCCAGCAAGGGGGGAGGAGAGGTTGATGGAGATCCAGCAGCACGACGGCGTGGTGGTGGAAGTAGCGGGATTCCAGCAGGGCTTCGCCAAGCGCTGCGGGAGGAGGGAGATGTGTCACGGGAGGGAGAGGGAGGCGCCAGGGCTTGGGGGTCGGCTCCCATGCGCCTCCCCACTATATATAGGGGTGGAGGGGGCTGGTTTCTTGCCCTCCAAGTCCATTGGGGCGTTGGCAAAGGTGGGGGAAAGAAATCCCATCATTTCCTTTCCCCACCGATTGTTATCCCCCCTTTTTAGGGATCTTGATCTTATCCCTTCGGGATATGATCTTATTCCTTCTAAGGGGGGATCTTGGTGCGCCTTGACCAGGGGTGTGGGGCCTTGCCCCCACTACCCACGTTCATGTGGGTCCCCCCATGCAGGTGGGCCCCACTTCGGAACCTTCTAGAACCTTCCCGGTACAATACCGAAAAATCCCAAACATTTTCCGGTGGCCAAAATAGGACTTCCTATATATAAATCTTTACCTCCGGACCATTCCGGAACTCCTCGTGACGTCCGGGATCTCATCCGGGACTCCGAACAACTTTCGGGTTTCCGCATACTTATATCTCTACAACCCTAGCGTCACCGAACCTTAAGTGTGTAGACCCTACGGGTTCGGGAGACACGCAGACATGACCGAGACGACTCTCTGGTCAATAACCAACAGCGGGATCTGGATACCCATGTTGGCTCCCACATGCTCCACGATGATCTCATCGGATGAACCACGATGTCAAGGATTCAATCAACCCCGTATACAATTCCCTTTGTCTATCGGTAAAGTACTTGCCCGAGATTCGATCGTCGGTATCCCGATACCTTGTTCAGTCTCGTTACCGGCAAGTCTCTTTACTCGTTCCGTAACACATCATCCCGTGATCAACTCCTTGATCACATTGTGCACATTATGATGATGTCCTACCGAGTGGGCCCAAAGATACCTCTCCGTCACACGGAGTGACAAATCCCAGTCTCGATTCGTGCCAACCCAACAGACACTTTCGGAGATACCTGTAATGCACCTTTATAGCCACCCAGTTACGTTGTGACGTTTGGTACACCCAAAGCATTCCTACGGTATCCGGAGTTGCACAATCTCATGGTCTAAGGAAAAGATACTTGACATTTAGAAAAGCTTTAGCATACGAACTACACGATCTGTGCTAGGCTTAGGATTGGGTCTTGTCCATCACATCATTCTCCTAATGATGTGATCCCATTATCAACGACATCCAATGTCCATGGTCAGGAAACCGTGACCATCTGTTGATCAACGAGCTAGTCAACTAGAGGCTTACTAGGGACATGGTGTTTGTCTATGTATCCACACATGTATCTGAGTTTCCTATCAATACAATTCTAGCATGGATAATAAACAATTATCATGAACAAGGAAATATAATAATAACCAATTTATTATTGCCTCTAGGGCATATTTCCAACACTGAGACCGGCAAGCAAACCCTCATACTCTGCAGTATTGTTTGTCGCTTGCTCCTTGGGAAAGTGCATTTGGACCACGTACTTGAGGTGTTCTCCGGTGGTTGCGACAAGCAGCACACCAGCACCGGCGCCTTGCAGCGAGAAGGCACCATCAAAGTACATTATCCATTCTTTGCTTGCTTCCTTGACGGGGATGCTCGTCTCTGGGATTTCTTCGTCTGGTGTTGGCGTCCACTCCGCTATAAACTCTGCCAATGCTCTGCTCTGGATAGTTGAAGTGCTTTCAAACTTGAGGCCAAAGCTTGACAGGTCCAGTGCCCACTCAACAATCCTGCCTGTCGCTTCTGGATTCTGCAATATCCTCTTTAGCGGGAAGCGAGTGACCACTGTTATCTCATGTGCTTGGAAGTAATGGCGCAGCTTTCTCGAGGCCATGAGGAGGCCGAAAAGCAGTTTCTGCACACCAGAGTACCTTGATCTAGCCCCCTGTAGAAGGGAGCTGACAAAGTAGACTGGGCGCTGCACCATTTTCTCCCGTATCTCCTCTTGCGTCTGCGTAGACCCATCCTTGTCGGGACCAGAGCTTGTCGGGGAAGCCCCCTGCTTGTCGCTGGACGTGCTTGCCGTGGTTGCTGGCTCATCGTCCGCCTCCCTCTCCGCTACTAACGCAGCACTAACCACTTGATTGGTTGCCGCTAGGTACAGCAGTAACTTCTCTTGTGGTTTAGGTGCGACAAGTATTGGAGTGGAGGACAGGTACCTCTTCAAGTCTTGCAGCGCAGCCTCCGCTTCCGGAGTCCATTTCATTGGACCTGCCTTTTTCAAAATTTTGAAAAACGGCAGGGCGCGCTCAGCTGACTTAGAGATAAACCTGCTAAGAGCAGCCACGCAACCGGCAAGTCTTCGTACATCCTTGACGCGCTTGGGTGCTTCGATCTGCTCGATGGCTTTGATCTTGTCGGGATTGGCTTCAATCCCCCTCTGAGACACAAAGAACCCGAGAAGCTTGCCGGAAGGGACTCCAAACACACACTTCTCGGGGTTGAGCTTTAGCTGGATCTTGCGCAGATTTGCGAAGGTTTCTTCTAAATCTTGAACTAGGGTAGCCCTGTCCTTGCTCTTGACCACTATGTCATCCATGTATGCTTCTACATTTCTGTGAATCTGTGGCTCAAAAGCTGTATGGACCACCCTTGCAAATGTTGAACCAGCATTCTTCAAACCAAAAGGCATCCGTATGAAGCAGTAGGTGCCACATGGAGTGATGAACGCGGTCTTCTCTTCATCTTCTTCAGCCATGAAGATCTGATGGTATCCTGAGTATGCGTCAAGAAACGAAAGCATGTCACATCCGGCCGTGGAGTCAACAATCTGGTCAATGCACGGCAAGGGAAATGGGTCTTTTGGACAAGCTTTATTCACATCGGTGAAGTCGATACAAAGCCTCCATTTCCCGTTTGCCTTACGCACGACTACAGGATTGGCCAACCAAGTGGGATGGAGCACTCCTCTGACAAGGCCTGCTGCTTCCAGTTTCTTGATTTCTTCTGCGATGAACTCTTGGCGCTCCACCGCTTGCTTTCTAACCTTCTGTTTGACGGGCCGCGCGTGAGGACAAACGGCAAGCTTGTGCTCAATTACTTTCCTGGGAAAACCGGGGATGTCAGACGGTTGCCATGCAAACACGTCGACATTCACCCGCAGGAAAGCAACGAGCGCGCTTTCCTATTTAGGGTCAAGCGTGGCACTGATGGTGAAAGTACCACCAGTGCCGTCCTCCTTGGCGGACACCTTCTTTGTCTCTGGCGGAGCCGCCATCATCTTCTTACACTTGCCGGTGGAGCTCGATGGTGCGTCCTCGACGGCAGCGCAGCACTCCGAAGAGGTGCGTTTGCCGGAGTGGGCCCCAGAGCTCTTGCCGGACTTTGTCTTCTTCCCTCCGGGAGCTTCAGCGGCAAGTGTCTTGTTATCTGCTGCGGCTGCTGCTTCCCGATAAATCTTGTCGGCGCAGATAAGGGCATCCTTCTTGTCGCCAGGGACAGAGATGACGCTTATCGGGCCTGGCATCTTGAGCATATTGTAGGCATAGTGAGAGGCTGCCATGAACTTGGCAAGCGCTGGACAGCCAAGTATCCCATTGTAAGGCAATGGGAAATCGGCAACGTCGAACGTGACCCTCTCAGTCCTGAAGTTCAGCTCGCCGCCAAATGTTACTGGCAACGTGATCTTCCCCTTCGGCTTGCTCCTTCCCGGGTTGATTCCTTGGAAAGTGCCGGTCTCTTCGAGCTCGCTGTCGGGGATCTGGAGTTTCTGGATCACAGTGGAGGAGATCAGGTTCAAGCCGGCCCCGCCGTCAACTAACATCTTCGTGACTTTGAGGTTGCGGATGGTTGGTGAGACCAACATCAGCAAACACCCGACCGTAGTCGTACGATCAGGGTGATCCTCAATGTCAAAGACGATAGGCGTGCTGGACCATTTCAGAAGTTTGCGCGATTCGACAGGCGGTTCTGCCGCATTGACTTCCCGCACCCACTGTTTGGTTGGCGGTGTGAAGTATGCAGAGAAGCACCGCCGTCAACGCACAAAACCTCTGTGGCTTTCTGAAACTCCTGCTCACTGGTTTCTCCATCATCCATGTCTTCGTCGTCATCGTCATCTTCGTCCTTGTCGCGGCCGCGGGGAGGTCTGTCTCCTTGCCGCTGCTTGGCCTTGCCGCGGCGTCCTCCCCGGCCGTTGAATGACCGCTTCTTGCCGGATCCCCCATCACCTCCTTGGGCCTTCTCCTTGTCGCGCCGCTCGTACTCAGCTTTCTGCTGTTCAACAAGCTGCTCGACCCTCTTGCAGTTCTGGAGATCGTGGCCCTTGGTGCGGTGGATCTTGCAGTACTGCTTGTCGGTGCCGTCCTGCTTGTCGGCGGCCGCCACAGCCTGGCAGTTGGTGCATGCGGCAGTCTCCTTGCCGGAGCTACCAACTTGGGCTTTCTTGGCGCCAACCTCCTTGTCGAACTGCTCAACGACTAGCACTTCCTTGTTCTTTTTCTTTTTGTTGTTCCGCCGCCGGTTTTTCATTGCCGGGGCGGCATCCTCGCTGTCAGATCCTCCGGCTCCTGCATCCTCTCCGGGGAGTTTCCTCCCCTCTTCAGCACGTGCACACTTGTCGGCCAGGGCGTATAACTCACTGACGTCCCTGATCTTGCACATCGCCATCTCCTCCCTCATCCTGCGGTTACGCACGTTCTGATGGAACGCGCTGATGACCGTGGCAGGGTGGACGTCTGGGATGTTGTGCTGGACACGGCTGAATCTCTGGATATACTTGCGCAGGGGTTCTCCTTCCTTCTGGGCGAGCAGGTGCATGTCACTCTCTTGGCCATGAGGTTTGTGGCCGCCTGTAAAGGCGCCGACAAACTGATGGCAGAGATCTGCCCAAGAAGAAATAGAGTTGTCCGGCAAGTGCATGAGCCAGGATCTGACATTGGGTTTGAGTACCAGAGGGAAGTAGTTGGCAAGGATCTTGTCGTTGCGCCCCCCAGCAGCTTGCACCGCGATGGTGTAGATGCTGAGGAACTCCGACGGGTGTGTCTTGCCGTCGTACTTCTCCGGCACGTCTGGCTTGAAATTTTTCATGCTGGGCCACTGGACTTGCCGCAGCTCACGAGTGAACGCAGGACAACCTACTGCGTACGGCAAGTCGCCTGGTCCCCCTGGCGCATGCATGTCGACAACGGGCCCAGCATGCTGGTCTGATTGACACCGCACTTCTCTTCGGCGCTCGATGCGAGTACGAGCGTCTTCTTGTCGGCGATCGTCGAGAACTTGGCGCTGATCGCGGCGAGCCCGCGGATCTGATGACGCAGTGGAGTTGTCGTCGATGTTGATCCGGCGAGTCGGCGATATCGGCCTTTGGGGCGGAGAGTGCACGGTGGTTGCACCCCCACCGGTCTTGTCGCCATCGGCCCGCGCCTGGCTGACTTGCCGCGGCCGCGATGTGCTTGGCTGCTGCGGAGTGTCGCCGTTGGCGAAGGCGATGAGACTCTGAATGGTGGCCCTCCAGTCGTCGGCCTTGTCTGCCGTTGGAGGGAAGTTTAGGAGCAGTTGAGCCCGTGCTAGAGCTTCTGCGGGAGTGGCGGGTAGCGGTGGCGAACGGTGCGAGGAGCGGGATATGCTCGAACTTCTAACTATGTTAGAAGGAGTAACTTCCCGTCCCGGCGACCGTGCTCTGCTCGTGCCAGCATGTTGGCGTGTATGCTGGTCTTGAGCGTCCCGAGACCCGCCAGCTTGACCTTGGCCCAGCAAGCGTATGGTACCTTGAGTACCACGACGCTGCCGGTCCCGCGGCTCCTGAGAGGGGCGCGGTGCATGCACGGACGCAGGGGTCTTGGAGTGCGCCCGATCGTCGTGGGAGCCGGCTACGCCGCCTAGGGGCAGCGCAGCCTTGTCCTTGGACCTGGCGGCACCGTGAGTTCCCTCGTCGGCGTCCGTTCTTCCGTCGGCGTCTACCCCACCAGCCGTTGGCTCCGGCGGTGGCGGGATCGACGCGGACGGGCCTGCTGCCTCCGAAGCCTTCTTCTTCGGCGGCATGTTGATGGAGTTGATGAAGTTGATGAAGTTGGTGAAGATCTAGATCGCGTGGACGCCGGATCAGGTTCACACAACCTCGACGCACCCCCTACCTGGCGCGCCAAAGATGTCGGGGAAGCTGATCGCCCACGAACACCTATGGGACCGGAGCCCCTTTTCGGTACGGCAGGGGGCGGAGATCGTACAAAGAGCGGATCGAGGCGGGCACACGAGCAGTTTACCCAGGTTCGGGCCGCACGGATGCGTAAAACCCTACTCCTGCTTTGATTTGTATTGTGTTCTTGCTCGGGAGCGAGGAGAGCTACAGTACACTCTAACCGCTAGCAAGACCGAGCGTGGAAATGATCGATGTTCGGAACCTCCTCTACATTGCGCATGGGCCTCCTTTTATAGGTCAAAGGGGTCACCGACAGGTGGCAACACAGATGGGGGTAAAAATGTAAAAAGAGTGGTAGTTGGAACAGTGTTTGTACAGTGCTCCATACCTAACCCTGACGGCAGGGGACAAGGGCAGTAAATGCCCGTCGCCGTCGCCCAAACCGTGCAAAAAGTGGCTGTCAGGGGCGCCACCGTCCGCCACGACGGTAGCCTTGTCATCGCTGCTTGCCACCGTGTACCCCAGACTGCACAGCCTTCCGCCACGCGTGCCCGGGATGGTCCCAGAGCGACACGTGGGTGGATGCGCTGGAGCGCGGCGACTGAGTGGAAGCTTGCCGCGGCAAGCGCCTTGCAGCGGTCGCTATCTTGTCGCTTCCGGGAGCTTGTCGCTCACCGGGCCTTGCCGGGACGCGTGGCTCGTGGCGGAAAGTTCCTTGAGATGCCTTGATTGGCCTTCCTGGCAAGCTCCTCTTGCCAGGGTCTCGTGTCTTGAGTGGTTTTGTGCCTTGAGTGGCCTTCCCGGCAAGCTCCTCTTGCCGGGGCCTTGTCTTCTGGACTTGGATACTTTGTTCTTGAATGGCTCCAAGGGAACCACGGAGGATCTTGGCGGTCGCCTGGCAAGCCTTGCCGCGGGACGCTGCAACTGCCCGTGCACAAGTTCGGGATACTAAGGTACCCCTACTTTAGTACACCGACATCAGGAGTGCAACATTCTTCGTAAATGTCCTCGAGGATTTCAAAAGTAGTGTTAAATTCCAATTTCTTCCCTCCCTTCTGAGGTTTCTTGCCATCAGCCATTTTCTTCAGCTGAGGATTTTGAACTATTGAGTTCTTTGAGGAGGTATGCAATTTTTCTTAAAGGAATGTTGCAAATGAGTTAAGTTGATGAGAACCTAGAGATTCAGCAACAAACATTTGTACCTGTGAACAGAGTACTGGTGCGAAGAATTTGAAGAGGTCATATGCGTTCTCAGTTGTTTTCACAAAAGGAACGGGTTTGAGGAATTTGACCAGTGGTTTCTTGAAGAATTTCACTAAGTGTTCTTTGACTTAGGTTCCAGAGTTGTGCAAATCAAAAATCCACACAATTGAGGAATCTTTGAGGAAAAACGTTGCTTAGAGAAACAGATCAAGAATAGATGTTGTGTGATGTGTTTAGAGTGTGAAGAATGAAGAATAAACACCTTTTTGAGGATTTGTAAGAATCACTAGAATTGACAAGGGCAGTAAAAGTAGCTTTTAATTACCCTTGACGAAGAACACAACGAACTGTGAATAGAGGATTTGAAGCTCGTCAGTTCAGATCTTCCACGCCCTAACTTGGTAGAGGAAGACAACTACGGCGGCGGCGGAGTGAAGAAATCTGTATCCGACGTGAGTACGACGGCGATGAGGTCGAGGCAGCGAAGCTCTTCCTCACCGGCGACGATGGAAGTAGCGACGGCGCTAGGTATTGAGAATTCGAGCGAGGGTTTGGAGGTCGAGCGGAGTAAAACTGAAGAGAGGATGGTGAGGGGGTATATATAGCCGCGGTGAAAAACCGTTCGTCCGAGGAAAATGGACGAACGTGCCCCTGACCCTTCTCATTCGTGCGACATGTGTCACCCATGTACAGAGAGGTGGAGATCGTGTGAGATCGTGGGTGAATAGATAAGTCTTTCAGTGGAAAGTGGAACGGCTTGAGCGGCAAAGCCAAAAATTCAGATAGGAAATTTTTTAATGTTGCATTCACAAATTCTTCAGCTGTCAAGGACACAGTGAAGATTTTGAACAAGTTTCAAATAGAACGCATATGAAGAAACTGTGAATAGATTAGGTTGAGTATAGCATAGAGGGGGAAGGGTCCGATCACATTCACTTAGCAGAAGAACAATCTTGAAGAAATAGCAATACGTGAATGTTGTAGAGGACTTAAACTCATATAAATGTATAGTCAATGAAGATCAACATCGGAAAGAGTGAAGACATTGCAAAGTTGAAGAATATGAAAAATGAGGAATTTCAAAACTGAGGAAAAACTCAAATTGAAGATTTTCAACATTTGTTGGTGGCGTAACCCACCGTATAAGAATGATGATTTCAGACACCGCGTACAATTGTTGTAGGGCTCTGAGAATCAGTTTCTTCACACTTAGAGGGTTAGTCTTCATTGATTGAAGAAAAGTGTCACTTCGTGTGTTGCGCATCAAAGTCATCAATTTTGCATAAGTGTTAGGATGTGTGTCCTTTTCAAGAACATTCGAAGATTCTAAGATATTTAGCTCACACCGCAACTTGCAAAATCTCTTCTCATCCAAGGGATTAGTGAAGATATCTGCCAGCTGGTCTTCAGTCTTCACGTGGTTGCTGGAGATGTCGCCCTTGAAGACATGATCACGTAGAAAATGATGACGGATCTGGATGTGCTTTGTCCTTGAGTGCTGAACTGGGTTGTGAGCAATCTTAATGGCACTCTCATTGTCACAGTAGAGTGGCACATTCTTCATGTTGACACCATAGTCCTTGAGGGTTTGCTTCATCCACAGTAATTGAGCATAACAAGACCCAGTAGCTATGTACTCAGCTTCAGCAGTGGAGAGTGACACACAGTTCTGCTTCTTCGAGGACCAACAAACTAAGGATTGTCCGAGGAAATGGCATGTGCCAGATGTTGACTTGCGATCCACTCAATCACCAGCATAGTCAGAGTCAGAATATCCAATGAGATCAAAATCAGAGCCCTTGGGATACCATAATCCAAGTGTTGGAGTGTGAGCTAGATATCGAAGAATATGCTTCACAGCCTTATGGTGTGATTCCTTCGGTGTAGCTTGAAATCGGGCACACATGCAAAAACTAAGCATAATATCTGGCCTAGATGCACACAGATACAATAAAGAGCCAATCATGGAGCGGTATACCTTTTGATCGAAGTCTTTACCATTTTCATCGGTGCACAGATGGCCATTTGTGGGCATAGGGATTTTGACGCCTTTGCAATCTTGCATGCCGAATTTCCTCAGAACATCCTTGAGGTATTTCTCTTGAGATATGAAGATGCCATTGCGTTGTTGCCGAATTGGAAGGCCTAGGAAGAATTTCAGCTCTCCCATCATGGACATTTAATATTCTTCACGCATCATGTAGCCAAATTCGTCACTATAACGTTCATCAGTACATCCAAAGATAATATCGTCCACATAGATTTGACACACAAATAATTCTTCATCATATGACTTAGTGAAAAGAGTTGGGTCAAGTGAACCGGGTTTGAAGCCTTTCTTCATGAGGAATTCCTTCAAAGTATCATACCACGCCCGAGGGGCCTGCTTGAGGCCATAGAGGGCCTTGTTGAGTTTGAAGACTTTGTCAGGATGTTTAGGATCTTCAAAACCTGGGGGTTGAGCAACATATACTTCTTCCTCAAGCTTACCATTGAGGAATGCACTTTTCACATTCATTTGATATAAGATGATATTATGATGGTTAGCATAAGCAAGTAGTATGCGAATAGCTTCAAGTCTAGCAACAGGAGCAAAAGTTTCATCGAAGTCAATTCTTTCAACCTGTGTGTAGCCCTGAGCTACGAGACGAGCCTTATTCCTGACCACAAGGCCATTTTCATCTTGCTTGTTTAAATAGATCCACTTGGTGCCGATAATATTGTGCTTCCGAGGATCTGGTCGCTTGACGAGTTCCCACACATGGTTGAGCTCGAATTAGTACAATTCCTCTTGCATAGCTTGAATCCACTCAGGTTCCAGAAATGCCTCATCAACTTTGGTGGGCTCTGTGATAGAGACAAAAGCAAAGTGCCCACAAAAGTTAGACAAGTGTGAAGCTCTTGAGCGTGTGAGAGGACCTGGTGCATTGATGTCGTCGATGATTTTCTTGATCTGCACTTCTTTTGCGACTCGAGGATGAGGTGGCTGACGACTTTGGTCTGGCTGGGCATTTTCTTCAGCAGCAGTTTCTTCAGGAGCACCAGAATGATTTTCTTCATTGTCAGGAATGACTTCTTCAGCTAATTCTTCAGTGGGGATGATATCTTCAGTAGCTTTGAACTTAATGGATTCCTCAGGAGGTATTTCACCTGACACAGAAGGCAGGTGCTCTCTTTGCGAGCCATTAGTTTCATCGAACCACACATCTACAGTCTCAACAATCTTGTGAAGATGATTGATGAAGAATCTATAGGTGTGCGAGTCCTTTTCGTAACCAAGCATAAAACCTTCATGTGCTTTCGGTGCAAATTTGGAATTGTGATGAGGATCTCTAACCCAGCATTTAGCACCGAAGACTTTGAGATAACTCACATTGAGTTTCTTGTCGGTGAGTAGTTCATATGAAGTTTTCTTGAGGAATTTGTGAAGATATACCATGTTAATGATGTGGCACGCAGTGTTGATAGCCTCAGGCCAGAACCTGAGAGGCGTCTTGTATTCATCAAGCATGGTGCGAGCCATCTGAACAAGAGTCATGTTCTTGCGCTCCACAACACCGTATTGCTGAGGAGTGTATGGGGCTGATAGCTCATGAGTAATTCCAAGTTCATCAAGATAATCATCAAGATCAGTGTTCTTGAACTCGGTCCCATTGTGACTCCGGATATGCTTGATCTTCACACCGAAATTCGTCGAGGCCCTTGAGGAAAATTGATTGAATATTTCCTGCACTTCATGCTTAAATGTGATGATATGCACCCATGTATAACGAGAATAGTCATCAACAATGACAAAGCCATAAAGAGATGTTACATTTGTGAGTGCAGAGTAATGTGTAGGGCCGAAGAGATCCATGTGAAGCAATTCAAATGGACGAGTGGTATTCATGATAGTCTTCGAGGGATGCTTGGATTTGGTCATCTTCCCAGCTTTGCAAGCCCCACGGAGATGATCTTTGAGGAATTTGACACCCTCAATTCCAAGGATATGCTTCTTCTTCACAAGTGTGTGCAAGTTCCTCATGCCAGCATGACCGAGTCGTCGATGCCATAGCCATCCTTCTGAAGCTTTTGCAAGTAGGCATGTGGCAGGCTGTGGTCCTGTAGAGAAATCAACAATATATAAGTCTCCTTTCCTAAAGCCTTCGAAGACTTGCTTTTTCCTTTGTCAGTGTAGGTGATATGCTTCAGGTGAGATGGAGATAAAGCAGAGTCCATCAGTAGGTTCTTGTCACCGGTCATGTGATTTGTGCATCGACTGTCGAGGACCCAATCAGTAGCTTTGAGAGAGTCATCCTGTAGAAGAATTAGTACATCTTACAACTCATATGCTTCATTGTGAAGAATATGACATCAATTTCATCAGTATGAATTTCATCAGTAAGAGTAATATATGAAGAATGAGGACGTGAGAAATGAATGAATCATTTCTGCATGATTAGCTTCTGTACTCTCAAGCAATTTTCAGGTCTCCAACAAATTCTTCAGACGTTTAAGTTTGTCTGGAGACCTAACCCTACATAAGAGATTAGTTCTTTTCTTCACCACCCACATCTGTAGGGGTGGCAAAGAGTTCATCATTCGACGAGCACCAATTGAGAATGGTGGCATTGAAGCAAGTGCACTTCATTTCACAGGAGAGGGATTAGAGTGTGAATATGAGTAAGCAGAGAAATTCTTCGAGGACTTATGAACATAATGATTTGAAGAGTAATGCACATATTCATAATCCTTCTTTCCCTGCGAAATAGATGTGTTAGCAGGATGATGATCATATGAGGAATTTGATCCACTTGAGGAATTTGGTCCATATGAGGATTTGGATCCATATGAAGATTTTGATCTGGGGTTCCTATTCCTCACACGAGGTGTCATGAGGACATTCACTTGAAGACTTTCAAGGTGCCTCTTAGGGACCCAAATTTTCTTCATAGGGGGACCATTTCTGCAATTAGTTCCAACATATCTAGCAAATACTTCACCATTCTGATTTTTGAACAATTTATAGTTGGAGTCAAATGACTCATCAGAAGAAAGTGAAGTTTCATAAGTAAAGCCAGATAAGGTAGATGGATCTACTGGAGGTCCTTTTGCAACAACCCATGAGGTTTTGGGATACTGCTCAGGTTTCCAGTAGGTCCCATCAACATTGAGTTTCCTCGCAAAGGCAATACCCTCTTTCCTAGGGTTCCTGTTCAGAATCTGCTTTTTAAGCACATCACAAAGAGTCTGATGACCTTTGAGGCTTTTGTACATGCGTGTCATATACAATTCCTTCAACCCTGCATTTTCATCAGCAGCATTGGTGTTTTCCTCAGTTGAGGAAATTGTCACCACAGAGACAGTTGAAGAATTTGTAACAGTAGAAACATTTGAACTTTCAGGTGAAGAATTTGTAGTTTCACGTTCAATGCATTTAAGGCGTGGGGGTATGAATTCTTCCTGAGCAGCGCTGATCTGTTGAGCAAGCAATGAATCGCGTTCCTTCTGAAGATCTTCATAACTCTCCCTTAGCTTCTCAAGATCTTGATTTCTTTGAATAAATTTATAGGAAAGCTTTCCATGATTAGATAAGAGAGAGTTACGATTATCCTGAAGGTTATCATACTTGGACTGAAGTCTCTGAAGATTTTCAGTCAAGATTTTAGATCGATCCATTTCTTCACCCAATAGATCATCACTTCTTTCTAGCATACTTTGAACCTTATCAAAAGCTTTCTGTTGTTTTATGGCAATTTTAGCAAGTTTGGAATATCTAGGTTTGAGGTCTTCATCAGATTCATCTTCACTAGAATCAGACACAGAATGGTTGAGTACCTTGGCACCTTTTGCCATGAAGCAATAGGTGGGAGAGTAGTCATCGTTGTCGTCGTCAGCAGTGTCGGGGAAGTCTTTTTCCTCAATGTTCAAGATGGACTTGCTAACGAAAGCGGTAGCGAGAGCAAGGCTTGCCACACCAGAGTCTGGTTCCTCAGATTCCTCCTCTTCCTCATTTTCTTCAGATTCAGCTGAGTCCATTTCCTTGTCATGAATGCCCGAGCTTTCCTGGAACTGCTCTTCTTGTTCGAGGACGAATTTGAGGATTTTGATGACGAGGACTTTGAAGATTTCTTCTTCTTCTTCGAGTCGTCTGAGCTGTAGTCCTTGTATTTCTTCTTCTTCGATTCCTTTGCCCACTGAGGACAATCAGTGATAAAGTGACCATGTTTCTTGCATTTGTGGCAGGTCCTCTTCTTGGGATCGCGAAATGAAGAATCTGATCTTATGTCATCACCTCTTGAAGATTTCACAAAGCAACCACGTCTAGAGAACTTTTGAAATTTCCTCACGAGCATAGCTAGCTCCTGGCTTAGTTCCTCAGGATCACCAAGGGTGCTGTCAGATTCTTCTCCTTCAGATGAGGAAATTGCATTGGCCTTCAGGGCGCGAGATCTACCATAGTTTGGGCCATAGAGATCTCTCTTTTCAGCAAGTTGGAACTCATGAGTGTTTAGCCTCTCCAGAATGTCAGCGGGATCAAGTGACTCGTAGTCTCCATGCTCTTGAATCATCAGTGCCAGAGTATCGAATGAGGAGTCAAGAGATCTCAGTAGTTTCTTCACCACCTCATGGTCAGTGATGTCTGTAGCACCAAGCGCTTGTAGCTCGTTTGAGATATCAGTGAGGCGATCGAAGGTTTGCTGAACATTTTCATTTGTCAAGTCTCTTGAAGCGGTTGAAGAGATTGCGAAGAACATCAACTCGAGAGACACGTTGAGTTGAGACTCCTTCGTTGACCTTGGACAGCCTGTCCTAGATGAGCTTTGTAGTCTCCAAAGCACTTACTGTGCCATACTACCCTTTGCTCAGATGGCCACATATGATATTCTTCGCTTGTGAGTCGAGTTGCTTGAATCTCTTCACATCAGCAGCGTTCAAGGAAGGCGTAACAAAGGGAAGACCATTTTCCACAACGTACCACAGATCGTTGTCAATTGCCTCAACATGCATGTGCATCTTGTTCTTCCAGTAGGAGTAGTCCGTCCCATCGAAGGTAGGACACCCAACCGAGACTTTGATCATACCTGAAGTCGACATAACTAAAACTCCAGGCGGTTAAATCAAAATCACACAGAACAAGGGGGTACCTTGCTCTAATGCCAATTGAAAATGCGTTATATCGACTAGAGGGGGGGTGAATAGGTGATTTTTATAAATTCGTCTCCGAGGAAATTCAACTGAGGAATTTCCTAATCAACGAACTACTTAGCGGCGGAATAGATATTCAGGTGCAAGCGTAACAAGACAGTAGCAAGGTCATCATGATGAAATGAAAACAAAGCACATAGTATAAGTAGTGTGTAAACAGGATAAGCAGGCTGAAGACTTAGGACTAAAGAAATAGGGTTGAGGAAATTGAGAAAGTCTTCAGTTAAAATCTTCAAACAGTACAGATCAAGTTGAACAACACAAGAATGAGTAAATGGAAGAGTTGAGGAAATAGAACCAGTAGGCTTGATGAAGACAATGATTTGTTAGACCAGTTCCAACTATTGTGATAGTTGTACGTCTGGTTAGGGCGACTAGGTATTTAAACCTGAGGACACCCAGTCCCGGACACCTAGTCCTAGACACACAGTCCAAGACACCAAGTCCTCACCGTATTCCCATTGAGCTAAGGCCACATAGTCCTCGCCCAATCACTCATGGTAAGTCTTCACAGGTGACTTCCAAACCTTCACAAACTCGGTCACCCGGCGATCCACAATTCCTCTTGGATGCTCTAGACCATTGACGCCTAACTGTCTAGAAGATCCCAGTCTTCAAAGGTAACAAGCGTCGGTTCCACACAGGAACAATCTCTTTAGTGATGCTCAATCACTTTTGGGTTTTAGGTGTTTGGGTTTTGGGTTTTTCCTCACTTGATGATTTTCGCTCAAAGTCCTCGGAGGATGGGGTGCTCTAATGACAAGTGTCAGTTTCTCTCGGAGCAGCCAACCAGCTAGTGGTTGAGGGGGGCGGCTATTTATAGCCTAGGGAGCAGCCCGACATGATAAGACATAAATGCCCTTAAATTATATGACCGTTAGGTAGGTGGATATTTTGGGACAACTGGCGCATAGCACAGCAACGGTCGAAATGTCGAGTATCAAATTCCTTGGGGCTATCATGTTCCTTACTTGTAGGAAATCCGCACTGGCGAATTCCTAACTCCTCAGTCAGAACAAATTCCTCTGGGACTAGAAGAGCTTCGTCTTTGTCGCTGAATAAATTGACTGAACTGTATGAGATTTCCAATGGCTTCACTCGAAAGGATTGGGTAGTGTAGGCTTTGAGTTGAGCATCACTTGGAAATATGTTTCCTTAGTTTTTCCTCGACCCCCTTTAATAGTACGGTGTTTCCTATGACTCAAGAAAGAGAAAAAGAAACTACGAAAACAAAAGTCTTCACGCTTCATAATCCTCTCATGATTATCCAAGTCTTCAAGCTCACACCAATTTGTTCACTTTCAAAATCTTCAGAAATCCAAAGTCTTCAATTAAAGACGTTCATTTTTAGGGGTCGACTTTCTCTGTAAATATCAAACTCCTCATAGACTTATAGACCTGTGTACACTCACAAACACATTAGTCCCTTAACCTATAAGTTTTCAATACACCAGAATCACTAAGGGGCACTAGATGCACTTACAAAGACATATGTCAAGTGTTCTCATATCCATAAAAGTATTCAATCCAAAGAAATCTCAAAGGGAAAACTCAATTCATCACAAGATAGAGAAGGGAAAACACCATATGGTCCGACTATATTAACAAAGCCCACGATACATCAAGATTGTGCATCTCAAGAACAAGAGAGAGAGAGAGAGAGAGAGAGAGAGAGAGAGAGAGAGAGAGAGAGAGAGAGAGAGAGAGAGAGAGAGAGAGATTATACACATAGCTACTAGTACAAACCCTCAGGCCTGAGGGTGGACTACTCCGTCCTCATCATGGTGGCCGCCGGGATGATGAAGATGGCCACCGATGATGATTTTCCCCTCCGGCAGAGTACCGAAAAGGGTCTGGATTGGTTTTCGGTGGCTACAGAGGCCTGCAGTAGCCGAACTTCTGATCTAGGGTTATTTCTGATGGTTTCTCTATTTACAGGAATTTTTGGTGTCGGTCTCACGTCCGGATGGGCCTCGAGGTGAGCACAACCCACCGGGGCACGGGCAAGGGCCCAGGCGCGCCCCGGTGTCTTGTGCCCTACTCCTTCACCTTCTGGTCCTTCCACGAAGCTTCAGGGGCCTTTTTTGTTCCAAAAAAATCATCAAAAAGTATCAGCTCATTTGGAGAACTTTCATTTCTGCACAAAAAACAACACCAAGGTAGTTCTGCTGAAAACAACGTCAGTCCGGGTTAGTTACATGCAAATCATACCAAAACCATATAAAATTGTTATAAACATGGCATGAATACTTCATAAATTATAGATACGTTGGATACGTATCAGCATCCCCAAGCTTAATTCCTACTCATCCTCGAGTAGGTAAATGATAAAAGAAATAATTTATGAAGTGTGAATGCTAGCAAAGTGCACAAGTTTGATCAATGACAATTTCAATCACTTTTCCGAGCATCATAACAGCAAATCTTTCTTATAAAATTTCTCATGTTTAAAGTAGCAACCAATTCACATGTTCAGGTTCAAACAATGAATTCTCTTGAAACTCAACAAACTATGTTCTCAGTCACCATGCAATCATAATCCAACTTATTCAACAGAGTTTAAGTAAGACCTCCACATACTCAACCATCATATAGTCTTCTATGATTGCTAACACTCAACACATACACATGATCAAAACGTTTCAACTAGACACATAGAAAGATAGGGGCTTGTAATTTCCCCTCCCAACGTATTCACCTTTGGGTGATGTCAACAATAATAACTCATGCTACCCATATTCAGCTGGACATATGTGCCTAGATCTTTCCTCACCACATGATGCTTGCCAAAGGATAAAAATAAAAAAGGAATAGAGAGAAAAACTTTGACTCTTTGGATAAAAGTAAATACTGAAAAATAAAAGATAGGCCCTTCGCAGAGGGAAGCAGAGGTTTCCATGCGCTTATTTGTTTGTATGCTCAATCACTTAATGCAAAGGAACGTCACGTTATATTGCCCCTTATGATAGCAACCTTTATTATGCAGTCCGTCGCTTTTATTACTTTGCCATCACAAGTTCGTACAACGCTCAATTTTCCCTTACACTAAATGATCTAACACTTTTAGAAGCAATTTTTATTGCCTTTTTGCACCGATGACAACTTACTTGAAGGATCTTGCTCAATCCTTAGGTAGGTATGGTGGACTCTTGAAGATAAGATTTGGGTTTAAGGGCTTTTGGATGCACAAGTAGTATCTCTACTTGGTGCGGAATTTTTGGCTAGCAAAGATGGGGGGCAAGCACCACATGTTGAAGGATCTATGACAATATAACTTCTATGTGAATATGAACAAACATAAACCATTACGTTGTCTTCCTTGTCCAACGTCAATAATTTTGGCATATAATATTTTGATGGGGGCTCATAATCACAAAAGATTTCCCGGATAGTGTATTTGCATGTGAAAGTTATCTTCCTTATACTAATTATCTGTGAATTGCTTGTATGACCAATATTGTGATTGTCAAGCCTCAAAAGATTTCACTATCTAAACCCAATGTGAAGCTACCACTAGGCATGATATGATTTCAACTTCATGACATCCAATTTATTCAAGAATTTACTCATAGGATATAAGTGAAGCACAAGAGTAAATGACAAGCTACTCCAAAAAGATATAAATGAAGATCGTGAGCATAATATTTATTTTTCTCAAATTAATCTAAGTGAAGCATGAGAGTTTTATTCAAAAGTACTAAAGCACACCGTGCTCAAAAAGATATAAGTGAAGCACTAGAGCAACGGTGTTAGAAAAGGGCTTCTTTGACGGGATGTGAATGCCGCTTATCTAGCTTTTCCGGTAACTATTTGGGGGCTCTATTTTATTTAAAAACTTTCAGATCTAAGTATTTTATTAAAACAGCAAGCAAACAAAATAAAATGACATTTCAAGAATAGCACATCTCATGTGAAGAAGCAAAAACTTAGAGTCAACCGATACTAACCGATAATCATTGATGAAGAAAGGTGGGATGCCTATCGGGACATCCCCAAGCTTAGATGCTTGAGACTTCTAGAAATATTATCTTGGGGTGCCATGGGCATCCCCAAGCTTGAGCTTTTGTGTCTCCTTAATTCTTGTCATATCACGGTTTCCCTAAATCTCAGAAGCTTCATCCACAAAAAACTAAACAAGAACTCGTGAGATAAGTTAGTATAAATCAATGCAAAACCTTATCATCCTCTACTGTAGCAAATCACTAAAATTATTATTCCACATTGCATAGTAAATTCCTCTGCATATTTAATACTCCTATCCTTAAATAGAACCATTAAACAAGCATATATGCAAACACTGCAAACATAACATCAATCTGTCAAAACAGTACAGTCTGTAAAGAATGGAATTATTCTCATATTTACCTAGCTCTAAAAATTCTGAAAACTTACCACGTTACAGAGAACTTATTCATGCTAACTTTGTAAAATTTTCAAGATTTTATCACGTTCTGACTATCCAGAAGAATTCAAACAATGATAGAAAACTTTCTGTTTTCAAACAACAACATGTATACTTGCAAAATAAGCATGGTAAAGGCTATCCTTGACACTTTTATTGAAATAAAAGATGCAAAACGTTATTCTAAATACCAGCAAGCAAATTATAACAAAATAAATTGACGCTCCAAGCAAAACTCATATCATGTGACGAATGAAAACATAGCTCCAAGTGAGGTTACCAATAATGTTGGAGACGAAAGAGGGGATGCCTTCCGGGGCATCCCCAAGCTTAGTTGCTTGGATCTTCCTTGAATATTACCTTGGGTGCCTTGGGAATCCCCAAGCTTAGGGTATTGTCACTCATTATTCTCCTCATATCGATATCTCGCCCATAACTTGAAAACTTCAATCACACAAAACTTAACAAAACTTTCTGAGATGGGTTAGTATGATAAAACAAATCATTCACTTTGGGTCCTCTCAAAGACAAGATTAATAATTGTTCTCACACAATGCTTACTGTAGCTGTCGGGGAAACTGATCGCCCACGAACACCTATGGGACCGGAGCCCCTTTTCGGTACGGCAGGGGCGGAGATTGCACAAAGAGCGGATCGAGGCGAGCACACGAGCAGTTTACCCAGGTTCGGGCCGCACGGATGCGTAAAACCCTACTCCTGATTTGATTTGTATTGTGTTCTTGCCCGGGAGCGAAGAGAGCTACAGTACACTCTAACTGCTAGCAAGACCGAGCGTGGGAATGATCGGTGTTCGGAACCTCCTCTACGTTGCGCATGGGCCTCCTTTTATAGGCTTAAGGGGTCACTGACAGGTGGCAACACAGATGAGGGTAAAAGTGTAAAAAGAGTGGTAGTTGGAACAGTGTTTGCATAGTTCTCCATACCTAACCCTGACGGCAGGGGACAAGGGCATTAAATGCCCGTCGCCGTCGCCCAAACAGTGCAAAAAGTGGCCGTCAGGGGCGCCACCGTCCGCCACGACGGTAGCCTTGTCATCGCAGCTTGCCACCGTGTACCCCAGGCTGCACAGCCTTCCGCCATGTGCGCCTGGGATAGCCCCAGGGCGACACATGGGTGGATGCGCTAGAGCGCGGGTACTGAGTGGAAGCTTGCCGCGGCAAGCGCCTTGCCGCGGTCGTTATCTTGTCGCTTCAGGGAGCTTGTCGCTCACCGGGCCTTGCCGGGACGCGTGGCGCGTCGCGGCAAGTTCCTTGAGATGCCTTGGTTGGCCTTCCCGGCAAGCTCCTCTCGCCAGGGTCTTGTGCCTTGAGTGGTTTTGTGACTTGAGTGGCCTTCCCGGCAAGCTCCTCTTGCCGGGGTCTTGTCTTTTGGACTTGGATACTTTGTTCTTGAATGGCTCCGAGGGAACCACGGAGGATCTTGGCGGTCGCCTGGCAAACCTTGCCGCGGGACGCTGCAATTGCCCGTGCACAAGTTCGGGATACTAAGGTACCCCTACTTTAGTACACCGACAGGAGCCCCCGGGCCTGGGCCATACGCGGTGCCGAGCGCTGTTGGGCCAGGCCCAAAACAGTGCACGGGCACGCGCGGCCTGCGGCACGCCGTATCTTACTCCGTATCCACCGCGCCCTCCCTTAACGACACGCGTTTAATGCGGCGTCGTGGGGGAGATCGTGGCCTGTTTCTTTAATAGGAAATGCGGAACGTCCGCCCCCTTCCCCCTTATAAGCAGGGGAAACATGGGCAGTTTGTCCATATGCCCGTTGCTTCTTCAATCCTCAGAAACCTCCGCCGCTCCCCTCCTTCCCGAAGGCCGAAAGAGAGCAGCGCTCCGCCCTCCGTCGCCACCAGCACCACCAGCGCCGTCGACCTCCTTCACCGCTTCCTCCATGGCTCCGAAGAGCGAGAAGGGGAAGACTAAGAAGTCGGTTGAGGCGCTGCGGCTCGCGGCGATGCGGAAGAGGAAGGCGGTCTTCCCCCCCAAGCTTGACGCGGAGGAGCTGAGGGATACCTTCTACCTTTTCTGGTCGAGGGAGACAAAGGCGCATCCGCGCACCAAGGTACTCCCAGCCGTAGCTTGCGAGATGTTCCCGAATGGCTACGCATTCTTCGCTCTGTTCTTCTACCGCGGGCTCTGCCCGCCCTATTCTGAGTTCTTTTGCGATATCATGAACACCTACGGGTTTCACCTCCTTGACTTCACCCCCAACGCCGTTCTGACCATGGCCATTTTCGCACATCTGTGCGAAAACTTTGTCGGAGTCTTTCGAAATGTAGCTCTTTTCCGCCACTACTTCACGCCCCGAGTTGAGAGGGGAGAGCCTCTGTCTGGCGGTATCTCTTGGATCTCTAGGACCCACAAGAAGTAAGCTTACTTGTCAGGAGAGCTCCGTGGCAAGTGGGATGAGTGGAGAGCCAATTGGTGTTGGATCGTAGAGGATAACCCGCAGCACTTTACCGCCCGGCGCCAAGCCCCAGTAGTACGCGGTGACGACTGGAGCGACTTGGCCCTGGAAGATAGCAGATTGAAGATCGGCACTACCCGGATCCTTCGCCTTAGGCTTGCCGGGCTGACTGTAGGCGCAGTTGGAGCAGACTTTCTCCGCCGCCGCATTGCCCCCTTGCAGGAGAGGAAGAGGGCCGCCTGGGAGTTCGAGAACGCGGCAGATATCATGAGGTTGCGCCCGGGCCTCAATTATAACTTCACTGTCCTGGAGCTCAATGCGATGCTCCAAGCGTTGTTCAAGTACGACTCCGACCATCCCGAATGGTTCACGTTGCCGAGGGGCGTAGTTCCGCTGTGCAACAACTCGTCGCTTAGTGGCATCCGTGCAATGATGCCGCTGTGCGACTCGCACGGGATCGAGCCCACTTGGCAAGAGCCTGCCGACGAAGCTGTGCAGGAATTCTTCGACAATTTGGTGGAACTGCCAATCGACTCCGACGAGAAGAAAGGCCTCACCCGCGACACCACTGACCAGGAGATGGCATATATTGCCACCAGGCTGGAAGAGGCGGCGGCAGCGCAGCCGCGGGCGAGTTCGGGTACACAGTGGAGGAGGCGGAGGCAGCGGAGGCGACAAGCCTTGCCGAGCAAGAAGAGTTTCTCAAAACGGGGAAGCTTGCCGGGCAGGTCGCCGAGACAAGTGAGCCCGCCGAGCAGGGTGCCGAGTCGAGCGGGCCCGTTGGGGACACGAGCGGCTCACTGGAGATCGGCTCCTCTTCTTCGTCTTCAGGTAGCTCGCCACCACCAGCAGAGCCTCCAGCTCCGCGAAAGTGCCTCCGCAAGGCCGGGGACATGACAGAGCGGCAGAAGGGCCAACAGCCGCTGCGCCGCGCAACGCGTGCCACCGCGGCAAGCAAGGCTGCCGTGGGAGCGCCTCGCGCTTCTGCAGCGGCTGGAGGAGGGGGTCGTCCCGGACCGGAACTTCTGCTCCTGCCGCCCCTGGTCCCTTGGCGGCAACCGGAGCGGGGTCTTCTCAGACCACCGCCCCTGCTCCCGCCAAGCGGCCAAGGGAGCCTACTCCTCCGCCTCCTCGCGCCGGGACGCGTGAGCCAGACTTCGATTTCTCTGCGCTCAGCTCCGACGAGGAGGAAGAAGAGTAAGTCTTTGCAATTCTTGTATTTCTTCGATTTTCTGTTGTTTTGTCTTGTATCTCTTTTGCCTAACTCTGAACATGTTCTTCTTTTTCAGAACTCTGGCCCAGAGGGCGGCGAAGAGATCCAAGGCCCCGGTGATTGTCATCGAGGTCGAGCCCGTTGCAATAGCAGGGGGCGCGCCCGAGACAAGCTTGCCGGACCTGGTGACTGGTCTTCAGAGCAGCCCCCAGCGCAGCTCCCAGCGTAAGCGTGGTTCATCTTCTGCTGTTAGGCGCACGTGGGCGCTTCTTCTTTATTGACATCTTGTTCGTTGATCCGTGTAGGAGCAGAGCAGCAGCGCCAAGAGCGCCAAGAGACCGCCCCCGACGTGCCACAGGCTTCGACCACACCGCCAAGGGGAAGCTCTCCGGCAAGGGAGAACACGAAGATCAGAATAGGGCGGGCAGAGCCCATAGTAGAAGAACAGAGCGAAGAATGCGTAGCCATTCGGGAACATCTCGCAAGCTACGGCTGGGAGTACCTTGGTGCGCGGATGCGCCTTCGTCTCCCTCGACCAGAAAAGGTAGAAGGTATCCCTCAGCTCCTCCGCGTCAAGCTTGGGGGGGAAGACCGCCTTCCTCTTCCGCATCGCCGCGAGCCGCAGCGCCTCAACCGACTTCTTAGTCTTCCCCTTCTCGCTCTTCGGAGCCATGGCGGAAGCGGTGAAGGAGGTCGACGGCGCTGGTGGTGCTGGTGGCGATGGAGGGCGGAGCGCTGCTCTCTTTCGGCCTTCGGGAAGGAGGGGAGCGGCGGAGGTTTCTGAGGATTGAAGAAGCAACGGGCAGATGGACGAACTGCCCCTGTTTCCCCTGCTTATAAGGGGGAAGGGGGCGGACGTTCCACATTTCCTATTAAAGAAACAGGCCACGATCTCCCCCACGACGCCGCATTAAACGCGTGTCATTAAGGGAGGGCGCTGTTGATACGGAGTAAGATACGGCGTGCCGCAGGCCGCGCGTGCCCGTGCACTATTTTGGGCCTGGCCCAACAGCGCTCGGCACCGCGTATGGCCCAGGCCCGGGGGCTCTGCTAGGCTTCTCGCCCCTCGTTGGTTACCCCAAGTGGAAGGTTAGAGATGCAGTGTAGCAGAAGTTTTCCCATGGCAAAGATACCAAGGATCGTTTTCCCCTGAGACTCCCAGTTTCAACAAGAAGGTGTCAACTGCTAACAGCGTCAGATATTAGCAATCAACGTGGACCTGCACACAGATACAAATAACTTTGCTCCCAACGAGTACAGAGAGGTTGTCAATCCCTCCGCCCTTGTAGTTTACAAAGGATCAAACGCAAGTGATAATAGTGATAGGTATAATTGCAATAGTAAATAAAAAGCGGAAAAGTAAATAGCGGATGTGATCAATGATGGTAATATGGACCGGGGTCTCATGATGTTCACTAGTGATGTCTCTCTCCCAAAAGACGATAAAACAGCTATGTGAGGTAAACGAATTACAGCTGGGCAATTGACAGAACCATGAACGCAAACCAATGCTGACTACATTGCAAGAAAGGTTGAGGTTCAAAGCATGGGCGGTACGCCGAGGTAAGTAGACCGAAATCCATCTGCATCTACTACTAATCATCCACCTTGAGATATCTATCGAGAACATCTCGCTGGTATTAAGTTGCGAGTCCCACCCATAGTGTAAACTCAAAGCAACAGACAACTGCATTAAAAGAACTTTGCGTAAAGTAAACAATCCTTGCACCCGCGGGCACAAGCACCGTTGTTTTCCCCCTTGTGGCAACAGCACATCCCCTAGACTCATGTTTCTGTCACTCAGGCTAGTCATCGAGGGGCATGAACCCACAATCAAGCATAAAGTTCCCTCTTGGAGTCACTACCTACTACTTGGCCAAAGCAATAAGTAACAACGGAGAACATGCAAGAATTACTTACGAACATAAATATAAAAGAGGTGAATCAAATATATTACTCAAACACAATATGAACATAATCTCATAATCCATCGGATCCCAGCAAACTCATCATAGCAACAGCATAAGGATTACATATGTGCCTCGATCATGTAGGGCAGCTCATGAGGACTAATTAGTGAAGCACAAGAACGGGAGGAGAACATCACATAGCTACTGGTCATGGACCCATGGTCCAAGGGAGACTACTCACAACTCATCCGGGAGGCATCCATGGTGGTGGAGAAGCTCCCGGTGGTGATCCTCCCCTCCGGCAGGGTGCCGGGAAGAGTTCTCCTGGTGCTCCCGGTCTTGGAAGCGGCGGCGGCGGCGGCGGAACAGAGCTGAGATCGCGAAAAAGAGTTCCCGTCTCGAGTGTTTCGGGAGACGCTTTAAATATATGCCAAAGGGGGGCATCAGCGGAGCCTCGGGGGGCCCAGGCGCCCCCCCCGGCGCGGCCCAGGGGGGGGGGGGGCGCCGCCAGGGCGCCTGGAGCCCTGGTGCCCCCCCGGCTGTACTTCTGGAACGCTGATTTTTTATATAATTTTTCTGGATTTTTCCTGGCAGTTCTCGTAATGTGAAAACCTGAAATACAAAAACAGCCGAAAACAGAAACTGGCACTGGGGTGCACTGAGTTAATAGGTTAGTCCAAATATGATCAAAAGTGTATGGAAGTGTATAAATATCATAGCAATATCACCCAAAAGAGGCATGGAGCAAGCAGAAATTATAGATACGTTTTGGACGTATCAACATCCCCATGCTTAATTCCTGCTCGTCCTCGAGTAGGTAAATGATAACAAGAATAATTTCTGTGGTGACATGCTATTAACCATATAGGACTTTTTCATAGTCATATGACAAAAGCTTACTGAGAGAATGAATCTATAGTAATTAAGTTGCCTCATGAGAAAATCACAAAGGACTGAAAGTTTTACAATATGATATTGAAACATCAAAAAGATTTGTAATGAACATGATGTGCAAATATGATAAAGTGATATCTCGCTTGCCCCCTTTAGTGAAGCAAAACATAAATGCAGGGGCACCTCCAAGGTTTAAGTGATGACTAGATACAATGATTTCAGAATAAACGATATCACAATCATGCAAAAGACAATGCTACTTTGGGACAATGCACATTACACTCAGAATGACAATCATGCTCTCAGTAGTTGGTGCTTTAAAAGAAGGTGGAGACTCTCGAACCGTGGCTTTTGTTGGCAAGGTTGAAAACCCGTAATCAGAAACAAAGACAAAACATGTACCAGAGCTCTTGGTTTTAAAACAGAGGTAATAATTTTTTTTAGATCATGCATGTTTTGTCAACGAATGCTAGCAGATAACTCAATCACTTCTTGAGATGGACAAGTTTCGAGGAACGGCTCCCGAATGAGGACGATCACATCCTCTTAATCTCCTTTGTTTATCACTGCCAAAGTTTTCTGATTTCTCATGAACAAAGCGTGAAGGAGGGTTTGTTTGTTATATTATCTTTTTGAGCTGGGCGATCACAACCGAAAAGGGGCTCCGGTCCCATAGGTTCGGGCCGCACGGATGCGTAAAACCCTACTCCTGCTTTGATTTGTATTGTGTTCTTGCTCGGGAGCGAAGAGAGCTACAATACACTCTAACCGCTAGCAAGACCGAGCGTGGGAATGATCGGTGTTCGGAACCTCCTCTACGTTGCGCATGGGCCTCCTTTTATAGGCTCAAGGGGTCACCGACAGGTGGCAACGCAGATGAGGGTAAAAGTGTAAAAAGAGTGGTAGTTGGAATAGTGTTTGCATAGTGCTCCATACCTAACCCTGACGGCAGGGGACAAGGGCATTAAATACCCGTCGCCGTCGCCCAAACAGTGCAAAAAGTGGCCGTCAGGGGCGCCACCGTCCGCCACGACGGTAGCCTTGTCATCGCAGCTTGCCACCGTGTACCCCAGGCTGCACAGCCTTCCGCCACGTGCGCCTGGGATGGCCCCAGGGCGACACGTGGGTGGATGCGCTGGAGCGCGGGTACTGAGTGGAAGCTTGCCGCGGCAAGCGCCTTGCCGCGGTCGTTATCTTGTCGCTTCCGGGAGCTTGTCGCTCACCGGGCCTTGCCGGGACGCATGGCGCGTCGCGGCAAGTTCCTTGAGATGCCTTGGTTGGCCTTCCCGGCAAGCTCCTCTCGCCAGGGTCTTGTGCCTTGAGTGGTTTTGTGCCTTGAGTGGCCTTCCCGGCAAGCTCCTCTTGCCGGGGTCTTGTCTTCTGGACTTGGATACTTTGTTCTTGAATGGCTCCGAGGGAACCACGGAGGATCTTGGCGGTCGCCTGGCAAACCTTGCCGCGGGACGCTGCAATTGCCCGTGCACAAGTTCGGGATACTAAGGTACCCTTACTTTAGTACACCGACAGGAGCCGCCGGGCCTGGGCCATACGCGGTGCCGAGCGCTGCTGGGCCAGGCCCAAAACAGTGCACGGGCACGCGCGGCCTGTGGCACGCCGTATCTTACTCCGTATCCACCGCGCCCTTCCTTAACGACACGCGTTTAATGCGGCATTGTGGGGGAGATCGTGGCATGTTTCTTTAATAGGAAATGCGGAACGTCCGCCCCCTTCCCCCTTATAAGCAAGGGAAACAGGGGCAGTTCGTCCATCTGCCCGTTGCTTCTTCAATCCTTAGAAACCTCCGCCGCTCCCCTCCTTCCCGAAGGCCGAAAGAGAGCAGCGCTCCGCCCTCCGTCGCCACCAGCACCACCAGCACCGTCGACCTCCTTCACCGCTTCCGCCATGGCTCCGAAGAGCGAGAAGGGGAAGACTAAGAAGTCGGTTGAGGCGCTGCGGCTCGCGGCGATGCGGAAGAGGAAGGCGGTCTTCCCCCCCAAGCTTGACGCGGAGGAGCTGAGGGATACCTTCTACCTTTTCTGGTCGAGGGATACGAAGGCACATCCGCGCACCAAGGTACTCCCAGCCGTAGCTTGCGAGATGTTCCCGAATGGCTACGCATTCTTCGCTCTGTTCTTCTACTGCGGGCTCACTTGTCAAGCTGGAGGCTCTCCCCTCTACTTGCGAGATGTTCCCGGAGGCGCTTTCGCGGAGCTGGAGGCTCTGCTGGTGGTGGCGAGCTACCTGAAGACGAAGAAGAGGAGCCGATCTCCAGTGAGCCGCTCGTGTCCCCAACGGGCCCGCTCGACTCGGCACCCTGCTCAGCGGGCTCACTTGTCTCGGCGAACTGCCCGGCAAGCTTCCCCGTTTTGAGAAACTCTTCTTGCTCGGCAAGGCTTGTCGCCTCCGCTGCCTCCGCCTCCTCCACTGTGTACCCGAACTCGCCCGCGGCCGCGGCTGCCACCGCCTCTTCCAGCCTGGTGGCAATATATGCCATCTCCTGGTCAGTGGTGTCACGAGTGAGGCCTTTCTTCTCGTCGGAGTCGATTGGCAGTTCCACCAAATTGTCGAAGAATGCCTACACAGCTTCGTCGGCAGGCTCTTGCCAAGTGGGCTCGATCCCGCGCGAGTCGCATAGCGGCATCATTGCACGGATGCCACTGAGCGACGAGTTGTTGCACAGCGGAACTACGCCCCTCGGCAATGTGAACCATTTGGGATGGTCGGAGTCGTACTTGAACAACGCTTGGAGCATCGCGTTGAGCTCCAGGACAGTGAAGTTATAATTGAGGCCTGGGCGCAACCTCATGATATCTGCCGCGTTCTCGAACTCCCAGGCGGCCCTCTTCCTCTCCTGCAAGGGGGCGATGCGGCGGTGGAGAAAGTCTGCTCCAACTGCGCCTACAGTCATCCCGGCAAGCCTAAGGCGAAGGATCCGGGTAGTGGCGATCTTCAATCTGCTATCTTCCGGGGCCAAGTCGCTCTAGTCGTCGCCGCGTACTACTGGGGCTTGGCGCCGAGCGATAAAGTGCTGCGGGTTATCCTCTACGATCCAACACCAATTGGCTCTCCACTCATCCCACTTGCCGCGGAGCTCTCCCGACAAGTAAGCTTCCTTCTTGTGGGTCCTAGATATCCAAGAGTTTCCGCCAGACAGAGGCTCTCCCCTCTCAACTCGGGGCGTGAAGTAGTGGCGGAAAAGAGCTACATTTGGGAAGACTCCAACAAAGTTTTCGCACAGATGTGCGAAAACGGCCATGGTCAGAACAGCGTTGGGGGTGATGTCAAGGAGGTGAAACCCGTAGGTGTTCATGATATCGCAGAAGAACTCAGAATAGGGCAGACCCCGGCAAGAGGAGCTTGCCGGGAAGGCCACTCAAGGCACAAAACCACTCAAGGCACAAGACCCTGGCGAGAGGAGCTTGCCGGGAAGGCCAACCAAGGCATCTCAAGGAACTTGCCGTGATGCGCCACGCGTCCCGGCAAGGCCCGGTGAGCGACAAGCTCCCGGAAGCGACAAGATAACGACCGCGGCAAGGCGCTTGCCGCGGCAAGCTTCCACTCAGTACCCGCGCTCCAGCCCATCCACCCACGTGTCGCCCTGGGGCCATCCCAGGCGCATGTGGCGGAAGGCTGTGCAGCCTGGGGTACATGGTGGCAAGCTGCGATGACAAGGCTACCGTCGTGGCGGACGGTGGCGCTCCTGACGGCCACTTTTTGCACTGTTTGGGCGACGGTGACGGGCGTTTAATGCCCTTGTCCCCTGCCGTCAGGGTTAGGTATGGAGCACTATGCAAACACTGTTCCAACTACCACTCTTTTTACACTTTTACCCTCATCTGTGTTGCCACCTGTCGGTGACCCCTTGAGCCTATAAAAGGAGGCCCATGCGCAACGTAGAGGAGGTTCCGAACACCGATCATTCCCACGCTCGGTCTTGCTAGCGGTTAGAGTGTACTGTAGCTCTCTTCGCTCCCGAGCAAGAACACAATACAAATCAAAGCAGGAGTAGGGTTTTACGCATCCGTGCGGCCCGAACCTGGGTAAACTGCTCGTGTGCTCGCCTCGATCCGCTCTTTGTGCAATCTCCGCCCCCTGCCGTACCGAAAAGGGGCTCCGGTCCCATAGGTGTTCGTGGGCGATCCGTTTCCCCGACATCTTTGGCGCGCCAGGTAGGGGGAGCGTCGAGGTTGTGTGAACCCGATCCGACGTCCGCACGAGCTAGATCTTCACTAACTTCATCAACTTCATCGACTCCATCAACATGCCACCGAAGAAGAAGGCTTCGGAGGCAGCAGGCCCGTCCGAGTCGATCCCGCCACCACCGGAGCCAACGGCCGGTGGGGTAGACGCCGGCGGGAGAACGGACGCCGACGAGGGGACTCACGGTGCCGCCAGGTCCAAGGACAAGGCTGCGCTGCCCCTAGGCGGCGTAGCCGGCTCCCACGACGACCGGGCGCACTCCAAGACCTCCGCGTCCATGCATGCACCGCGCCCCTCTCAGGAGCTGCGGGACCGGCAGCGTCGTGGTACTCAAGGTACTATACGCTTGCTGGGCCAAGGTCAAGCTGGCGGATCTCGGGACGCTCAAGACCAGCATACACGCCAACATGCTGGCACGAGCAAGGCACGGTCGTCAGGACGGGATGCTGCTCCTTCTAACGTAGTTAGAAGTCCGAGCATATCCCGCTCCTCGCACCGTTCACCACCACTACCCGCCACTCCAGCAGAAGCTCTAGCACGAGCTCAACTGCTCCTAGACTTCCCTCCAGCGGCAGACAAGGCCGACGACTGGAGGGCCACCATTCAGAGTCTCATCGCCTTCGCCAACGGCGACACTCCGCAGCAGCCAAGCACATCGCGGCCGCGACAAGTCAGCCAGGCGCGGGCCGATGGCGACAAGACCGGTGGGGGTGCAACCACCGTGCACTCTCCGCCCCGAAGGCCGAGATCGCCGACTCGCCGGATCAACATCGACGACGACTCCACTGCGTCATCAGATCCGCGGGCTCGCCGCGATCAGCGCCAAGTTCTCGACGATCGCCGACAAGAGGACGCTCGAACCCGCGTCGAGCGCCGAAGAGAAGCGCGGCGTCAATCAGACTAGCGCGCAGGGCCCGCTGTCGACATGCAAGCGCCAGGGGGACCAGGCGACTTGCCGTATGCGGTAGGTTGTCCTGCGTTCACTCGTGAGCTTCGGCAAGTCCAGTGGCCCAGCATGAAAAATTTCAAGCCAGATGTGCCGGAGAAGTACGACGGCAAGACGCATCCGTCGGAGTTCCTCAGCATCTACACCATCGCGGTGCAGGCTGCCGGGGGACGAGACGAGAAGATCCTTGCCAACTACTTCCCTCTGGTACTCAAACCCAACGTTATGTCCTGGCTCATGCACTTGCCGGACAACTCCATTTCTTCTTGGGCAGACCTGTGCCATCAGTTTGTCAGCGCCTTTACGGGCGGCCACAAACCCCATGGCCAGGAGAGTGACCTCCACCTGCTCACCCAGAAGGAAGGAGAGCCCCTGCGCAAGTACATCCAAAGATTCAGCCGTGTACAGCACAACATCCCAGACGTCCACCCTGCCGCGGTTATCAGCGCGTTCCATCAGAACGTGCGTAACCGCAGGATGAGGGAGGAGATGGTGATGTGCAAGATCAGGAACGTCAGTGAGCTGTACGCCCTGGCCGACAAGTGTGCACGTGCTGAAGAAGGAAGGAAACTCCCCGGAGAGGATACAGGAGCAGGCGGATCTGACAGTGAGGATGCCGCCCCGGCAAAGAAAAACTGGCGGCGGAACAACATAAAGAAGAAGAACAAGGAAGTGCTAGTCGTTGAGCAGTCCGGCAAGGAGGCTGGCGCCAAGAAAGCCCAAGTTGGTAGCTCCGGCAAGGAGACTGCCGCATGCACCAACTGCCAGGCTGTGGCGGCCGCCGACAAGCAGGACGGCATCGACAAGCAGTACTGCAAGATCCACCGCACCAAGGGCCACGATCTCCAGAACTGCAAGAGAGTTGAGCAGCTTGTTGAACAGCAGAAAGCTGAGTACGAGCGGTGCGACAAGGAGAAGGCCCAAGGAGGTGATGGAGGATCCGGCAAGAAGCGGCCGTTCAACGGCCGAGGAGCACGCCGCGGCAAGGCCAAGCAGCGGCAAGGAGACAGACCTCCCCGCGGCCGCGACAAGGACGAAGATGACGACGACGACGAAGACATGGATGATGGAGAGACCAGTGAGCAGGAGTTTCAGAAAGCCACAGAGGTTTTGTGCGTTGACGGCGAAGCTTCTCTGCATACTTCACACCGCCAACTCAAACAGTGGGTGCGGGAAGTCAATGCAGCAGAACCACCTGTCGAATCGCGCAAAACTTCTGAAATGGTCCAGCACGCCTATCGTCTTTGACATTGAGGACCACCCTGATCGCACAACTGCGGTCGGGTGCTTGCCGA
Source organism: Secale cereale (assembly GCA_902687465.1). Taxonomy (NCBI): domain Eukaryota; kingdom Viridiplantae; phylum Streptophyta; class Magnoliopsida; order Poales; family Poaceae; genus Secale; species Secale cereale. The sequence goes on from LR738709.1 coordinate 711,297,434, forward strand.
TGTTGGTTTCACCAACTATCCGCAACCTCAAGGTCACTAAGATGTTAGTTGACGGCGGCGCCGGCTTGAACCTGATCTCCTCCACTGTGATCCAGAAACTCCAGATCCCCGACAGCAAGCTCGAAGAAACCGGCACTTTCCAAGGAATCAACCCGGGAAGGAGCAAGCCGAAGGGGAAGATCACACTGCCAGTGACGTTTGGCGGCAAACTGAACTTCAGGACTGAGAGGATCATGTTCGACGTTGCCGATTTCCCATTGCCTTACAATGGGATACTTGGCCATCCAGCACTCGCCAAGTTCATGGCAGCCTCTCACTGTGCCTACAACATGCTCAAGATGCCAGGCCCGATAAGCGTCATCTCTGTCCCTGGCGACAAGAAGGATGCCCTTATCTGCGCCGACAAGATTTACCGGGAAGCAGCAGCCGCAACAGATAACAAGACACTTGCCGCTGAAGCTCCCGGAGGGAAGAAGACAAAGTCCGGCAAGAGCTCTGGGGCCCACTCCGGCAAACGCACCTCTTTGGAGTGCTGCGATGCCGTCGAGGACGCACCATCGAGCTCCACCGGCAAGTGTAAGAAGACGATGGCAGCTTCGCCAGAGACAAAGAAGGTGTCCGCCAAGGAGGACGGCACTGGTGGTACTTTCACCATCAATGCCACGCTTGACCCTAAATAGGAAAGCGCGCTCGTCGCTTTCCTGCGGGCGAATGTCGACGTGTTTGCATGGCAACCGTCTGACATCCCCGGTGTTCCCAGGAAAGTGATTGAGCACAAGCTTGCCGTCTGTCCTCACACGCGGCCCGTCAAACAGAAGGTTAGAAAGCAAGCGGTGGAGCGCCAAGAGTTCATCGCAGAAGAAATCAAGAAACTAGAAGCAGCAGGCCTTGTCAGAGGAGTGCTCCATCCCACGTGGTTGGCCAATCCTGTAGTCGTGCGTAAGGCAAACGGGAAATGGAGGCTTTGTATCGACTTCACCGATGTGAATAAAGCTTGTCCAAAAGACCCATTTCCCTTGCCGTGCATTGACCAGATTGTTGACTCCACGGCCGGATGTGACCTGCTTTCGTTTCTTGACGCATACTCAGGATACCATCAGATCTTCATGGCTGAAGAAGATAAAGAGAAGACCGCGTTCATCACTCCATGTGGCACCTACTGTTTCATACGGATGCCTTTTGGTTTGAAGAATGCTGGTTCAACATTTGCAAGAGTAGTCCATACAGCTTTTGAGCCACAAATTCACAGAAATGTAGAAGCATACATGGATGACATAGTGGTCAAGAGCAAGGACAGGGCTACCCTAGTTCAAGATTTAGAAGAAACCTTCACAAATCTGCGCAAGATCCAGCTAAAGCTCAACCCCGAGAAGTGTGTGTTTGGAGTCCCTTCCGGCAAGCTTCTCGGGTTCTTTGTGTCTCAGAGGGGGATTGAAGCCAATCCCGACAAGATCAAGGACATTGAGCAGATCGAAGCACCCAAGCGCGTCAAGGATGTACGAAGACTTGCCGGTTGCGTGGCTGCTCTTAGCAGGTTTATCTCTAAGTCAGCTGAGCGCGCCCTGCCGTTTTTCAAAATTTTGAAAAAGGCAGGTCCAATGAAATGGACTCCGGAAGCGGAGGCTGCGCTGCGAGACTTGAAGAGGTACTTGTCCTCCACTCCAATACTTGTCGCACCTAAACCACAAGAGAAGTTACTGCTGTACCTAGCGGCAACCAATCAAGTGGTTAGTGCTGCGTTAGTAGCGGAGAGGGAGGCGTACGATGAGCCAGCAACCACGGCAAGCACGTCCAGCGACAAGCAAGGGGCTTGCTCGACAAGCTCTGGTCCCGACAAGGATGGGTCTGCGCAGACACAAGATTAGATACAGAAGAAAATGGTGCAGCGCCCAGTTTACTTTGTCAGCTCCCTTCTGCAGGGGGCTAGATCAAGGTACTCTGGTGTATAGAAACTGCTTTTCGGCCTCCTCATGGCCTCGAGAAAGCTGCGCCATTATTTCCAAGCACATGAGATAACAGTGGTCACTCGCTTCCCGCTAAAGAGGATATTGCAGAATCCAGAAGCGACAGGCAGGATTGTTGAGTGGGCACTGGAGCTGTCAAGCTTTGGCCTCAAGTTTGAAAGCACTTCAACTATCCAGAGCAGAGCATTGGCAGAGTTCATAGCGGAGTGGATGCCAACACCAGACGAAGAAATCCCAAAGACGAGCATCCCCGTCAAGGAAGCAAGCAAAGAATGGATAATGTACTTTGATGGCGCCTTCTCGCTACAAGGCGCCGGTGCTGGTGTGCTCCTTGTCGCACCCACCGGAGAACACCTCAAGTACGTGGTCCAAATACACTTTCCCAAGGAGCAAGCGACAAACAATACTGCAGAGTATGAAGGTTTGCTTGCCGGTCTCAGGATCGCGGCAGACCTTGGGATCAAGAAGCTGATTGTAAGGGGTGACTCGCAGCTTGTCGTCCGCCAAGTGAACAAGAATTATCACAGCCCGTTGATGGAAGCTTACGTTGATGAAGTGAGGAAGCTTGAAGAACACTTTGACGGCCTACAGATGGAGCATGTCCCAAGAGCTCAGAACGACATCGCCGACGGCCTGTCAAAGTGCGCTGCACTTAAGCTACCTGTGGAACCAGGGATCTTTGTGCTCAAGCTGACTGGGCAAGGGCGCTCCAGCACCAATTGGCTCCCCGTCGAAGACCTCTCCCTCGACCGGCGCCCTGGACATGGACGCCCAAGGGAGCTGGATGAAGATGTCGTCGCCGGCCTTTAAGTAGGCGCCTGGCTCGGGCTCGTCGGAGCTGGGGGGGCTGCGGCAGCGGCGGAGGGCTCGGCGGTCGGTGTAGCGCCTGGCGCTCCTGAGGCCTCAGGGCCGTCAGTGCGATCGCCAGCCCCTTCGCCGGCTGCTGCGGTGGCAGCCTTGGCGGCCTCTGCGCCGGCGGGATCGTCTGCGCCAACCGTTTCTTCAGCAACGGCGGCGTCGTCAGCAACAACTTCCGTCTCCATTGGCTCGGCTGCGGACGGGTTTGACGGAAGGAAAGGAAAGAAAAACAGTCAAGCAAATATCCAAAAAAGAGGAATCTAAAGGAGAAAAGCCCAAGGGGAGTTTTTAAAGCAAAGGGATTACCTGCGCGGGCCGGCTCTTTGGTAAGGTTCCTTGCCGGGGAGCTCTCCCTCGGCGGCGTGGTTGTAGCTCCCGCCGGCGGAGGGCCGCTAGTGCTATCCCTCGCCGGAGAACTCGCCCTTGGCGGAGTACTCGCCCTTGGCGGAGTGTTCTCCCTTGCCGGAGAGCTTCCCCTTGGCGGTGTGGTCGAAGCCTGCGGCACGTCGGGGGCGGTCTCCTGGCGCTCTTGGCGCTGCTGCTCTGCTCCTACACGGATCAACGAACAAGATGTCAATAAAGAAGAAGCGCCCACGCGCGCCTAATAGCAGAAGATGAACCACGCTTACGCTGGGAGCTGCGCTGGGGGCTGCTCTGAAGACCAGTCACCGGGTCCGGCAAGCTTGTCTCGGGCGTGCCCCCTGCTACTGGAACGGGCTCGTCCTCGATGACAATCACCGGGGCCTTGGCTCTCTTCGCCGCCCTCTAGGCCAGAGTTCTGAAAAAGAAGAACAGGTTCAGAGTTAGGCAAAAGAGATACAAGACAAAATAACAAAAAATCGAAGATATACAAGAACTTCAAAGACTTACTCTTCTTCCTCCTCGTCGGAGCTGAGCGCAGAGAAATCGAAGTCTGGCTCACGCGTCCCGGTGCGAGGAGGCGGAGGAGTAGGCTCCCTTGGCCGCTTGGCGGGAGCAGGGGCGGTGGTCTGAGAAGACCCCGCTCCGGTTGCCGCCGAGGGACGAGGGGCGGCAGGAGCAGAAGTTCCGGTCCTGGACGACCCCCCTCCAGCCGCTGCAGAAGCGCGAGGCGCTCCCGCGGCAGCCTTGCTTGCCGCGGTGGCGTGCGTTGCGCGGCGCGGCGGCTGTTGGCCCTTCTGCCGCTCCGTCACGTCACCGGCGTCGCGGAGGCGCTTTCGCGGAGCTGGAGGCTCTGCTGGTGGTGGCGAGCTACCTGAAGACAAAGAAGAGGAGCCGATCTCCAGTGAGCCGCTCGTGTCCCCAGCGGGCCCGCTCGACTCGACACCCTGCTCGGTGGGCTCACTTGTCTTGGCGACCTGCCCGGCAAGCTTCCCCGTTTTGAGAAACTCTTCTTGCTCGGCAAGGCTTGTCGCCTCCACTGCCTCCGCCTCCTCCACTGTGTACCCGAACTCGCCCGCGGCCGCGGCTGCCGCCGCCTCTTCCAGCCTGGTGGCAATATATGCCATCTCCTGGTCAGTGGTGTCGCGGGTGAGGCCTTTCTTCTCGTCGGAGTCGATTGGCAGTTCCACCAAATTGTCGAAGAAGTCCTGCACAGCTTCGTCGGCAGGCTCTTGCCAAGTGGGCTCGTGTTGGGGAACGTAGTATTTTAAAATTTTCCTACGATCACGCAAGATCTATCTACCAGATGCATAGCAATGAGAGGGAAGAGTGTGTCTACGTACCCTCGTAGACCGGAAGCGGAAGCGTCAAGTGACGCGGTTGATGTAGTCGAACTTCTTCGCGATTCAACCGATCAAGTACCGAACGTACGGCACCTCCGTGTTCAGCACACGTTCAGCTTGATGACGTCCCACGAGCTCTTGATCCAGTTGAGCTTCACGGGAGAGTTTCGTCAGCACGACGGCGTGATGACGGATATGATGTATCTACCGGCGCAGGGCTTCTCCTAAGTACTGTGATGGTATGACCGAGGTGTGTTTCTGTGGAGGGGGGCACCGCACACGGCTGGAACAATTCAACTTGTGTCTCTTTAGGTGCCCCCTGCCCCCGTATATAAAGGAGCAAGAGGGGAGGGCCGGCCGGCCTCCTATGGTGCGGCTAGGGCAATCCTACTAGGAATAGGATTGCAATCCTATTCCTAGTAGGAGTCCATCAAGAAGGAAGAGAGGGAAAGGAAAAGAGGGAGAGGTGGCGCCCCCCCAATCCTAGTCCAACTAGGATCCCTAGGTGGGGTGCCGGCCAGCCTCTATGGGCTGCCTCTCTCCTTTCCTCAAGGCCCACTATGGACCATCCCCCCTCGTAGGGGGTTCCGGTAACCCCCTCCGGCAATCCAGTTAAATCCGAAACTTTTCCGGAACACTTCCGGTGTCCGAATATAGTCGTCCAATATATTAATTTTTATGTCTCGGACATTCCGAGACTCCTCGTCATGTCCGTGATCTCATCCGGGACTCCGAACTACCTTCGGTACATCAAAACTCATAAACTCATAATACCGATCGTCATCAAACGTTAGGCGTGCGGACCCTACGGGTTCGAGAACTATGTAGACATGACCGAGACTCATCTCCGGTCAATAACCAATAGCGGAACCTGGATGTTCATATTGGCTCCTACATATTCTATGAAGATCTTTTATCGGTCAAACCGCATAACAACATACGTTGTTCCTTTTGTCATCGGTATGTTACTTGCCCGAGATTCGATCGTCGGTATCTCTATACCTAGTTCAATCTCGTTACCGGCAAGTCTCTTTACTCGTTCTGTAACACATCATCTCGTGACTAACTCATTAGTCTTTTGCTTGCAAGGCTTATTATGATGTGTGTTACCGAGAGGGCCCAGAGATACCTCTCTGACACTCGGAGTGACAAATCCTAATCTTGATCTATGCCAACACCACGAATACTTTCGGAGACACCTGTAGAGCATCTTTATGATCACCCAGTTACGTTGTGACGTTTGATAGCACACAAGGTGTTCCTACGGTATTCGGGAGTTGCATAATCTCATAGTCATAGGAACATGTATAAGTCATGAAGAAAGCAATAGCAGTAAAACTAAACGATCATAGTGCTATGCTAACGGATGGGTCTTGTCCATCACATCATTCTCCTAATGATGTGATCCCATTGATCAAATGACAACTCATGTCTATGGCTAGGAAACATAACCATCTTTGATCAATGAGCTAGTCTAGTAGAGGCATACTAGGGACGTACTGTTTTGTCTATGTATCCACACATGTACTAAGTTTCCGGTTAATACAATTCTAGCATGAATAAAACACATTATCATGATATAAGGAAATACAAATAACATCTTTATTATTGCCTCTAGGGCATATTTCCTTCAGTCTCCCACTTGAACTAGAGTCAATAATCTAGATTACAAAGTGATGATCCTCACACCCATGGAGTCCTGGTGTTGATAATGTTTTGCCCGTGGAAGAGGCTTAGTCAACGGGTCTGCAATATTCAGATCCTTATGTATTTTGCAAATCTCTATGTCTCCCTCCTTGACTAGATCGCGGATGGAATTGAAGCGTCTTTTGATGTGCTTTGTTCTCTTGTGAAACCTGGATTCCTTCGCCAAGGCTATTGCTCGAGTGTTATCACAAAATATTTTCATTGGACCCGATGCACTAGGTATTACACCTAGATCGGATATGAACTCCTTCATCCAGACTCCTTCATTTGTTGCTTCCGAAGCAGCTATGTATTCCGCTTCACACGTAGATCCCGCCACGACGCTCTGCTTGGAACTGCACCAACTGACAGCTCCACCGTTCAATAAAAATACATATCCGGTTTGTGACTTAGAGTCATCCGGATCAGTGTCAAAGCTAGAATCGACGTAACCGTTTACGACGAGCTCTTTGTCACCTCCATACACGAGAAACATATCCTTAGTCCTTTTCAGGTATTTCAGGATGTTCTTGACCGCTGTCCAGTGATCCACTCCTGGATTACTTTGGTACCTCCCTGCTAAACTTATAGCAAGGCACACATCAGGTCTGGTACACAGCATTGCATACATGATAGATCCTATGGCTGAGGCATAGGGAATGACTTTCATTTTCTCTCTATCTTCTGAAGTGGTCGGGCATTGAGTCTTACTCAACTTCATACCTTGTAATACAGGCAAGAACCCTTTCTTTGACTGATCCATTTTGAACTTCTTCAAAATCTTATCAAGGTATGTGCTTTGTGAAAGTCCAATTAAGCGTCTTGATCTATCTCTATAGATCTTGATGCCTAATATATAAGCAGCTTCACCGAGGTCTTTCATTGAAAAACTCTTATTCAAGTATCCTTTTATGCTATCCAGAAATTCTATATCATTTCCAATCAGCAATATGTCATCCACATATAATATTAGAAATGCTACAGAGCTCCCACTCACTTTCTTGTAAATACAGGCTTCTCCAAAAGTCTGTATAAAACCATAAGCTTTGATCACCTCATCAAAGCGTATATTCCAACTCCGAGATGCTTGCACCAGTCCATAGATGGATCGCTGGAGCTTGCACACTTTGTTAGCACCTTTCGGATTGACAAAACCTTCTGGTTGCATCATATACAACTCTTCTTTTAGATATCCATTCAGGAATGCAGTTTTGACATCCATTTGCCAGATCTCATAATCATAAAATGCGGCAATTGCTAACATGATTCGGACAGACTTAAGCATCACTACAGGTGAGAAAGTCTCATCATAGTCAACTCCTTGAACTTGTCGAAACCCTTTCGCAACAAGTCGAGTTTTGTAAACAGTAACATTACCGTCTGCGTCGGTCTTCCTCTTGAAGATCCATTTATTTTCGATGGCCCGCCGATCATCGGGTAAGTCAACCAAAGTCCATACTTTGTTCTCATACATGGATCCCATCTCAGATTTCATGGCCTCAAGCCATTTTGCGGAATCTGGGCTCATGATCGCTTCTTCATAGTTCGTAGGTTCATCATGGTCTAGTAACATGATTTCCAGAACTGGGTTGCCGTACCACTCTGGTGCGGAACGTACTTTGGTTGATCTACGACGTTCAGCAGAAACTTGATCTGAAGTTTCATGATCATCATCATTAACTTCCTCACTGATTGGTGTAGGAATCACTGGAACAATTTTCTGTGATGTACTACTTTCCAATTTAGGAGAAGGTACAATTACCTCATCAAGTTCTACTTTCCTCCCACTCACTTCTTTCGAGAGAAACTCCTTCTCTAGAAAGGATCCATTCTTAGCAACGAATATCTTGCCTTCGGATTTGTGATAGAAGGTGTACCCAACAGTCTCTTTTGGGTATCCTATGAAGACACATTTCTCCGACTTGGGTTCGAGCTTATCAGGTTGAAGCTTTTTCACATAAGCATCGCAGACCCAAACTTTAAGAAACGACAACTTTGGTTTCTTGCCAAACCATAGTTCATAAGGTGTCGTATCAACGGATTTAGATGGTGCCCTATTTAACGTGAATGCAGCTGTCTCTAAAGCATAACCCCAAAACGATAGTGGTAAATCGGTAAGAGACATCATAGATCGCACCATATCCAATAAAGTACGGTTACGACGTTCGGACACACCATTACGCTGTGGTGTTCCGGGTGGCGTGAGTTGTGAAACTATTCCACATTGTTTCAAATGAAGACCAAACTCGTAACTCAAATATTCTCCTCCACGATCAGATCGTAGAAACTTTATTTTCTTGTTACGATGATTCTCTACTTCACTCTGAAATTCTTTGAACTTTTCAAATGTTTCAGACTTGTGCTTCATTAAGTAGATATACCCATATCTGCTCAAATCATCAGTGAAGGTTAGAAAATAACGATACCCGCCGCGTCAGTATGTATGATTTCCAATAAATCTGTTGCTCGCTCCATAGTTCCGGAGAACGGAGTTTTAGTCATCTTGCCCATGAGGCATGGTTCGCAAGCACCAAGTGATTCATAATCAAGTGATTCTAAAAGTCCATCACTATGGAGTTTCTTCATGCGTTTTACACCAATATGACCTAAACGGCAGTGCCACAAATAAGTTGCACTATCATTATTAACCTTGCATCTTTTGGTTTCAATATTATGAATATGTGTATCACTACAATCGAGATCCAATAAGAATAGACCACTCTTCAAGGGTGCATGACCATAAAAGATATTATTCATAAAAATAGAACAACCATTATTCTCTGATTTAAATGAATAACCGTCTCGCAACAAACAAGATCCAGATATAATGTTCAGGCTCAACGCTGGCACCAAATAACAATTATTTAGGTCTAAAACTAATCCCGAAGGTAGATGTAGAGGTAGCGTGCTGACGGCGATCACATCGACTTTGGAACCATTTCCCACACGCATCGTCACCTCGTCCTTAGCCAATCTTCGTTTAATCCGTAGTCCCTGTTCCGAGTTACAAATATTAGCAACCGAACCGGTATCAAATACCCAGGTACTACTACGAGCATTAGTAAGGTACACATCAATAACATGTATATCACATATACCTTTGTTCACCTTGCCATCCTTCTTATCCGCCAAATACTTGGGGCAGTTCCGCTTCCAGTGTCCAGTCCCCTTGCAGTAGAAGCACTCAGTTTCAGGCTTGGCTCCAGACTTGGGTTTCTTCGTGGGAGTAGCAACTGTTTTGCCATTCTTCTTGAAGTTCCCCTTCTTTCCCTTGCCCTTTTTCTTGAAACTAGTGGTCTTGTTAACCATCAACACTTGATGCTCCTTTTTGATTTCTACCTCCGCAGCCTTAAGCATAGAGAAGAGCTCGGGAATTGTCTTTTGCATCCCTTGCATATTATAGTTCATCACGAAGCTTTTATAGCTTGGTGGCAGTGATTGAATAACTCTATCAATAACACTATCCTCGTCAACTTTGCAACCAAGTTGAGTCATATGATTGTAGTACCCAGACATTCTGAGTAAGTGTTCACTGATAGAACTATTCTCCTCCATCTTGCAGCTGTAGAACTTATTGGAAATCTCATATTTCTCAATCCGGGCATTTGCTTGAAATATTAACTTCAACTCCTGGAACATCTCATATGGTCCATGACGTTCAAAACGTCGTTGAAGTCCCGGTTCTAAGCCGTAAAGCATGGCACACTGAACTATCATGTAGTCATTAGACCGCGACTGCCAGACGTTCAAAGCGTCTACATTAGCGGGAGGGGGCTTGTCACCTAGCGGTGCTTCAAGGACATAATTCTTCTGTGCAGCAATGAGGATAATCCTCAAGTTACGGACCCAGTCCGTGTAATTGCTACCATCATCTTTCAACTTAGCTTTCTCTAGGAATGCATTAAAATTCAAAGGAACGGTAGCACGGGCCATTGATCTACAACAACATAGATATGCAAAAACTATCAGGACTAAGTTCATGATAAGTTAAAGTTCAATTTAATCATATTAATTAAAGAACTCCCACTTAGATAGACATCCCTCCGGTCATCCAAATGATCACGTGATCCAAATCAACTAAACCATGTCCGATCATCACGTGAGATGGAGTAGTTTCAATGGTGAACATCTTATGTTGATCATATCTACTATATGATTCACGCTCGACCTTTCGGTCTCCAGTGTTCCGAGGCCATATCTGCATATGCTAGGCTCGTCAAGTTTAACCCGAGTATTTTGCGTGTGCAAAACTGGCTTACACCCGTTGTATTTGAACGTAGAGCTTATCACACCCGATCATCACGTGGTGTCTCAGCACGACGAACTTTCGCAACGGTGCATACTCAGGGAGAACACTTATACCTTGAAATTTAGTAAGGGATCATCTTATAATGCTACCGTCGTTCTAAGCAAAATAAGAAGCATAATAAGATAAACATCACATGCAATCAAAATATGTGACATGATATGGCCATCATCATCTTGTGCTTTTGATCTCCATCTCCAAAGCACCGTCATGATCACCTTCGTCACCGGCGCGACACCTTGATCTCCATCGTAGTATCGTTGTCGTCTCGCCAACTATTGCTTCTACGACTATCGCTACCGCTTAGTGATAAAGTAAAGCAATTACATGGCGATTGCATTTCATACAATAAAGCGACAACCATATGGCTCCTGCCAGTTGCCGATAACATTACAAAACATGATCATCTCATACAAAACCGTATAACTCATCATGTCTTGACCATATCACATCACAACATGCCCTGCAAAAACAAGTTAGACGTCCTCTACTTTGTTGTTGCAAGTTTTACGTGGCTGCTACGGGCTTAGCAAGAACCGTTCTTACCTATGCATACAAAACCACAATGATGTTTCGTCAAGTATGTGCTGTTTTAACCTTCACAAGGACCGGGCGTAGCCACACTTGTTTCAGCTAAAGTGAGAGAGACAGACACCCGCCAGTCACCTTTAAGCAACGAGTGCTCCTAACGGTGAAACCAGTCTCGCGTAAGCGTACGCGTAATGTCGGTCCGGGCCGCTTCATCTCATAATACCGCCGAAGCAAAATATGACATGCTGGTAAGCAGTATAAATAGTATCGCCCACAACTCATTGTGTTCTACTCGTGCATATCATCTACGCATAGACCTGGCTCATGATGCCACTGTTGGGAAACGTAGTATTTTAAAATTTTCCTACGATCACGCAAGATCTATCTACCAGATGCATAGCAACGAGAGGGAAGAGTGTGTCTACGTACCCTCGTAGACCGGAAGCGGAAGCGTCAAGTGACGCGGTTGATGTAGTCGAACTTCTTCGCGATTCAACCGATCAAGTACCGAACGTACGGCACCTCCGTGTTCAGCACACGTTCAGCTTGATGACGTCCCACGAGCTCTTGATCCAGTTGAGCTTCACGGGAGAGTTTCGTCAGCACGACGGCGTGATGACGGATATGATGTATCTACCGGCGCAGGGCTTCTCCTAAGTACTGCGATGGTATGACCGAGGTGTGTTTCTGTGGAGGGGGGCACCGCACACGGCTGGAACAATTCAACTTGTGTCTCTTTGGGTGCCCCCCTGCCCCCGTATATAAAGGAGCAAGAGGGGAGGGCCGGCCGGCCTCCTATGGTGCGGCTAGGGCAATCCTACTAGGAATAGGATTGCAATCCTATTCCTAGTAGGAGTCCATCAAGAAGGAAGAGAGGGAAAGGAAAAGAGGGAGAGGTGGCGCCCCCCCAATCCTAGTCCAACTAGGATCCCTAGGTGGGGCGCCGGCCAGCCTCTATGGGCTGCCTCTCTCCTTTCCTCAAGGCCCACTATGGACCATCCCCCCTCGTAGGGGGTTCCGGTAACCCCCTCCGGCAATTCAGTTAAATCCGAAACTTTTCCGGAACACTTCCGGTGTCCGAATATAGTCGTCCAATATATCAATCTTTATGTCTCGGACATTCCGAGACTCCTCGTCATGTCCGTGATCTCATCCGGGACTCCGAACTACCTTCGGTACATCAAAACTCATAAACTCATAATACCGATCGTCATCAAACGTTAAGCGTGCGGACCCTACGGGTTCGAGAACTATGTAGACATGACCGAGACTCATCTCCGGTCAATAACCAATAGCGGAACCTGGATGTTCATATTGGCTCCTACATATTCTACGAAGATCTTTTATCGGTCAAACCGCATAACAACATACGTTGTTCCTTTTGTCATCGGTATGTTACTTGCCCGAGATTCGATCATCGGTATCTATATACCTAGTTCAATCTCGTTACCGGCAAGTCTCTTTACTCGTTTCGTAACACATCATCTCGTGACTAACTCATTAGTCTTTTGCTTGCAAGGCTTATTATGACGTGTGTTACCGAGAGGGCCCAGAGATACCTCTCTGACACTCGGAGTGACAAATCCTAATCTTGATCTATGCCAACACCACGAATACTTTCGGAGACACCTGTAGAGCATCTTTATGATCACCCAGTTACGTTGTGACTTTGATAGCACACAAGGTGTTCCTACGGTATTCGGGAGTTGCATAATCTCATAGTCATAGGAACATGTATAAGTCATGAGGAAAGCAATAGCAGTGAAACTAAACGATCATAGTGCTATGCTAACGGATGGGTCTTGTCCATCACATCATTCTCCTAATGATGTGATCCCGTTGATCAAATGACAACTCATGTCTATGGCTAGGAAACATAACCATCTTTGATCAATGAGCTAGTCTAGTAGAGGCATACTAGGGACGTACTGTTTTGTCTATGTATCCACACATGTACTAAGTTTCCGGTTAATACAATTCTAGCATGAATAAAAGACATTTATCATGATATAAGGAAATACAAATAACATCTTTATTATTGCCTCTAGGGCATATTTCCTTCAGCTCCACCTTCTTTTAAAAGCACCAACTACTGAGAGCATGATTGTCATTCTGAGTGTAATGTGCATTGTCCCAAAGTAGCATTGTCTTTTGCATGATTGTGATATCGTTTATTCTGAAATCATTGTATCTAGTCATCACTTAAACCTTGGAGGTGCCCCTGCATTTATGTTTTGCTTCACTAAAGGGGGCAAGCTAGATATCACTTTATCATATTTGCACATCATGTTCATTGCAAATCTATTTGATGTTTCAGTATCATATTGTAAAACTTTCAGTCCTTTGTGATTTTCTCATGAGGCAACTTAATTACTATAGATCCATTGTCTCAGTAAGCTTTTGTCATATGACTATGAAAAAGTCCTATATGGTTAATAGCATGTCACCACAGAAATTATTCTTGTTATCATTTACCTACTCGAGGACGAGCAGGAATTAAGCTTGGGGATGTTGATACGTCCAAAACTTATCTATAATTTCTGCTTGCTCCATGCCTCTTTTGGGTGATATTGCTATGATATTTATACACTTCCATACAATTTTGATCATATTTGGACTAACCTATTAACTCAGTGCACCCCAGTGCCAGTTTTTGTTTTCGGCTGTTTTTGTATTTCAGGTTTTCACATTACGAGAACTGCCAGGAAAAATCCAGAAAAATTATATAAAAAATCAGCGTTCCAGAAACTACCGTGCGCCCGAAGGACAGCCGGGGGGGGGGCACCAGGGCTCCAGGCGCCCTGGCGGCGCGCCCCCCCCTGGGCCGCGCCGGGGGGGCGCCTGGGCCCCCCGAGGCCCCTCCGATGCCCCCCTTTGGCATATATTTAAAGCGTCTCCCGAAACCCTCGAGAGAGGAACTATTTTCGCGATCTCATCTCTGTTCCGTCGCCGCCGCCGCTTCCAAGATCGGGAGCACCAGGAGAACTCTTCCCGGCACCCTGCCGGAGGGGAGGATCACCACCGGGAGCCTCTCCACCACCATGGACGCCTCCCGGATGAGTTGTGAGTAGTCTCCCTTGGACCATGAGTCCATGACCAGTAGCTATGTGATGTTCTCCTCCCGTTCTTGTGCTTCACTAATTAGTCCTCGTGAGCTGCCCTACATGATCGAGGCACATATGTAATCCTTATGCTGTTGCTATGATGAGTTTGCTGGGATCCGATGGATTATGAGATTATGTTCAGATTGTGCTTGAGTAATATATTTGATCTACCTCTTTTATATTTATGTTCGTAAGTAATTCTTGCATCTTCTCCGTTGTTATTTATTGCTTTGGCCAAGTAATAGGTAGTGACTCCAAGAGGGAACGTTATGCTTGATTGTGGGTTCATGCCCCTCGATGACTAGTTTGAGTGACAGAAACATGAGTCTAGGGGATGTGCTGTTGCCACAAGGGGGAAAACAACGGTGCTTGTGCCCGCGGGTGCAAGGATTGTTTACTTTACGCAAAGTTCTTTTAATGCAGTTGTCTGTTGCATTGAGTTTACACTATGGGTGGGACTCGCAACTTAATACCAGCGAGATGTTCTGGATAGATATCTCAAGGTGGATGATTAGTAGTAGATATTGATGGATTTCGGTCTACTTACTTTGGCGTACCGCCCTTGCTTTGAACCTCAACCTTTCTTGCAATGTAGTCAGCATTGGTTTGCGCACATGGTCCTGTCAATTGCCCAGCTGTAATTCGTTTACCTCACATAGCTGTTTTATTGTCTTTTGGGAGAGAGACCTCACTTGTGAACATCATGAGACTCCGGTCCATATTACCATCATTGATCACATCCGCTATTTACTTTTCGCTATTATTTACTATTGCAATTATATCTATCACTACTATCACTTGCGTTTAATCCTTTGTGAACTACAAGGCCGGAGGGATTGACAACCTCTCTGTACTCGTTGGGAGCAAAGTTATTTGTATCTGTGTGCAGGTCCACGTTGATTGCTAATATCTGGTGCCGTAGCAGTTGACACCTTCTTGTTGAACCTAGGAGTCTCTGGGGATTCGATCCTTGGTATCTTTGCCAAGGGAAAAACTTCCGCAACACTACATCTCACACCTTCCACTTGGGGTAACCAACGAGGGGCGAGAAGCCTAGCAAGAGTTTTTCTGGCGCCGTTGCCGGGGACTCCACTCTTCAAGATAGGGGAGTTGCATGCTATCTTTTACCTTTGCTTTTAGTCTTGTTAGTTTACCTTTCAGTTTCTGCTTTAGTATCTTTTATCGAAAATCACAAAAATAGTTATCTTGCTTGCTTGATACTATGGGTTCCACCGATAACACCAAGTTGTGTGACTTCACTAGTCACAACAACGATGACTTTATCAGCACACCTATCACTACACCTGCCACTTCAGCACCTTCATATGAAATTAAACCTGCTTTACTGAATCTAGTTATGAAAGATCAATTCTCCGGTGTTGGAGATGATGCTGCTTTACACTTGAACAACTTTGTTGAACTTTGTGATATGCAAAAGTACCAAGAAATAGATGGTAATATTGTTAAGCTTAAGCTTTTTTCCTTTCTCGTTGAGAGGAGGAGCTAAAATTTGGTTTCAGTCTTTGCCTAGAAATAGCATAGATTCATGGGACAAGTGCAAAGATGCTTTTATTGGAAAATACTATCCACCTGCTAAAATTATCCAACTGAGAAGTAACATAATGAATTTTAAACAATTGGATAATGAACACGTTGCCCAAGCTTGGGAACGTATGAAATCTCTTATCAAGAACTGCCCTACTCATGGTTTGACTACTTGGATGGTTATCCAAACCTTTTATGCAGGCTTGAACTTTACCTCGCGGAACTTGTTAGATTCGGCCGCGGGAGGAACCTTTATGTCAACTACACTTGGTGCTGCCACGAAGCTTCTCGATGAGATGATGACCAACTATTCCCAATGGCACACCGAACGCGCTCCAACAGG
The DNA here is from genome assembly GCA_902687465.1 of Secale cereale. Classification (NCBI taxonomy): domain Eukaryota; kingdom Viridiplantae; phylum Streptophyta; class Magnoliopsida; order Poales; family Poaceae; genus Secale; species Secale cereale. Next base: position 711,313,474 of record LR738709.1, read on the forward strand.
TAGGAAGGTAAACTCTGTCGAGGAAATTTCCTCCCTTAATGAAAAAGTTGACTTGATCATGTCTCTACTTTCGAAGCAATCCTCTGTTGATCCTCGTGATGTTCCTTTAAATTCTTTGATTGCTCAAGAACAAGTAGATGTGAACTTTATCTCTAGAAACAATTTTAATAACAATGCTTATAGGAGTAATTTTGGTAGCAATCCTAGACCGTTCCCCTCTAATTCTTATGGGAACAACAATGCTTATCCTAGCACCAAGAACTCCGATACTGAACTAGAGATTATGCTTAAAGATTTCATCACTACCCAAAAAGCCTTTAATAAGAGTGTAGAAGAAAAACTACATAAACTAGATGATCTCTCTTTGAAGGTAGACCATTTAGCCAATGAGATAAAATTGCTTAAAATTAAAACTTCTCCTCTTGAGGAGAGGAAGGTCACTCCTATTAATGCTACTCAAGTGCAAATTAATGAAAATATTAGGATGATGGCTAAACTTAAAGAAAGATGGGCTAGAGAAAGGGAGGAAGAGGATAGAATTAAGAGCCTTCCTACCCACCACACTGTTGCTACTATCCAAGTTGTTGAGGATATCCAAACTCTTAGCACCCAATGTACTCCTGGTCCCATTGGACCTATTGATGGTGATGCTATGACTATAGAAACTACCAAACATGTGAACCTAAAGGACACCACTACCACTTTACTTGATGCTAGTGACCTTGATTTTGATAATTGCACTCTTACCGAAGTTATTGATTTCCTTCACAAGATGTCTAGAGATCCCCGCACTAGCACGCTTAACCTTGCCTTCATAGAGCATATCACTAATGCTCTCATCAAAGCTAGGGAGGAGAAACTTAGAGTAGAAGCCTCCATACCTAGAAAGCTAGAAGATGGTTGGGATCCTATGATAAAAATTAAATTGAATGACTTCTCTTGCTATGCATTATGTGATGTTGGAGCTAGTACCTCTGTTATGCCCAAAAGAATATATGATATGCTTAAATTGAAACCTTATGATTCTTGTTCTTTTGGTGTTCGTCTCGTTGATTCTTCCATAAAGAAACCTTTGGGGAGGATCGACGATGTTCTTATCGTTGTCAATGATAATTATGTTCCCGTTGATTTTACTACTATGGATATTGAATGTGATCCTTCTTGTCCAATTATTTTGGGACGTCCCTTTTTACGCACCGTTGGTGCTATCATTGACATGAAAGAGGGGAATATAAAATTTCAGTTTCCTCTCAAGAAAGGGATGGAACACTTCCCTCGAAAGAAGATCAAGTTACCTTTTGAGTCCGTTGTACGGGCTAGCTATTCTTTTACTCTTGATAAAACTTGATCTATATGCATTATGCCTAGCTTAAAGGCATAAAAGAAAGCGCTTTTGGGAGGCAGCCCACATGAATAAATTTATTTTGCTTTTGTTGTGTCTTGATGTTGTTTAATACTGTAGCATCATCATTGTATCTTTGCTTTTCAATTTTGTGCCAAGTGTAGCCTCTGATTGCTAGAAAGTTCAAAAGTTGTGAGGTGCTGTCCAGGAAACAGATTCTGTCCTTGGATAGAAAAAATCGTATAAAATCACCAGATCATCTTTTTGGTCTGAATTTTTTCGACAGCGTGCTCTATATAATTGTCTTTCGTGCGTCTGTTCTGAGTTTTTTGATTAGAGTTGCATAAGTGCCCCGAAAAAATCAATTACTACCTGATGTTCTGTTTTTCACAGATTCTGTCATGTTTTGCCTTTCCTTCATTTTGCAAACCAAGAGCTTGCTTTTTCTTTGCAAAAACCTTTTGGCAATCTTGAGAAACAGTATACCTTCAAGAATATCTTTATTTCCAGCAAGGTGCAATTATTTTATTATGGGTACTAACCTCGCTAATCAGATTATGATGAGTTATGTATGAAGGGAGTTTTCAAGTGTGCGAGGGAAGATGATAAAAAGATTCAGGAGTGTCAAGCGCTCAAGCTTGGGGATGCCCCCATGCACCCCCAAGAAATATTCAAGGAGACTCAAGCGTCTAAGCTTGGGGATGCCCCCGTGCATCCCCTTCTCCATCAACATTATCAGTTCGTCTTTCGTTCCACTATATTTTAATCACTTCATGTGTTATGTGCTATGCTTGGAGCGTCTTGCTTTTAGTTTTCTTTAGTTTTTCATAACGAGTCGGAACTCAACTTTCTTTATGTGGGAGAGAAACACGCTCCACTTCTACCTAGAACATAACATAGAATTTTCATGTCTATCCTTGCTGTGTGTGTTCTTTGTCTTTTAATAGCTACTATCATGTTCAGCTCTTAGCTTTCATGCTTATCTTTTCAAGAGCTTTTGTTTAGTTGGTTGCTTGAACTCTCTTTAATTACCATGCTCACCTTATTAAGAGAGTTTGCTTCCGTTGCATTGGTTGATATGTCTATGATAAAGATGCTACGTGCATGATGGCGCTTAGTAGTTCATGTTTCTTATGGTTAGTCTCAAATAACTGGGGGGGTTCCCAATGTGTTATTGGAATACCAACATGATTTGTTTGCCTATGATGTGGTATGGTTTAGTAATATCTTCCTTCGAGAATTTATTTTGATTGACTTGGCGTATGCTCACGCATATTTAAGACTGTAAAGAAAGTCTGTCAAGCCTTGATGATCTTTTGTTTCTGAGTAGCGATATAACTACCATGCCTGATTCAATGTTGCTTTGTCGCTCTGCATGATTATGACCGTCATTGCTCTCTTAGTTGGTCGCTCCCAGTCTTTTGCTAACCTTCGCCTGTACTAAGCGGACTGACTGCTTGTGCATCCACATCCTTTAATCCGGTTATGCCATATGAGTCCACCATACCTTCCTACATGGTATTTACCTCCCATTCCTAACAGAGACTTGCATATGCCATCTCGAAATTATTCAAAGAAAAGGCATTCTTATTTTGTGCCTCTGTTGTAAGTTCATGAGGAAGTAGTGGTTAATTCATGACCTTTTTAAGTTGGACAAGCTTCACCCCGGGATTGCATGTATAATGTGCAAACCCATAATACGAGAAGGAACTGGCATTGAGTGCGCCCGGCTCAAAAAGATAATATAACAAACAAACCCTCCTTCACGCTTTCTTCATGAGAAATCAGAAAACTTTGGCAGTGATAAACAAAGGAGATTAAGAGGATGTGATCGTCCTCATTCGGGAGCCGTTCCTCGAAACTTGTCCATCTCGAAAAGTGATTGAGTTGTCTGCTAGCATTCGTTGACGAAACATGCATGATCTAAAATAAATTATTACCTCTGTTTTAAAACCAAGAGCTCTGGTACATGTTTTGTCTTTGTTTCCGACTACGGGTTTTCAATCTTGCCAACAAAAGCCACGGTTCGAGAGTCTCCACCTTCTTTTAAAAGCACCAACTACTGAGAGCATGATTGTCATTCTGAGTGTAATGTGCATTGTCCCAAAGTAGCATTGTCTTTTGCATGATTGTGATATCGTTTATTCTGAAATCATTGTATCTAGTCATCACTTAAACCTTGGAGGTGCCCCTGCATTTATGTTTTGCTTCACTAAAGGGGGCAAGCTAGATATCACTTTATCATATTTGCACATCATGTTCATTGCAAATCTATTTGATGTTTTAGTATCATGTTGTAAAACTTTCAGTCCTTTGTGATTTTCTCATGAGGCAACTTAATTAGTATAGATCCATTGTCTCAGTAAGCTTTTGTCATATGACTATGAAAAAGTCCTATATGGTTAATAGCATGTCACCATAGAAATTATTCTTGTTATCATTTACCTACTCGAGGACGAGCATGAATTAAGCTTGGGGATGTTGATACGTCCAAAACGTATCTATAATTTCTGCTTGCTCCATGCCTCTTTTGGGTGATATTGCTATGATATTTATACACTTCCATACACTTTTGATCATATTTGGACTAACCTATTAACTCAGTGCACCCCAGTGCCAGATTCTGTTTTCGGCTGTTTTTGTATTTCAGGTTTTCACATTACGAGAACTGCCAGGAAAAATCCAGAAAACTTATATAAAAAATCAGCGTTCCAGAAACTACCGTGCGCCCGAAGGACAGCCGGGGGGGGGCCACTAGGGCTCCAGGCGCCCTGGCGGCGCGCCCCCCCTGGGCCGCGCCGGGGGGGCGCCTGGGCCCCCCGAGGCTCCTCCGATGCCCCCCTTTGGCATATATTTAAAGCGTCTCCCGAAACCCTCGAGGGAGGAACTCTTTTCGCGATCTCATCTCTTATCCGCCGCCGCCGCCGCTTCCAAGATCAGGAGCACCAGGAGAACTCTTCCCGGCACCCTGCCGGAGGGGAGGATCACCACCGGGAGCCTCTCCACCACCATGGATGCCTCCCGGATGAGTTGTGAGTAGTCTCCCTTGGACCATGAGTCCATGACTAGTAGCTATGTGATGTTCTCCTCCCGTTCTTGTGCTTCACTAATTAGTCCTCGTGAGCTGCCCTACATGATCGAGGCACATATGTAATCCTTATGCTGTTGCTATGATGAGTTTGCTGGGATCCGATGGATTATGAGATTATGTTCAGATTGTGCTTGAGTAATATATTTGATCTACCTCTTTTATATTTATGTTCGTAAGTAATTCTTGCATGTTCTCCGTTGTTATTTATTGCTTTGGCCAAGTAATAGGTAGTGACTCCAAGAGGGAACGTTATGCTTGATTGTGGGTTCATGCCCCTCGATGACTAGTTTGAGTGACAGAAACATGAGTCTAGGGGATGTGCTGTTGCCACAAGGGGGAAAACAATGGTGCTTGTGCCCGCGGGTGCAAGGATTGTTTACTTTACGCAAAGTTCATTTAATGCAGTTGTCTGTTGCATTGAGTTTACACTATGGGTGGGACTCGCAACTTAATACCAGCGAGATGTTCTGGATAGATATCTCAAGGTGGATGATTAGTAGTAGATATTGATGGATTTCGGTCTACTTACTTTGGCGTACCGCCCATGCTTTGAACCTCAACCTTTCTTGCAATGTAGTCAGCATTGGTTTGCGCACATGGTCCTGTCAATTGCCCAGCTGTAATTCGTTTACCTCACATAGCTGTTTTATCGTCTTTTGGGAGAGAGACATCACTAGTGAACATCATGAGACTCCGGTCCATATTACCATCATTGATCACATCCGCTATTTACTTTTCGCTATTATTTACTATTGCAATTATATCTATCACTACTATCACTTGCGTTTAATCCTTTGTGAACTACAAGGCCGGAGGGATTGACAACCTCTCTGTACTCGTTGGGAGCAAAGTTATTTGTATCTGTGTGCAGGTCCACGTTGATTGCTAATATCTGGCGCCGTAGCAGTTGACACCTTCTTGTTGAACTTAGGAGTGTCTGGGGATTCGATCCTTGGTATCTTTGCCAAGGGAAAAACTTCCGCAACACTACATCTCACACCTTCCACTTGGGGTAACCAACAAGGGGCGAGAAGCCTAGCACATGGCAACCGCGCCTTATGGGTAAAACTTGCGAAGATGTTCAATGTTCCAGGAGTTGCTCACCGGATATCCATCTTCGGTCTCAAGGCGGACAGCGCCGGGCCTTGTGACTCGCTTCACCCGATAAGGGCCTTCCCACTTCGGCGTCAACTTGTTGGAATTCTTGGCGGACTGAACGCACCGAAGAACAAGGTCGCCTTCCTCGAGACTTCTGGCGTTAACTTTGCGGCTATGGTAGTGGCACAAAGCTTGCTGGTATCGAGCAGCTCGTACAGCAGCCTGAAGACGGTCTTCCTCAAGGAGCAACGCGTCATCTTGTCGCAGCTGCTCTTGCTCGAGCTCATCATAAGCGAGAACTCGAGGCGACCCGTATACGAGTTCCGTGGGGAGAACTGCCTCTGCTCCATAGACTAGAGCAAAGGGTGTCTGTCCAGTGGCTCGATTTGGCGTCGTCCTGATCGACCAAAGAACCACTGGCAGCTCCTCGATCTAGTTTCTTCCGCACTTGTGCAGCCTGTCGAAAGTTCTTGTGTTGAGTCCGCGCAACACTTCAGCATTTGCCCTCTCCGCTTGACCATTGCTCCTTTGGGTGAGCAACAGAAGCGAAGCAGACCTTGGCGCCAAGGTCTTGGACGTACTGCATGAAGGTGCGACTTGTTAATTGTGTGCCGTTGTCGGTGATGATCCTGTTAGGGATCCCGAAACGGCAAACAACCGACCTGAAGAACTTGACTGCTGACTGTGCGGTCACCTTTCTCACTAGTTCCACTTCCGGCCACTTTGTGAACTTGTCGATTGCAACGTACAAGTACTCAAAGCCCCCGGCTGCGCGGGGAAAAGGGCCGAGGATGTCGAGCCCCCAGACCGAAAATGGCCAGGACAAAGGGATTGTCTGGAGAGCTTGAGCTGGCTGGTGTATCTGCTTGGAATGGAACTGGCACGCTTCACACTTGGTTACTTGTGCAGTTGCATCCTGGAGGGCTTCTGGCCAAAAGAAACCTTGCCGGAACGCCTTGCCGGCAAGTGCTCTTGCGCCAATGTGGTGGCCACATATGCCTCCATGTATTTCTGCCAACAGCTTCTGTCCATCTTCCCGGGGAATACACTTCAATTTCACACCGTTGAGTCTTCTTCTGTACAGCGTGTTGTCGACAAACTGGTACATACTTGACTGCCGGGCTACTCTTTCAGCTTCTTCTTGCTCTTCGGGAAGTTCTCCTGTCTGAAGGAAACGGACAATCTGCTGCGCCCATGTTGGAGCTTGTGGCTCAACAACAAGGACTAAAGGCACATCTACTGCTGCGGGAACGTCCGCTTCCACGGCTAGAACCTGTGTCTCAGCCGGAGCTTGATGTTCCCCGGCAAGCTTGCCGGAGCAAAACTTGTCGGGAGCGTCTGCTTCAACTGTACAAGCCCTAGGGCTTGCAGGAGCAGACGGCTCCTAAGCATTCTTGGTGTTGATCTTGGGGACCTTGTTGACGGCGGCTTCGGGAAGCTCTGCCGGAAGATATTCTCCAGAGATCAACTTCCTCTTCTTGCTCTGCCCAGTCGATGGTGTTACGGATGGTCGAGTCAGCTTGAGCACAAAGATCCCTGGTTCCACGGGTAGCTTAAGTGCAGCGCACTTTGACAGGCCGTCGGAGATGTCGTTCTGAGCTCTTGGGACATGCTCCATCTGTAGGCCGTCAAAGTGTTCTTCAAGCTTCCTCACTTCATCAACGTAAGCTTCCATCAACGGGCTCTGATAATTCTTGTTCACTTGGCGGACGACAAGCTGCGAGTCACCCCTTACAATCAGCTTCTTGATCCCAAGGTCTGCCGCGATCCTGAGACCGGCAAGCAAACCTTCATACTCTGCAGTATTGTTTGTCGCTTGCTCCTTGGAAAAGTGCATTTGGACCACGTACTTGAGGTGTTCCCCGATGGGTGCGACAAGCAGCACACCAGCACCAGCGCCTTGCAACGAGAAGGCACCATCAAAGTACATTATCCATTCTTTGCTTGCTTCCTTGACGGGGATGCTCGTCTCTGGGATTTCTTCGTCTGGTGTTGGCGTCCACTCCGCTATAAACTCTGCCAATGCTTTGCTCTGGATAGTTGAAGTGCTTTCAAACTTGAGGCCAAAGCTTGACAGCTCCAGTGCCCACTCAACAATCCTGCCTGTCGCTTCTGGATTCTGCAATATCCTCTTTAGCGGGAAGCGAGTGACCACTGTTATCTCATGTGCTTGGAAATAATGGCGCAGCTTTCTCGAGGCCATGAGGAGGCCGAAAAGCAGTTTCTGTACACCAGAGTACCTTGATCTAGCCCCCTGCAGAAGGGAGCTGACAAAGTAAACTGGGCACTGCACCATTTTCTTCCGTATCTCCTCTTGCGTCTGCGCAGACCCATCCTTGTCGGGACCGGAGCTTGTCGGGGAAGCCCCTTTCTTGTCGCTGGACGTGCTTGCCATGGTTGCTGGCTCATCGTCCGCCTCCCTCTCCGCTACTAACGCAGCACTAACCACTTGATTGGTTGCCGCTAGGTACAGCAGTAACTTCTCTTGTGGTTTAGGTGCGACAAGTATTGGAGTGGAGGACAAGTACCTCTTCAAGTCTTGCAGCGCAGCCTCCGCTTCCGGAGTCCATTTCATTGGACCTGCCTTTTTGAAAATTTTGAAAAATGGCAGGGCGCGCTCAGCTGACTTAGAGATAAACCTGCTAAGAGCAGCCACGCAACCGGCAAGTCTTCGTACATCCTTGACGCGCTTGGGTGCTTCGATATGCTCAATGGCCTTGATCTTGTCGGGATTGGCTTCAATCCCCCTCTGAGACACAAAGAACCCGAGAAGCTTGCCGGAAGGGACTCCAAACACACACTTCTCGGGGTTGAGCTTTAGCTGGATCTTGCGCAGATTTGCGAAGGTTTCTTCTAAATCTTGAACTAGGGTAGCCCCGTCCTTGCTCTTGACCACTATGTCATCCATGTATGCTTCTACATTTCTGTGAATTTGTGGCTCAAAAGCTGTATGGACTACTCTTGCAAATGGTGAACCAACATTCTTCAAACCAAAAGGCATCCGTATGAAACAGTAGGTGCCACATGGAGTGACGAACGCGGTCTTCTCTTTATCTTCTTCAGCCATGAAGATCTGATGGTATCCTGAGTATGCGTCAAGAAACGAAAGCAGGTCACATCCGGCCGTGGAGTCAACAATCTGGTCAATGCGCGGCAAGGGAAATGGGTCTTTTGGACAAGCTTTATTCACATCCGTGAAGTCGATACAAAGCCTCCATTTCCCGTTTGCCTTACGCACGACTACAGGATTGGCCAACCACGTGGGATGGAGCACTCCTCTGACAAGGCCTGCTGCTTCCAGTTTCTTGATTTCTTCTGCGATGAACTCTTGGCGCTCCACCGCTTGCTTTCTAACCTTCTGTTTGACGGGCCGCGCGTGAGGACAGACGGCAAGCTTGTGCTCAATCACTTTCCTAGGAACACCGGGGATGTCAGACGGTTGCCATGCAAACACGTCGACATTCGCCCGCAGGAAAGCAACGAGCGCGCTTTCCTATTTAGGGTCAAGCGTGGCACTGATGGTGAAAGTACCACCAGTGCCGTCCTCCTTGGCGGACACCTTCTTTGTCTCTGGCGGAGCTGCCATTGTCTTCTTACACTTGCCGGTGGAGCTCGATGGTGCGTCCGCGACGGCAGCGCGGCACTCCGAAGAGGTGCGTTTGCCGGAGTGGGCCCCAGAGCTCTTCCGGACTTTGTCTTCTTCCCTCCGGGAGCTTCAGCGGCAAGTGTCTTGTTATCTGCTACGGCTGCTGCTTCCCGGTAAATCTTGTCGGCGCAGATAAGGGCATCCTTCTTGTCGCCAGGGACAGAGATGACGCTTATCGGGCCTGGCATCTTGAGCATGTTGTAGGCATAGTGAGAGGCTGCCATGAACTTGGCGAGTGTTGGACGGCCAAGTATCCCATTGTAAGGCAATGGGAAATCGGCAACGTCGAACGTGATCCTCTCAGTCCTGAAGTTCAGTTCGCCGCCAAACGTCACTGGCAGTGTGATCTTCCCCTTTGGCTTGCTCCTTCCCGGGTTGATTCCTTGGAAAGTGCCGGTTTCTTCGAGCTTGCTGTCAGGGATCTGGAGTTTCTGGATCACAGTGGAGGAGATCAGGTTCAAGCCTGCCCCACCGTCAACTAACATCTTAGTGACCTTGAGGTTGCGGATAGTTGATGAAACCAACATCGGCAAGCACCCGACCGCAGTTGTGCGATCAGGGTGGTCCTCAATGTCAAAGACGATAGGCGTGCTGGACCATTTCAGAAGTTTGTGCGATTCGACAGGTGGTTCTGTTGCATTGACTTCCCGCACCCACTGTTTAAGTTGGCGGTGTGAAGTATGCAGAGAAGCTCCGCCGTCAACGCACAAAACCTCTGTGGCTTTCTGAAACTCCTGCTCACTGGTCTCTCCATCATCCATGTCTTCGTCGTCGTCGTCATCTTCGTCCTTGTCGCAGCCGCGGGGAGGTCTGTCTCCTTGCCGCTGCTTGGCCTTGCCGCGGCGTCCTCCCCGGCCGTTGAACGGCCGCTTCTTGCCGGATCCTCCATCACCTCCTTGGGCCTTCTCCTTGTCGCGCCGCTCGTACTCAGCTTTATGCTGTTCAACAAGCTGCTCGACTCTCTTGCAGTTCTGGAGATCGTGGCCCTTGGTGCGGTGGATCTTCCAGTACCGCTTGTCGGTGCCGTCCTGCTTGTCGGCGGCCGCCACAGCCTGGCAGTTGGTGCATGCGGCAGTCTCCTTGCCGGAGCTACCAACTTGGGCTTTCTTGGCGCCAGCCTCCTTGCCGGACTGCTCAACGACTAGCACTTCCTTGTTCATCTTCTTTCTGTTGTTCCGCCGCCGGTTTTTCTTTGCCGGGGCGGCATCCTCACTGTCAGATCCCCCTGCTCCTGTATCCTCTCCGGGGAGTTTCCTCCCTTCTTCAGCACGTGCACACTTGTCGGCCAGGGCGTACAGCTCACTGACGTCCCTGATCTTGCGCATCGCCATCTCCTCCCTCATCCTGCGGTTACGCACGTTCTGATGGAACGCGCTGATAACCGTGGCAGGGTGGACGTCTGGGATGTTGTGCTGTACACGGCTGAATCCTTGGATGTACTTGCGCAGGGGCTCTCCTTCCTTCTGGGCGAGCAGGTGGAGGTCACTCTCCTGGCCATGGGGTTTGTGGCCGCCCGTAAAGGCGCCGACAAACTGATGGCACAGGTCTGCCCAAGAAGAAATGGAGTTGTCCGGCAAGTGCATGAGCCAGGACCTGACGTTGGGTTTGAGTACCAGAGGGAAGTAGTTGGCAAGGATCTTCTCGTCTCGTCCCCCGGTAGCCTGCATCGTGATGGTGTAGATGCTAAGGAACTCCGACGGATGCGTCTTGCCGTCGTACTTCTCCGACACATCTGGCTTGAAATTTTTCATGCTGGGCCACTGGACTTGCCGCAGCTCACGAGTGAACGCAGGACAACCTACCGCATACGGCAAGTCGCCTGGTCCCCCTGGCGCTTGCATGTCGACAGCGGGCCCAGCGCGCTGGTCTGATTGACGCCGCGCTTCTCTTCGGCGCTCGATGCGGGTTCGAGCGTCCTCTTGTCGGCGATCGTCGAGAACTTGGCGCTGATCGCGGCGAGCCCGCGGATCTGATGACGCAGTGGAGTCGTCGTCGATGTTGATCCGGCGAGTCGGCGATCTCGGCCTTCGGGGCGGAGAGTGCACGGTGGTTGCACCCCTACCGGTCTTGTCGCCATCGGCCTGCGTCTGGCTGACTTGTCGCGGCCGCGATGTGCTTGGCTGCTGCGGAGTGTCGCCGTTGGCGAAGGCGATGAGACTCTGAATGGTGGCCCTCCAGTCGTCGGCCTTGTCTGCCGCTGGAGGGAAGTCTAGGAGCAGTTGAGCTCGTGCTAGAGCTTTTGCTGGAGTGGCGGGTAGCGGTGGTGAACGGTGCGAGGAGCGGGATATGCTCGGACTTCTAACTATGTTAGAAGGATCAACATCCCGTCCTGGCGACCGTGCCTTACTCGTGCCAGCATGTTGGCGTGTATGCTGGTCTTGAGCGTCCCGAGATCCGCCAGCTTGACCTTGGCCCAGCAAGCGTATGGTACCTTGAGTACCACGACGCTGCCGGTCCCGCGGCTCCTGAGAGGGGCGCGGTGCATGCACGGACGAGGAGGTCTTGCAGTGCGCCCGATCGTCGTGGGAGCCGGCTACGCCGCCTAGGGGCAGCGCAGCCTTGTCCTTGGACCTGGCGGCACCGTGAGTCCCCTCGTCGGCGTCCGTTCTCCCGCCGGCGTCTACCCCACCGGCCGTTGGCTCCGGTGGTGGCGGGATCGACGCGGACGGGCCTGCTTCCTCCGAAGCCTTCTTCTTCGGCGGCATGTTGATGGAGTCGATGAAGTTGATGAAGTTGGTGAAGATCTAGCTCATGCGGATGCCGGATTGGGTTCACACAACCTCGACGCTCCCCCTACCTGGCGCGCCAAAGATGTCGGGGAAACTGATCGCCCACAAACACCTATGGGACCGGAGCCCCTTTTCGGTACGGCAGGGGGCAGAGATTGCACAAAGAGCGGATCGAGGCGAGCACACGAGCAGTTTACCCAGGTTCGGGCCGCACGGATGCGTAAAACCCTACTCCTGCTTTGATTTGTATTGTGTTCTTGCTCGGGAGAGAAGAGAGCTACAGTACACTCTAACCGCTAGCAAGACCGAGCGTGGGAATGATCGGTGTTCGGAACCTCCTCTACGTTGCGCATGGGCCTCCTTTTATAGGCTCAAGGGGTCACCGACAGGTGGCAACGCAGATGAGGGTAAAAGTGTAAAAAGAGTGGTAGTTGGAACAGTGTTTGCATAGTGCTCCATACCTAACCCTGACAGCAGGGGACAAGGGCATTAAATGCCCGTCACCGTCGCCCAAACAGTGCAAAAAGTGGCTGTCAGGGGCGCCACCGTCCGCCACGACGGTAGCCTTGTCATTGCAGCTTGCCACCGTGTACCCCAGGCTGCACAGCCTTCCGCCACGTGCGCCTGGGATGGCCCCAGGGCGACACGTGGGTGGATGCGCTGGAGCGCGGGTACTGAGTGGAAGCTTGCCGCGGCAAGCGCCTTGCCGCGGTCGTTATCTTGTCGCTTCCGGGAGCTTGTAGCTCACCGGGCCTTGCCGGGACGCGTGGCGCGTCGCGGCAAGTTCCTTGAGATGCCTTGGTTGGCCTTCCCGGCAAGCTTCTCTCGCCAGGGTCTTGTGCCTTGAGTGGTTTTGTGCCTTGAGTGGCCTTCCCGGCAAGCTCCTCTTGCCGGGGTCTTGTCTTCTGGACTTGGATACTTTGTTCTTGAATGGCTCCGAGGGAACCATGGAGGATCTTGGCGGTCGCCTGGCAAACCTTGCCGCGGAACGCTGCAATTGCCCGTGCACAAGTTCGGGATACTAAGGTACCCCTACTTTAGTACACCGATAGTAGCATATCATTTCTACAATTTATATTTATCAATATAAGCCATAGAAACTAGAAAACAAGCAAACTATGCATTGAAAACAGAATCTGTCAAAAATAGAACAATCTGTAATGATCTGAACATTCACCATACTTATGCAACTCTAAAAATCCTGAAAAAATGTGAACATGTGAAAAATTTGTATATTGATCTTATTCAAAAATAATCAACTTAAAAGCACTCTTCCGTTAAAAATGAGAATTTTTCTCGTGAGCGCAAAAATTTCTGTTTTTCAGCAAGATCAAATCTACTATCACCCAACATGATCCTAAGGCTTTGCTTGGCACTTTATTGGAACAAAAGCTATAAAACATGATTACTACAGTAGCATAATCATGTGAACACACAAAAATAGTAGGTATAAGTGTTGGGTTGTCTCCCAACAATTGTTTTTCTTTAATGCCTTTTAGCTAGGCATGATGATTTCAATGATGCTCACATAAAAGATAAGAATTGAAACATGCAAGAGAGCATCATGAATCACATGGCAAGCACATTTAAGTCTAACCCTCTTCTTATGCATAGGGATTTTGTAAGCAAAAAATTTATGGGAGCAAGAATCAACTAACATAAGAAGGCAAAACAAGCAAAACTTCAAGATTTTCAACACATAGAGAGGATACTTGATATTATTGCAATATGAAAAAGCATATGCTCCTCTCTCATAATAATTTTCAGTAGAATCATGAATGAATTCAACAATATAGTCATCATATAAATCATTCTTTTCATGATGCAAAAGCATAGAAATTTTGCTACTCTCCACATAAGAAAATTTATTCTCATTAGTGGTGGGAGCAAACTCAACAAAATAACTATCATGTGATAGAAAATTAAAATCATGATGACAAGTTTCATGGTTATCATTATTCAATATAGCATACATGTCATCACCATAATCATCATAGATAGCAACTTCATTATCATAGTCAATTGAAACATCCTCCAAAGTAGTGGATTCATCACTAAATAAAGTCATCACCTCTCCAAATCCACTTTTATCAATATAATCATCATAAATAGGAGGCATGCTATCATCATAATATATTTGCTCATCAAAACTTGGGGGACAAAAAATATCATCTTCATCAAATATAGCATCCCCAAGCTTATGGCTTTGCATATCATTAGCATCATGTATATTCACATAATTCACACTAACAACATTGCAATCATGCTCATCATTCAAATATTTTATGCCAAACATTTTATTGACTTCTTCTTCTAACAATTGAGTATAATAGGTTGTCCTTCCTCCTCCCGCCCTTGCCCCCTCGCGCCAGATCTAGGTCGGTGGCTGCCTCCTCCTACGGCGGCGGTGGCGGACTCCCCCGGCCTCCCATACTCGCGGGCGGCGCGGGTGGACTGCCCCGGCCGCAGTCCCTCGTGGTGATGCCGTATCAATCGCAACGTGATCTGGGCGCCCTCTCCGGCTAGCTGCAGTGCTTCGGCCGGTCGGCCTCAGCAGGGCCCTGCTAGTTGCGGCTCCTTCCCCTCCGACCCCCGGCGAGTTTCAGGTCCGGCTCTTTGGGAGGCGGCCATGGAGGTTGTTGGTTGTGGTTGTGCCCATCGGTGTCTGCTTCCTTTGGCACGCTGGTCGGGGTTGGCTGCACGCGTGTCCACTTAGACACCACTACCTCATCCTCCCCTTGCAGGGGCGACTTCGGCCCGGTGGCAATGGACTTGCGTCCATTGTCAGCCGATGCCGCTTTGGACCCAACGAGCCTCGAAAGCTATCGTCTTTCCTGCTCTCTTGGCTCTTTGGCTCCTCGGCATATCCACACCATCACCACCCTGCGGTGTCTTGGTTGGCCATCCATCCCGGTGAATTTCGTCACCAGCATGCTCCGGGATCCGCGTCCTCTTCCAGTTCCCTGGACACCCTGCTGCTCCGGTCCTGCTGGCCCGGATCTATGCTTCTTCCTTCTAGATACTGGCTTGTCCGAGGCTACGGTCACCGTGTCATCCCCACTTCATTCCGCGTAGCCACGCATCCTTGTCCTCCTCCGTATTTTGCGCGCCCGGCGATGCACGGTGCCTCTTTCGGCACAACGCGTGGCTTGATGTCACTTGAACTACGTTAGTATTTTCCAAAAGAGGAAGGGATGATGCAGCACAACTACAGTAGGTATTTCCCTCAGTGATGAGACCAAGGTTATCGAACCAGTAAGAGAATCACGCAACACTATGTAAATAGCACCTGCACACAAATAACAAATACTTGCAACCCGACGTGTAAGAGGGGTTGTCAATCCCTCCCGGGTAGTAGATTGGTAAATAGATGGATTGATAGATGCAAATGGAAGGACGGAAAATAAAATGCAGCAAGGTATTTTTGTGTTTTTTGATAATATAGATCTAAAAATAAAAGTTGCAAATAGAGGGAAAAGCAAGTAGCAATATAGATCTGGAAGTATATGATAGAAAAATAGACCCCGGGGCCGTAGATTTCACTAGTGGCTTCTCTCGAAAAATAGCAACGGTGGGTAGACAAATTACTGTTGGGAAATTGATAGAAAAGTGAATAGTTATGACGATATCCAAGACAATGATCATGTATATAGGCATCACGTCCAAGATTAGTAAACCGACTCCTACCTGCATTTACTACTATTACTCCACACATCGACCGCTATCCAGCATGCATCTAGTGTATTAATTTCATGGAAAAACGGAGTAATGCCGTAAGAATGATGACATGATGTAGCAAGATCTATTCACGTAGGAATAGGCCCCATCATTTTATCCTTAATAGCAATGATACATGCGTGCCTTGCTGCCCCTTTTGTCACTTGGTAAGGACACCGCAAGATCGAACCCATTACAAAGCACCTCTTCCCATTGCAAGATAAATAGATCAAGTTGGCCAAACAAAACCCAAATATCGGAGAAGAAATACGAGGCTATAATAATCGAGAATGGATATTAAATCAAGGCAAATCTGATCATAAACTCACAATTCATCGGATCCCAACAAACACAATGCATAAAGTCATTACATCAAATAGATCTCCAAGAGACCATTGTATTGAGAAACAAAGAGAAAAGAAGCCATCTAGCTACTGCCTATGGACCCGTAGGTCTGAGGTGAACTACTCACGCATCGTCGGAGAGGCGCAAATGAGGATGATGAACCCCTCTGTAATCGTGTTCCCCTCCGGCGGATTGCCGAAAAAGGGCTCTAGATTGGATCTCGTGGTTCTAGGACTTGCGGCGGCTGGAATAAAATTTTGTCGACTCCCCTAGGGTTTCTGGAATATTGGGTATTTATAGAGCGAAGAGGCGGTGCACAAGGCCACCGAGGCGGGCACAACCCACCTGGGCGCGCCAGGGGGGCCAGGCGCGTGATACGTCTCCAACGTATCTATAATTTTTGATTGTTAAATGCTATTGTATTATCTGTTTTGGATGTTTTATATGCATTAATATGCTATTTTATATTATTTTTGGGACTAACCTATTAACCTAGAGCCAAGTGCTAGTTTCTTTTTTTTTTCCTTGTTTTTGAGTTTCGCGGAAAAGGAATATCAAACAGAGTCCAAACGGAACGAAACTTTACGAGGATTTTTCTTGGACCAGAAGACATCGAGAGGACTTGGAGTGCACGTCAGGGGAGCTGCGAGGCAGCCACAAGAACGGAGGGCGCGCCCCACCCTTGTGGGCCCCCTGCTGCTCCACCGACCTATTTCTTCCGCCTATATATACACATGTATTCCAGAAACCCTAGAGGAGGCATCAAAACCATTTTTCCACTGCCGTAACCTTCTGTTTCCGCGAGATCCCATCTGGAGGCCTTTTCCGGTACTCTACTGGAGGGGGATTCGAC
Organism: Secale cereale; assembly: GCA_902687465.1. Taxonomy (NCBI): domain Eukaryota; kingdom Viridiplantae; phylum Streptophyta; class Magnoliopsida; order Poales; family Poaceae; genus Secale; species Secale cereale. Next base: position 711,330,295 of record LR738709.1, read on the forward strand.
CACAGAGGACATTTACATCAACCCTATTGCCCGTCCGATGAATTGTGAGTAGTTTACCACAGACCTATGGGTCCATAGCTAGTAGCTAGATGGCTTCTTCTCTCTCTTTGATTCTCAATACCATGTTCTCCTTGATGTTCTTGGAGATCTATCCAATGTAATATTCTTTTGCGGTGTGTTTGCCAAGATCAGATGAATTTTGGATTTATGAGCAGATTATCTATGAATATTATTTGAGTCTTTTCTGAATTCTTATATGCATGATTTGATATCTTAGTAATTCTCCTCAAACTATCGATTTGGTTTGGCCAACTAGATTGGTTTTTCTTGCAACGGGAGAAGTGCTTTGCTTTGGGTTCAATCTTACGGTGCTCAATCCCACTGACAGAAAGGGACATGACACGTATTGTATTGTTGCCATCGAGGATAACAAGATGGGGTTTTCATCATATTGCTTGAGTCAATTCTGCTACATCATGTCATCTTATTTAATGTGTTACTCTGTTCTTTATGAACTTATTACTCTAGATGCAGAATCGTTTTGGTCGATGTGTGGAGTAATAGTAGTAAATGCAGGCAGGAGTTGGTCTACTTGACACGAACGTGGTGCCTATATTCATGATAATTGCCTTAGACATCGTCATAAATTTGCGCTTTTCTATCAATTGCTTGGCAGTAATTTGTTTACCCACCGTAATATTTGCTATCGTGAGAGAAGCCTCTAGTGAAACCTATGGCTCCCGGGGCTATTTTCCATCTTATAAGTTTTTGATCTACTATTTTACAATCTTTTACTTTCCAATCTATAAACCAAAAATACCAAAAATATTTACTTTACAGTTTATTTATCTCTATCAGATCTCACTTTTGCAAGTAACTGTGACGGGATTGACAACACCTTTATTGCGTTGGGTGCAAGTTGTTTATTGTCTGTGCAAGCATTTGGCGATTTGTGCGTTGTCTCCTACTGGATTGATACCTTGGTTCTCAAACTCACGGAAATACGTATTCTCCTTTGCTGCATCACCCTTTCCTCTTCAAGGGAAAAACCAACGCAATCTCAAGAGGTAGCAGCGCGCCCTGGTGGGTTGTGCTCCCCTTGAAGTCCCCCTCTGGTACTTCTTCAGCCCATCATGTGTCTTCCGGCCCAGAAAAAATCTCCAAAAAGTTTCGCTGCATTTGGACTCCGTTTGGTATTGATTTTCTGCGATGTAAAAAGCAAGCAGAAAACAACAATTGGCACTGGGCACTATGTCAATAGGTTAGTCCCAAAAAATATTATAAAATGATTATAAAACAAGAAAGAATGATAACATAACATCATGGAACAATAAAAAATTATAGATACATTGGAGACGTATGATGGTTCCCCTTCATGCAGTCGTAGCACCGGCCTACACCCGACGACCTCCTCTTTGACTCATGTTCCGACAGCTTGGGATTGCTTGGAATTGGCTAGTGCGAAAGCCCTGCATCTTTTGCTGGCAGCGGCGACACCCGCGGGTGTTCTTGATAACCCACAAGTGTAGGGGATCAGTTGTAGCCTGATAACCCACAAGTGTAGAGGATCAGTTGTAGCCTCTTTCGATAAGTAAGAGTGTCGAACCCAACGAGGAGCTAAAGGCAGAACACATATTCCCTCAAGTTCTATCGACCACCGATACAACTCTACGCACGCTTGACGTTTACTGTACCTAGAACAAGTATAAAACTAGAAGTAGTTTGTAGTTTTTGTGGAATAGGTTTGCAAGAATATAAAGAGCACGCAAATAAAACTAGGAGTTGTTAAGATAAAGACACAATAAAGTTAGTGATAGCAAGTGTGGAAAAGTGGTGGTAGGAGATGCGAAATTGCCCCTAAGCAATTGACTACATTACTAGACCGATAGCAAGTTTTATGTGGGAGAGGCCACTGCTAGCATGTCATCCCTTACTTGGAATTCTATGCACTTATGATTGGAACTATTAGCAAGCATCCACAACTACTAACGTTCATTAAGGTAAAACCCAACCATAGCATTAAGATATATTGATCCCCCTTCAATCCCGTATGCATCAATTTCTACGCTAGGTTGAAGTTTCTGTCACTCTTGCCCTCCGATACGTAGTCCTATCAACATACAACTAACCCTATGGTGTGATCCACGCGCGCGCTCATATGATGGGCACCAAAGGACAGCAACATAACCACAAGCAATTTAAATCAATCATAGCAATTCACCAATCACCGATAGGACAACGATAATCTACTCAGACATCATAGGATGGCAACACATCATTGGATAATAATATGAAGCATAAAGCACCATGTTCAAGTAGAGGATACAACGTGTTGCGGGAGAGTGGACCGCTGTAGATAGATGGGGGAAGGTGATGGAGATGTTGGTGAAGATGACGGAGGTGTTGGTGTAGATCGACGTCACACGATGATGGCCCCGGTGGCACTCCGGTGCCATCGGAAGCGAGGGGGAGAGAGCCCCCCTCCTTCTTCTTCTTCCTTGACCTTCTCCCTAGGTGGGAGAAGGGTTTCCCCTCTGGTCCATGGCCTCCATGGCGGCAGAGGGGCGAGAGCCCCTTCGAGATTGGATCTGTCTCTCTGTCTCTCTCTGTTTCTGCGTTCCCAGATTCTGGCCCTTCACCGTTTCTTAAATTCCCGAGATCCGTAACTCCGATTGGGCTCATCTTTTGACACGATTTTTATGCGGAAATTAGCTTTCTTGCGGCGAAAGAAGGGCATCAACCACCTTACGGTGTGGCCACGTGGGCCCAGGGCGCGCCCTGGGCAGGGGGGCGTGCCCCCACACTCGTGGCCCACTCGGGCATCGTCTCATGTTAGTTTTGCTTCCCAAAATTCACATATATTCCAAAAAAAAATCCGTCCGTTTTTATTCCGTTTGGACTCCGTTTGATATGGATATTCTGCGAAACAAAAAACATGCAACAAACAGGAACTGGCACTGGGCACTGGATCAATATGTTAGTCCCTATAGTATAAAAAGTTGCCAAAAGTATATGAAAGTTGTAGAATATTGGCATGGAACAATAAAAAATTATAGATACGACGGAGACGTATCAGCATCCCCAAGCTTAATTCCTGCTCGTCCTCAAGTAGGTAAATGATAAAAAGATATTTTTTATGTGGAATGCTACCTAGCATAATCTTGATCATGTAATCTAATCATGGCATGAATATTAAGACACGAGTGATTCAAAGCAATAGTCTATCATTTGACATTAGGACGATAATATTTCAAGCATACTAATAAAGCAATCATGTCTCTTCAAAATAACATGGCCAAAGAAAGTTATCCCTGAAAAATCATATGGTCTGGCTATGCTCCATCTTCACCACACAAAGTATTTTAATCATGCACAACCTCGTCACATAACGGTTCACTATACGTGCATGCTACGGGAATCACAAACCTCAACACAAGTATTTCTACAATCCACAAGTACCCACTAGCATGACTCAATATCACCATCTTTATATCACAAAACTATTGCAAGGAATCAAACATATCATATTCAGCGATCTACAAGTATATGTAGGATTTTATGACTAACCATGTGAATGACCAATTCCTGTCAACTCTCTAAATAGATATAAATGAAGAAAGAGAGTTTTAATTCTTTCTACAAAAGTTATGCCCACGCTCTAACAATTATAAGTGAAGCAAAAGAGCATTCTATAAATGGCGGTTTTCTATGTGAAGAGAAACACGCAATCCAAACTTCAAATGATGTAAGTGAAGCACATGAAGTAGTCTATAAAGCCATACTCAAAAGATATAAGTGAAGTGCAAAGAGCATTCTATAAATCAACCAAGGACTATCTCATACCAGCATGGTGCATTTATTAAGAGGAAAAATAGAAAGCACATGACGCTCCAAGAGTTGCACATATCTGCTTGTCCTCAAGCAATTTAGTTGATAAACTGAAAGTGATAAAGAAAAACTTTGACAAACTCTGTTTGCTCTTGTTGTTGTAAATATGTAAGCTAGCATTCAGGTTTTCAACAAGATCATGAACTAACCACATTCACAATAACTTTTAGGTCTCAAGACTACTCACATCAATTGCATAATCAACTAGCGAGCAATAATAATAAACCTCGGATGACAACACTTTCTCAAAACAATCATGATATGATATAACATGATGGTATCTCGCTAGCCCTTTCTGAGACCGCAAAACATAAATGCAGAGCACCTTTAAAGATCAAGGACTGACTAGACATTGTAATTCATGGTAAAAGGGATCCAATCATGATCATACTCAATGCAAATTAACAGTAATACATGCAACGACAGAGGTGCTCTCCTACTGGTGCTCTTTGATAAGAGGATGATGACTCTGCATAAAAGTAAATAGATAGGCCCTTCGCAGAGGGAAGCAAGGATTTGTAGAGGTGCCGGAGCTCGATTTTTAAATAGAGATTGAATAACATTTTGAGCGGTATACTTTCATTGTCAACATAACAACCAAGAATCTCGATATCTCCCATGCTACGCACATTATAGGCGGTTCCCAAACAGAATGGTAAAGTTTATACTCCCCCAACCACCAACAAGCACACTCCACGGCCAGCCGAATCCACGGGTTACCATCCAAACAAGCAACAACCCTGGGGGAGTTTTGTTTTATTATGATGATTTTGGGCATGGGACTGGGCATCCCGATTACCAGCCATTTTCTCATGAATGATGAGCGGAGTCCACTCATCGTGAGAATAACCCACCTAGCATGGAAGATATAAACAACCCTAGTTGATACATGAGCTATTCGAGCATACAAAATAGAATTTCATTTGAAGGTTTAGAGTTTGGCACATACAAATTTACTTGGAACGACAGGTAAATACCGCATATAGGAAGGTATGGTGGACTCATATGGAATACTTTGGGGTTTATGGAAGTGGATGCACAAGCAGTATTCCCGCTTAGTACAGGTGAAGGCTAGAAAGAGACTAGCAAGCGACTAGCTAGAGAGCGACAACGGTCATGAACATGCATTAAAATTAATCAACAATGAATGCAAGCATGAGTAGGATATAAATCACCATGAACATAAATATCGTGAAGGCTATGTTGATTTGTTTCAACTACATGCGTGAACATGTGCCAAGTCAAGTCACTTAAATCGTTCAAAGGAGGATACCACCCATCATACCACATCACAACCAATTTAATATCATGTTGGCATGCAAGATAGACCATTATATACTCTCAGCTAATTAAGCATGACATAAGCAGCTATGATCTATAATTGTCATTGCAAGCATGTTTCATTCGTAACAAGCTGAATCAAGAACGACGAGCAATAATATTTACAAAAACAAGAGAGGTCGAGTTCATACCAGCTTTTCTTATCTCAATTAGTTCATCATATATCATCCTTATTGCCTTTCACTCGCACGACCGAATGGTGTGGGGAATAATAATAGTGCATGTGCATTGGACTAAGGTGGAATCTGCAGACATTTAATACAAGAGAGAAGACAAAGTAATATGGCTCAAGGTTAAATCAACAACAAAGCATATGAGAGCCACTAAGCATTTTAATAATGGTCTTCTACTATTAACCCCTAAAGAAAAGAAAAGAAACTATTTACACGGGAAAGCTCCCAACAAGCAAAAGAAGAACGAGAAATCTTTTTGGGTTTTCATTTTTAGTTACTACTACAGGCAAAGAAAGTAAACTAGCTAGAACCTACAACTAATATTTTTTTGTTTTTTCGGGTTTTTCTAGCACACAAGAAAAAGACTAAGAAAAAGAAATTTAAAATAAGCATGGATGGTACAGTGAAAGAGTGTGAGCACCGACAGCTAGAATAAGTGTATGAACATGAATGGAAGTCGGTGAGAAACACGTACTCCCCCAAGCTTAGGCTTTTGGCCTAAGTTGGTCTATGGCAAGTATTGTCTTGACGGATATCCAAAGTTGTAGTTGGGGTCGTACTGAGACGCAACAGATGCTGCCTGCTGGGCTGCAGCTCGAAGGCGGGCTGCCTTCGTCATGTTATAATGGGCATTTGCCTCCTCCATAGTGTCGGGGAAACTGATCGCCCACGAACACCTATGGGACCGGAGCCCCTTTTCGGTACGGCAAGGGAGCGGAGGGAGCACAAAGAGCGGATCGAGGCGCGCACGCGAGCAGTTTACCCAGGTTCGGGCCGCACGGATGCGTAAAACCCTACTCCTGCCTTGGTTTGTTATTGAGTTCTTGGCTCGGGAGCAAGAAGATCTACAGTGCTCAGAGCTAGCTACACCGAGCGTGAGAGTGATCGAAGTTCTGAACCTCCTCTACGTTATGCATGGGGCTCCTTTTATAGTTCAAAGGGGTCACCGACAGGTGGCAACGTAGGTGAGGGTAAAAACGTAAAAACGGTGGTAGTTGTAACAGTGAATGTATAGTGTTTTGTACCTAACCCTGACGGTGGGGGACAAGGGCATTGAATGCCCATCGCCGTCGCCCCAAACAGTGCAAAAAGCGTCCGTCCGGGCGTCTCCGTTCGCCACGACGGTAGCCTCGTCATCGTGGCTTGCCACCGTGTACCCCAGGCTGCACAGCCATCCGCCACGTGCCCCTGGAAGGGCCCCAGGGCGACGCGTGGCCAGATGAGCTGGAGCGCAGGCACACAGTGAAAGCTTGCCGCGGCGAGCACCTTGCCGCGCCCGGAAGCTTGTCGCTCCCCGGGCCTTGCCGAGGCACGCGATGCGCCACGGCGAGTCTTCTGAAACGCCATGCTTTGGCCTTCCTGGCAAGCTCCTCTTGCCAGGGTCTTGTGCTAAAGGGATGGTTATGAGCCTGGAGCGGCCTTCCCGGCAAGCTCCTCTTGCCGGGGTCTTGTTTCTTAACTTGACTACTTTGTTCTTGAATGGCTCCAAGGGAACCAAAGCGGGACTTGGCGGGCGCGTGGCAAGCCCTGCCACGGGACGCTGCTACTGCCCGTGCACAAGTCGGGATACTAAGGTACCCCTACTTTAGTACACCGACAGGAGCCCCCGGGCCTGGGCCACACACGGTGCCGAGCGCTATTGGGCCAGGCCCAAAACAGTGCACGGGCACACGCAGCCCACGGCACACCGCAGCCCTCTCCGTATCCGCCGCATCCCTCCCTAACGGCACGCGTCGATTGCGGCATCGTGGGAGAGATCGTGGCCTGTTTCTTTAATGGGAAAATGCGGAACGTCCCCCACTCTCCCCCTTAAAAGCAGAGGAAACAAGGGCAGTTTCCCCCATTGCGTTCATTGCGTCTTCAACCTCTAGAAACCCCCGCCGCTCTCCTCCTCCCCAAAGGTCGAAAGAGAGCTGAGCTCCACCTTCCTCCCGCCGCCGCCAGCCTCCCCAGCACCGCCGGCCTCCCTCGCCGTCCCCGCCATGGCCCCGAAGAGCGACAAGGCAAAAACCGCAAAGACCGACCGGGCGGCGAAGCTAGCAGCAATGCGGAAGAAGATGGTGGTCTTCCCGCCGAGGCTCGGCGCGAGGGAGCTGAAGGACAAGTACTATCTCTTCTGGTCGAGGGAAACGAAAGCTCACCCGCGCACCAGAGTTCTCCCCGCCGAAGCCTGCGACATGTTCCCGGGAGGTTATCCTTACTTCGCCCTGTTCTTCCATTGCGGACTCTGCCCTCCATACTCTGAGTTCTTCTGCGATGTTATGAACACGTATGGATTCCACCTTCTGGATTTCACCCCGAACGCAGTCTTAACCATGGCCGTTTTCGCACATCTGTGCGAAAACTTTGTCGGAGTCACCCCCAACGTAGCTCTCTTCCGCCATTTTTTCACACCTCGGGTAGAGTCTGGGTCTCCCCTGTCCAGCGGGATCTCTTGGATCTTCAGGCTCAATAAGAAAGAGGCGTACTTGATTGGAGAGCTCCGCGGCAAGTGGGAGGAGTGGAGAGCTGACTGGTGCTGGATCATGGAGGAAGGACCCCAGCAGTTTACTTCCCCGCGCCGAGCTGCAATAGTGCGCGGCAAGGATTGGAGTGATCTGGCCCCGGAGGACGAGAAGCTGAAGATAGCCCTCACTAGGATCCTTCGCCTCCGGCAAGCCAATCTTACTGTAGGTGAGGTCGGGGCAGATTTCCTTCGTCGCCGCATTGCCCCCTTGCAGGAGAGGAAAAGGGCTGCTTGGGATTTCGGCAACGCGGCAGACTGCATGAGGCTACGCCCCGGCCTCAACTACAACTTCACTATCCTGGAGCTCAAGGGGATGATCCGGGAGCTATTCAAGCATGACCCCAAGCACCCGGAGTGGTTTGCCCCGTCGCGGGGAGTAGTTCCACTATGTAACAACTTGTCACTTAGTGCTATCCGCGCGGCAATGCCGCTGTGCGACTCCCACGGGGTTGATCCCACTTGGCTGGCGCCTTCTGACGAAACTGCACAAACTTTCTTCGACAACTTGGTTGAGCTGCCGATCAATCTCGATGAGAAGAAGGGTCTCACCCGCGACACCACCGACCGGGATTTGGCGTATATCGCCACCAGGATGGAGGAGGCAGCCGTAGCCAATGCCGCGGGCGAGTTTGGGTACTCCTTGGACGAGGCGGATGCAGCGGATGCGGTGAGCCGGGCCGAGGAGGAAGAGGTCCTCAAGCTGCTAAGGCCTGCCGGGCAACTCGTCGAGACGAGCAAGGCTGCCGGGCAAGGCACAGAGTCCAGCGAGCCCGCCGAGGAGGGCGATGAATCAGGCGATTCTGATGAAGACTCGGGCGGGTCGCTGAACCTGGGTTCGTCTTCATCCTCGGGGAGCTCTCCGCCGCCGCCAAGTCCCCCAGCTCCAGCGAGGAGGCGTCCCCGCAAAGCTGCAGTCGTGGCGGAGCGTCCGGCGGCCCCGCGGCCGCAGCGCCGCCCGACGCGTGCCACCGCGGCGGGCAAGGCCGTCAAGGGAGCGCCTCGCGCCTCAGCAACAGCCGGAGGAGGGTCTTCGCGCTCTGGCTCCACGGCTCCTTCCGCTCCCCGAGCCTCGGCGACGACCGGAGCGGGGTCTTCACAGACCACCGACCCAGCGCCCGCCAAGCGCCCGAGGGAGCCTTCTCCTCCAGCTCCTCGCGCCGGAGCGTGCGAGGCGGATTTCGACTTCTCTGTCCTCAGCTCCGACGAGGAGGAGGAAGAGTAAGTGGAGCAACTCTTATTTTTCTTCAGTTTGTTGTTCTTGTCTTGAATCTTCCTTGTCTGATTTTGTTTGATGCCTGCCTTCCAGGACCTTGGCGCAGAGGGTGGCGAAGAGGGCCAAGATCCCGGTGGTCGACCTCGAGGACGAGCCCGTCGCAGCGGCAGGGGATGCGCCGGCGACGAGCTTGCCGGACCAGCCAGCTGCCCCGCAGGGCAGCCCCCAGCGTAAGTCCTTTGTTTACTTCTTCGCTTGTTGGGCGCGCGCGGGCTTCTCATCCTTGCTAATGTCTTGCTTGTTTGCTGATTTGTGCAGAAGTAGAACCGCAGCCTCAGGAGTGTCAGGAGACTGCTCCCGAAGAGCCGCTCGTCTCAGCCTCCCCGCCAAGGAGGAGCTCCCCGGCGAGGGAGAATACTCCGCCAAGGGCGAGTACTCCGCCAAGGGCGAGCACTCCGCCAAGGGCGAGTACTCCGCCAAGAGCGAGTACTCCGCCAAGGGAAGGCGCCAGCGGCCCTCCGCCGGTGGGAGCTACCACCACGCCGCCAAGGGAGGACCCTCCCGGCGAGGAACCCCGTCGAAGAAGAGGCTCGCGCAGGTAACCCTTGTGTTCTTCTTCTCTTGAATTTTCCTTTTTGGATATTTGCTTGACACTTCTTCTTTCTTTCTTCTTCTTTTCTTGTCCGCAGACTCGTCCGCCCCGGAGCCGATGGAGACGGAGGCCACCGTCGATGAGACTGCCGCGGCAGCTGAGGAGGGGACCAGCGACCGCACTGACGGCCCTGAGGCCGCAGGAGCGCCGGACGCTGCGCCGGCCGCCGACCCCTCCGCCGCCGCGACTGGGCCGGGTGTCTATCTGGAGGCCACCAACGGGGTCTTTATCCAAGTCCCGTGGGCTTCTACGTCGAGGGCGCCCGCGGAGGGAGAGGTCTTCGACGGGGAAGTCCTGTCCTCCGCCGGGCTAAGGCTTGTCGACGCGCCCGGCAGCAGCAGCGAGCCCGAAGAGGAGTAGCTACTGCGGAAACTCCTGGCTCTGTACCGCGCCAGGCAGGCCAAGCTGGAGTCCCGAGAGGCTCTGGCTGCCAAGGCAGGCGTCGATCTGGAGAAGCGCGCCGCGGAGCTCCGCGCCGCCAACCAAGCGGCTTTCCGGAACTTGGCGGAGGAGCGGGAGGAGCTCGCCGAGGCGCACCAGGCGTTCATCCTTGAGAAGGCCGAGGTTGAGGACCAGCAACGACTAGCCGCCGAGGATCTGTCTCGGCGGGAAGGAGAGCTGAGGCAGCGGAAGGTCGACCTCGATAGCCACGAGGACGACCTTACCGTGCGCGAGCAGTCCCTTGGCGGGGCTCTGCAGGAAGCGAGGGACGCCGCTGCAGCTGCAGAGACCGCCAAGAGAGACTTGGAGGCGAGGGTGGCGCAGTTGGAGCTCAACTTGAAGACGAGCGAGGAGAAGGTTGCCGCGCTCACACTTGAGAGGGAGAAAGACGCCCACAGCCACTCGGAGCTGCAGGTCCGTCTCTCCGACAAGGGCAAGGAGCTCAATGACGCCAAGGATTCTATTGCAGACTGGAGCTGAAGCTGTCCACCCTCACTGAGTCACTTGACGGCGCCCGGAACCGTGAGACAAAGCTGAAGGAGGACCTTCGTGCTGAGAGAGCATTGCTGGACAGCACCGCCGTCACGCAAAATAACTTCAGGCAGACGGTGGAGCAGTGGACCGAGGAGCTCGTCGCCGCCGCCGCTGCCATTGACAAGGAGATGGCGGCGCTGAGGACGGAGCACCTCGTGTATTCCCCCGACGCGAACCTCCCTCACAGCGCCAAGCTGAGCCTGTTCTTCAGGGGAGTGGCGCCGGCCCTCGAGCAGCTCCGGGAGAGGATCCCCACGCAGCTAGCAAACGAGGCGCGCAGGCTTTGCACGGGTACTGTGGAGCGAGTGCTGACGAAGGTAGTCTACCGCAACCCCGGGATCAATCTTGACAACGTCCTCCAGACCTTGCCGCCCGACGCTGACTAGGAAGCGCTGAAGGCTCGTGTCGCCCACATCGTGGCCAAGGTGGGCAAGATTAGGAGAGTTGAGGGTGACCGTGCAGATTAGGTTGCTTTCTTTCTTGCTTCCCTTGTCGCTGCCAATCAAGTCATGGACAGTAGTTTATTAGAAAAGCGACAAGTCATCTTGTAATATAACTTTATCTTGGGTAGTTAATGTAGTGTCATTTCCCTTGCCCGATTCCTTTACTTTGTATGCTTTTACCCTACGCTTTTAGGGAACTTGCCGGCAAAGGGGCCCTTGCCGCGAGCGCTGAGTGCGGAACTTCAGCAGCCTGCTGGCAATGCCTCCGCCGGCAAGAAACCTTGCCGCAGCTAGTCGCAGCACACTTAGGTTGTTGAGCGAACTCGAAAACGAAGTAAGGGCGCGACACTTGTCGCAGCTCACTTAAGCCGTTGAGCGTGCTCGAAACAAAGTAAGGGCGCGGCTAGCCACGGGTAGGTTCCTCCGCGCACAGGTTTTCCATACAAAGTGTGGTCGTTCAAGGAAGATAACTAAGAATTTAAAAATTTGAATGCTGAAACTTTGGCAACTTAGCTTTTGTGTGCGGTTTGCTTCCCGGCAAAGCAAGGCTTTCTTGAATGGCACTTGGTCCATACTACGGTCTCCTTCCCCCCCGGCAAACTTGTGCGCGAGGAATCCTTCTTCTGCTTGAGAAAGGAAAGAAAATGGAGGAAACATAGATATGGAGCCTTGCGGCCCGTTATTGCTTACCGGAAGTGTGTGCTGCACAAGGTGTCATATAATACATGCAAGAGAAAATAAAAGAAAGGCATGAAATGACAAATTGTGCAAGGCACAAAAGTTTTACTGATGCACAGGGTCTGCGCCCGGCTTTGTACAAAGGTTTACATGCAACAGCGGCAAGACTTGTACAAAAGGTGGTTGCCGGAGCGGATCACAGCAACCGCGCCTTATGGGTGAAACTTTCGAAGGTGCTCAATGTTCCAGGAGTTGCTCACCGGTAAGCCTTCTTCGGTCTCAAGGCGGACAGCGCCTGGCCTCGTGACTTGTCTCACCCGATAAGGGCCTTCCCACTTCGGCGTCAACTTGTTGGAATTCTTGGCGGACTGAACACGCCGAAGAACAAGGTCGCCTTCCTCGAGACTCCTGGCCTTGACTTTGCGGCTATGGTAGCGGCGCAAAGCTTGCTGGTATCGAGCAGCTCGTACAGCAGCCTGGAGACGGTCCTCCTCGAGGAGCAGTGCATCATCTTGCCGCAGCTTCTCTTGCTCGAGCTCATCGTAAGCGAGCACTCGAGGAGATCCGTATACGAGTTCCGTGGGGAGAACTGCCTCTGCTCCATAGACAAGAGCAAAGGGTGTCTGTCCGGTGGCTCGATTTGGTGTCATCCTGATTGACCAAAGAGCCGCCGGCAACTCCTCAATCCAGTTTCTTCCGCACTTGTGCAGCCTGTCGAAAGTTCTTGTCTTGAGTCCGCGCAGCACTTCAGCGTTGGCCCTCTCCGCTTGACCATTGCTCCTCGGGTGTGCAACAGAAGCGAAGCAGACCTTGGCGCCAAGGTCTTGGACGTATTGCATGAAGGTGCGACTCGTGAATTGCGTGCCGTTGTCGGTGATGATCCAGTTAGGGATTCCGAAACGGCAAACAATTGACCTGAAGAACTTGACTCCTGACTGTGCGGTCACCTTTCTCACTGGTTCCACTTCCGGCCACTTTGTGAACTTGTCGATGGCGACGTACAAGTATTCAAAGCCCCCGACTGCGCGGGGAAAGGGGCCGAGGATGTCGAGCCCCCAGACCGAAAATGGCCAGGACAAAGGGATCGTCTGGAGAGCTTGAGCTGGCTGATGTATTTGCTTGGCATGGAACTGGCACGCTTCACACTTGGTTACTTGTGCAGTTGCATCTTGGAGGGCTTCTGGCCAAAAGAAACCTTGCCGGAATGCCTTCCCGGCAAGTGCTCTTGCGCCAATGTGGTGGCCACATATGCCTCCATGTATCTCTGCCAACAGCTTCTGTCCATCTTCCCGGGAAATGCACTTCAATCTGACACCATTGAGCCTTCTTCTGTATAGTTCATTGCCGACGAACTGGTACATACTTGACTGCCTGGTTATTCTCTCTGCTTCTTCTAGTTCTTCGGGAAGTTCCCCAGTTTGAAGAAAATGGACAATTTGCTGTGCCCAGGCTGGAGCTTGAGGCTCAACAACAAGGACTAAAGGCATCATTGCTGCTGTGGGAACGTCAGCTTCTACGGCAAGAACCTGTGGCTCTGCCGGAGCTTGACGCCCCCCGGCAAGCTTGCCGGAGCAAAACTTGTCGGGAACGTCTGCTTCAACTGTACAAACCCTAGGGTCTGCATGAGCAGACTGTTCCTCAACGACTCTGTCGTTGATCTTGGGGACCTTGTTGGCGGCGGCTTCGGGAAGCTCTGCCGGCAGGTAGTCACCGGAGACCAACTTTCTCTTCTTGCTTTGCCCAATTGATGGTGTAACGGATGGCTGAGTTAGCTTGAGCATGAAGGTTCCTGGTTCCACAGGTAGCTTCAATGCAGCACACTTTGACAGGCCGTCCGCGATGTCATTTTGAGCCCTCGGAACGTGCTCCATCTGTAGGCCTTCAAAGTGTTCTTCAAGCTTTCTCACTTCATCGACGTAAGCTTCCATCAATGGGATCTGGTAGCTCTTGTTCACTTGTCGGACAACCAACTGCGAATCTCCCCGCACAATCAGCTTCTTGATCCCAAGTTCTGCTGCAATTCTGAGGCCGGCAAGCAAACCTTCATACTCTGCAGTATTGTTTGTTGCTTGCTCCTTGGGAAAGTGCATTTGGACAACGTACTTGAGGTGTTCTCCGGTGGGTGCAACAAGTAGCACACCAGCACCGGCGCCTTGCAGCGAGAAGGCACCATCGAAGTACATTATCCATTCTTTGCTTGCTTCCTGGACGGGGACGTTTGTCTCTGGGACCTCTTCGTCTGGTGTTGGTGTCCATTCTGCTATGAACTCTGCCAATGCTCTGCTCTGTATAGTTGAAGTACTTTCAAACTTAAGACAAAAGCTCAACAACTCCAGTGCCCACTCGACAATCCTCCCTGTTGCTTCTGGGTTTTGCAATATCCTTTTCAACGGAAAGCGAGTGACCACTGTTATCTCATGTGCTTGGAAGTAGTGGCGCAGCTTTCTGGAGGCCATGAGGAGGCCGAAAAGCAGCTTCTGCACCCCAGAGTACCTTGATCTAGCCCCCTGCAAGAGGGAACTGACAAAATAAACTGGGCGCTGCACCATCTTCTTTCGCACTTCTCCTTGCGTCTGCGCAGACTCATCCTTGTCGGGGCCAGAGCTTGTCGGGGAAGCCCCCTGCTTGTCGCTGGACGCGCTTGCCGGGGCTGTGGACTCCTCCTCCGCCTCCCTTTCCGCTACCAACGCAGCACTAACCACTTGATTGGTCACTGCTAAGTACAACAGCAACTTCTCTTGTGGCTTAGGTGCGACAAGTATTGGAGTGGAGGACAGGTATCCTTTCAAGTCTTGCAGCGCTGCCTCCGCTTCCGGAGTCCATTTCATTGGACCTACCTTTTTCAAGATTTTGAGAAACGGCAGGGCGCGTTCCGCAGACTTAGAAATGAACCTGCTGAGGGCAGCCACACAACCAGCAAGTCTCTGTACATCCTTGACGCGCTTCGGAGCTTCAATCTGCTCGATGGCCTTGATCTTGTCGGGGTTGGCTTCAATCCCCCTCTGGGACACAAAGAATCCGAGAAGCTTGCCGGAGGGGACTCCGAAGACGCACTTCTCGGGGTTGAGCTTGAGTTGTATCTTGCGCAGATTTGCAAAAGTTTCATGCAGGTCTTGGATCAGGGTATCCTTGACCTTGCTTTTGACCACTATATCATCCATGTATGCTTCTACATTCCTGTGTATCTGTGGCTCAAAAGCAGTGTGGACTACCCTTGCAAATGTTAAACCCGCATTCTTCAATCCAAAGGGCATGCGTATGAAGCAATAGGTGCCACATGGAGTAATGAATGCGGTCTTCTCTTCATCTTCTTCAGCCATGAATATCTGGTGGTATCCGGAATATGCATCAAGGAATGAAAGCAACTCACATCCCGCCGTGGAGTCAACGATCTGGTCGATGCGCGGCAAGGGAAATGGATCTTTAGGACAAGCTTTATTCACATCAGTGAAGTCTATACAAAGCCTCCACTTCCCATTTGCCTTGCGCACGACGACAGGGTTGGCCAACCACGTGGGATGAAGTACACCTCTAACAAGGCCTGCTGCTTCCAACTTCTTGATTTCCTCAGCGATAAACTCTTGGCGCTCCACCGCTTGCTTTCTGACCTTCTGCTTGACGGGCTGCGCGTGAGGACAAACAGCAAGCTTGTGCTCAATCACTTTCCTGGGAACACCGGGGATGTCAGACGGCTGCCATGCAAACACGTCGACATTCGCCCGCAGGAAAGCAACGAGCGCGCTTTCCTATTTAGGATCAAGCGTGGCACTGATGGTGAAGGTACCACCAGTGCCGTCCTCCTTGGCGGACACCTTCTTGGTCGCAGGTGGAGCTGCCATTCCCTTCTTGCACTTGTCGGTGGAGCTCGATGGTGCGTCCTCGACGGCAGCGCAGCACTCTGAAGAGGTGCGTTTGCCGGAGTGGGCCCCAGAGCTCTTGCCGGACTTGGTCTTGTTCTTCCCCCCGGGAGCTTCAGCGGCAAGAGTCTTGCTATCTACTGCGGCTGCTGCGTCCCGGTAGATCTTGTCGGCGCAGATAAGCGCATCCTTCTTGTCGCCGGAGACAGAGATGACGCTTATCGGGCCAGGCATCTTGAGCATGTTGTAGGCGTAGTGGGAGGCTGCCATGAACTTGGCGAGCGCTGGACGACCAAGTATCCTGTTGTATGGTAACGGGATATCGGCGACGTCGAAAGTGATCCTCTGAGTCCTAAAGTTTAGCTCTCCGCCAAAAGTCACCGGCAATGTGATCTTCCCCTTCGGCTTGCTCCTTCCCGGGTTGATCCCTTGGAACGTGCCGGTCTCCTCGAGCTCGCTGTCGGGGATCTGTAGCTTCCGGATCACAGCGGAAGAGATCAGGTTCAGGCCGGCCCCACCGTCAACCAACATCTTGGTGACCTTGAGGTTGCGGATGGTTGGTGAAACCAACATCGGCAAGCACCCGACCGCAGTTGTGCGGTCAGGGTGGTCCTCAATGTCGAAGATGATGGGCGTGCTGGACCACTTCAGGAGTTTGCGCGACTCGACGGGTGGCTCTGCTGCATTAACTTCCCGCACCCATTGTTTGAGTTGGCGGTGGGAAGTATGCAGAGAGGCACCTCCATCGACGCACAGTACTTCTGTGGCCTTCTGGAACTCCTGCTCGCTGTTGTCTCCGTCATCCATGTCCTCGTCGTCGTCTTCGTCTTCGTCCTTGTCGCGGCCGTGGGGAGGTCTATCTCCTTGCCGCTGCTTGGCCTTGCCGCGGCGTCCTCCCCGGCCATTGAATGGCCGCTTCTTGCCGGATTCTCCTCCGCCTCCTGGGGCCTTCTCCTTGTCGCGTCGTTCGTACTCAGCTTTCTGCTACTCGACGAGGTATTCGACCCTCTTGCAGTTCTGGAGATCATGGCCCTTGGTGCGGTGGATCTTGCAGTACTGCTTGTCGGAGCCGTCCTGCTTGTCGGTGGCGGCTACAGTGGCGGCTTCCTTGCCGGAGCCACCAGCCTGTGCTTTCTTGGCGCCTGCCTCCTTGCCGAACTGCTCGACAGCCAATACTTCCTTGTTCTTCTTCTTCTTATTGTTCCGCCGCCGGTTTTTCCTTGCGGGGCGGCATCCTCACTGTCCGTTCCTCCTGCTCCAACATCCTCTCCGGGGAGTCTCCTCCCCTCTTCAGCGCGCGCGCACTTGTCTGCCAGGGCGTAGAGCTCACTGACGTCTATTATCTTGCACATCGCCATTTCCTCCCTCATCCGGCGGTTACGCACGTTCTGATGGAACGCGCTAATAACCGCAGCAGGGTGGACGTCCGGGATGTTGTGCTGGACGCGGCTGAACCTCTGGATGTATTTCCGCAGGGACTCTCCCTCCTTCTGGGCAAGTATGTGGAGATCACTTCCTGGCCGTGGGGTTTGTGGCCGCCCGTGAAGGCGCCGACAAACTGGTGGCACAGGTCGGCCCAAGAAGAGATGGAGTTTTCCGGCAAGTGCATAAGCCAAGATCTGACGTTTGGCTTAAGCACAAGCGGGAAGTAGTTTGCTAGTATCTTCTCGTCGCGTCCCCCGGCAGCCTGCACCGCAATGGTGTAGATGCTGAGGAACTCCGAGGGATGGGTCTTGCCGTCGTACTTCTCGGGTACGTCAGGCTTGAAGTTCTTCATGCTGGGCCACTGGACTTGCCGCAGCTCACGGGTGAACGCGGGGCAACCTGCCACGTACGGCAAGTCGCCCGGTTCACCGGGCGCGTGCATGTCGACAGCGGTCCCAGCGCGCTGGTCGGACTGTCATCGCGCTTCTCTTCGACGCTCGATGCGAGTTCGAGCGTCTTCTTGCCGCCTGTCATCGAGGACTTGGCGTTGGTCGCGGCGAGCTCGCGGATCCGACGACGCCGTGGAGTCGTCGTCGACGTTGATTCGGCGAGTCGGCGATTTCTGCTTCCGCGGCGGGGAGTGCACGGTAGTTGCACCCCCGGCGGTCTTGTCTACATCAGCCCGCGCCTGGGTGACTTGCCGTGGCCGTGACGTTGCCGGCTGCTGCGGCGTGTCGTTGTTGGCGAAGGCGATGAGGCTCTGGATGGTTGCCCTCCAGTCTTCGGCCTTATCTGCCGCTGGAGGGAAGTCGAGGAGTAGCTGAGCTCTAGCTAGAGCTTCTGCTGGAGTGGAGGGAAGCGGTGGCGAGCGGTGCGAGGAGCGAGATATGCTCGGACTTCTAACAGCGTTAGAAGGAGCAGGTTCTCGCCCCGGCGACCGCGCCTTGCTCGTGCCGGCGCGTTGGCCTTGAGCGTCCCGCGACCCGCCAACTTGTCCTTGGCCTAGCAAACGGATGGTACCCAGCGTACCATGCCGCTGCCGTTCCGGCACCTCTTGGGAGGGGCGCGTGATGCGTCCAAAATGCATCACTATTTTGTATCATAATTCATCTTTATTCATTGATATATTTCACGTTATGATGATGTTCTTATGTTGTTTTGGTCTATTTTACACAGTTTGCAACTTTTCGGTGCCGGAACAGCAGACGCAGGATTCAGCAGGAAAAAGTGGATACTGAGTTGCTGAAGAAGAACACCTCTAAATTACCTGAAAATTGACGGGAGGTATTTTTCAGAAGAATAACGAAGACACAAAAGGGGAGTCAGAGGGGGGCCACAGGGTGCCTAGGCGGCCTGGGGGCGCCCCCCCTGGCCGCGCCGGGGGGGGTGCCTGGAGCCCCTGGCCCACCTCTGGTCGCCCCCTTTTGCATATTTGTTCCCCGTCGTCCGAAAACCCTAGGCACGGGACTTTTTACGGAGTTCCGCCGCCGCTTCGAGGCGGAAACCTACAGAGAAGAAAAGGGCATCTCCGGCGGGCAGATTCCGCCGGGGAGATCACCTCCCGGAAGGGGAGATCGTCGCCATCGTCATCACCATCATCACGGGCATCATCGAGATCATCATCAACATCATCCCCAACACCAGCACCATCTCCATCTTCATCCAAATCTCATCTTTCCATCGCAACTCGTGTTGTAACTTGTACTACCTATCCTCTCTACTCCATCGGTGTTGATTACTACTTTGTGGTGAATGCTATTGAGTTTTGTTGGAGAAATATTATTATGTCCAGATTGTTTATCACATATTTATCCCCACTGATCATGATTTCTTTTATGTCTTGTGAGTAGTTACCTTAGTTCTTGAGGACATGGGGAAAGTCTTGTTGTTAGTAGTCATATGCTGCTGAAGTAATATGTGTTGTTTGATACTTAAGTTGCGTTGTCATTCTACTAGTGGTGTTGTGTGAGTCGAACACCCAACACTACACCTTATTAAGGACCTAGGGGAATACATTGTGTATAAAGAATGCTTACGGTGGGTTGCCGGAGTGACAGAAACCTGAACCCCAGTTCGCACGCTTTTGCATAAGGGAATAATGGATCCTCGATCGTATTGCTATGGTTAGGCTTTTGCCTTAAATTCTATCTTGTATTTGCGGATGCTTGCAAGGTGTTTAATCATAAGAGTGCATTCATCTTAGTCTAGAGAGTGTACTAGCATAGATCCACCCACCAACACTTATCAACACATAACATAGTACCGATACGGAATATGGCGAAAGTACATGACTACCTCTCCCGTGTGTCCTCAAGAACGCTTTAGTCTTTATAAGTTCGGTTGCTAGGCCTCTCCTTTGCTAAGAAAGGATTGGGTCACTTGTTACTGTCAGTACCTTTACATTACTTGCCTTTACATTCCTGTTGCTTATATCGAGAAAACCCCTAAAAGTTATCTTTCAGTGCTTGCAGTAATTTCTTGCTCAGAATCGCTTATCAATACCTTCTACTCCTCGTTGGGTTCGACACTCTTACTTATCGAAAACGCTACAACAGATCCCTTACGGTTGAGGGTCATCAAGTACCGTTTTCTGGCGCCGTTGCCGGGGAGCGTAGCGCTATTGGTAAAGTGAAACTGGTAAGAAAGTCTTTTTATAATTCTGTTTTTATTTTTGCTATTGCTGCTCTTTGTCCTTATGGACAACCCTATTATTGGAGCGTTGCTTGCGGGAAGACGCCCCACACCCGTGGTGGTTGATCCTCCCCCTACTGAAATTGTGCCTTATAAAATACCAGCTGGCATTATCAATTATGTTTTGGCTAATCGCTATGCAGGAGACAGACATCCCGGTGAACACTTGCTATATTTGTCACGACTATGTTCATTATTTAAGCTTGCAGGTGTATCGAGGGAGTTTGTCATGAGGAAATTGTTTGCCGTATCCCTTATAGATAAAGCTTCATATTGGTATGGGCTTCTCGATGACCCACACTTGCTGGACTGGCAGGAGCTTATGTCTCTCTTTTATACTAAATTTTATCCTCTTCATGAAATTCATCGAGACAGGAATTATATCTACAACTTTAGGTCTCGTGATGGAGAAAGCATTGCTCAAGCTTGGGGGAGATTGAAGTCCCTAATGCTCAAATGCCCTATTCATAAGCTTCCCAAGGAAATTATACTTACAAATTTTTATGCCAGGCTTTCTCGTCAGGATAAGGAGATGCTGGATGCCTCCTCTAATGGGGTATTTCAGAAGAAGAGTGTTGAAGAAAGGTGGGATCTCCTTGAAAGAATCCAGAGGAATACTGAAGATTGGGAAATTGATAAAGGTATTGAACCCGCTATAAATTATGAACATGATTATATTGAGAGCTATGTGGAAACTGATTACTTCAATACTTTTTGCTCTAAGATTGGTCTTGATTCCCATCTAGCTATTGATTTATGTAAGAACTTTGCCTCTCACGTTGATTCTTTTAAAAAGAAGAAAGATCAGCACCATGCACCTTTTAAAGAACCACCTATTGATATTTATGTTGCTGAGCCTATTTTGCCTGCAGTCATATATGAAAAGCCTCCTTTTCCCACGAGGATAAAGGAACACTCTCTTGTGACAGGCATAATAAATAAAAGTGAGAGAAGAGTTGATGAATCTGAGGACCAGATCAGGGTCGATCCTCGAGTTGCATTGATTAAAGACCTTGTTACTGATGATGTTTTGGATTCCAATATAACTTTTTGTGCTGTTTCCACTAACCTTGTCACAGCCAAGAACAAAGGCCCAATTTCAGGTACTCCAGTGGTATCTGTTAAAATAGGAGATCACAATTATTATGGGCTATGCGATTTGGGATCAAGTGCAAGTGCTATTCCTTATTCACTTTATGAAGAAATCATCGGTGAGATTTCCCCTTGTGAACTCGAAGAAATTGATGTTACTATCCATCTTGCAAATAGATCAACTATCTCTCCTATCGGAATTGTGAGGGACGTTGAAGTCCTATGTGGAAAGGGAAAATACCCTACCGACTTTCTGGTACTTGGTTCAGCCAGGGACAATTTTTGTCCCATCATTTTTGGTAGACCTTTTCTTAGAACTTGTGGAGATATAATAGATTGCAAGAAAGGTAAAGTTTCTGTTGAATTCAATGGTGAGCCATATGAATTTATTTTTTCTAAGTTTTCTAAGCAGCCTCGTGGTACTGATTTACCTAGTGATGATAAAATTATTGAAAGTATTGCCTCTATTGCTATTCCCCCTGATGATCCTTTGCAGCAATACATGGAGGACCACAAGAATGATTTACATATGCAGGAAAGAAATGAACTAGATGAAATATTCTTGAGGCAGCCTGCTATCCTGAAGCACAACCTTCCGGTTGAACCTTTGGGAATTTTATCAAAACCGAAAGAAGACCCGGTGTTCGATCTTAAACCTCTTCCCGATACGCTCAAGTATGCTTATTTAGATGAAAAGAAAGTATATCCTGTTATTATCAATTCTAACCTTTCAGGATATGAAGAAGAGCGATTATTGGAAGTACTTCGTAAACACCGAGGCGCAATTGGCTACACCCTTGATGACCTTAAGGGAATTAGTCCATCTATCTGTCAACATACTATCAACCTTGAGCCTGATGCTAAACCAGTTGTTGATCATCAACGACGGTTGAACCCGAAGATGATGGATGTCGTGAGAACTGAGATTCTCAAGCTTCTAGCCGCAGGTATTATCTACCCTATAGCTGACAGTAAGTGGGTAAGTCCGGTACATTGTGTTCCTAAGAAAGGAGGTACAACTGTGGTTCCTAATGATAAAAATGAACTAATACCTCAGAGAATTATTATTGGATATAGAATGTGTATTGATTACAGGAAGTTGAACAAGGCCACCAGGAAGGATCACTACCCGTTGCCGTTCATCGACCAAATGCTTGAAAGGTTATCCAAAAATACCCACTTTTGTTATCTCGATGGTTATTCTGGCTTCTCTCAAATTCATGTTAACACTGTCGATCAAGAGAAGACCACTTTTACTTGTCCTTTTGGTACTTATGCTTACAGACGTATGCCTTTTGGTTTATGTAATGCCCCTGCTACTTTTCAAAGGTGTATGTCTACTATCTTTCATGGTTTCTGCGGGGATATTATGGAAGTCTTCATGGACGATTTCTCCGTCTATGGAACTTCATTTGACCATTGTCTTCACAACCTTAATAAAGTTTTGCAGAGATGCGAGGAGACAAATTTGGTACTTAACTGGGAGAAGTGCCACTTTATGGTTAATGAAGGAATTGTTCTTGGTCACAAGATTTCCGAAAGGGGAATTGAAGTGGACAAAGCCAAGATCGAAGCTATTGAGAGGATGCCCTATCCAAGGGACATCAAAGGTATTCGCAGTTTTCTCGGTCATGCAGGTTTTTATAGAAGATTTATTAAAGACTTTTCTAAAACCTCGAGACCCCTCACTAATCTTCTCCAGAAGGATGTTCCTTTTGCGTTTGATGAAAATTGTAAGGAAGCTTTTGAAATCCTTAAGAAAGCTTTAATAACTGCTCCTATAGTACAACCACCTGACTGGAACTTACCTTTTGAAATTATGTGTGATGCAAGTGATTTTGCTGTTGGAGCTGTTTTAGGACAAAGGGTTGATAAGAAATTGAATGTTATACATTATGCTAGTAAGACCCTTGATAGTGCTCAAAGAAATTATGCTACTACTGAGAAGGAATTCTTAGCTGTAGTTTTTGCTTGTGATAAGTTTAGGCAGTATATTGTTGATTCCAAAGTTATTATTCATACTGATCATGCTGCCATTAAATATCTTATGACAAAGAAGGATGCCAAGCCAAGGCTTATCAGATGGGTACTCCTTCTCCAAGAATTTGATTTGCAGATTGTTGATAGGAAAGGGGAAGACAATCCGGTAGCGGACAATCTTTCAAGAATGGAAGATATACCGCATGACCCCATCCCAGTTAACGATAGTTTTCCAGACGAGCAACTTGCCGTTGTAAAAATACAACCTCTTTCCGACCCTTGGTATGCAGATTATGCTAATTTTATTGTTGCGAAGTATTTGCCTCCAGGCCTAACATTTCAGCAGAGGAAGAAGTTCTTTCATGATTTGAGGCACTACTTTTGGGATGACCCACATCTTTTCAAAGAAGGCCCCGACGGGATCGTGAGAAGATGCATTCCGGAACATGAGCAGAAGGACGTACTCCGACGGTGTCATGATAGTCCTTATGGAGGACATCATGCCGGTGAGAGGACTGCACATAAGGTTCTTCAATCAGGTTTTTATTGGCCTACTCTCTTTAAAGATGCTAGAAATTATGTTTTAGCTTGTGATAAATGTCAGAGAGTTGGTAATATTAGTAGAAGGAATGAGATGCCTATGAATTACTCACTAGTGATTGAACCTTTCGATTGTTGGGGTTTTGATTTTATGGGTCCTTTTCCTTCTTCGCACAAGTACACTCACATTTTAGTAGCTGTTGATTATGTGACCAAGTGGGTTGAAGCAATCCCCACTGAAAGTGCTGATCACAAAACATCCTTGAAAATGCTTAAGGATGTAATATTTCCTAGGTTTGGTGTACCAAGGTACCTCATGACCGATGGAGGATCACACTTCACGCACGGAGCTTTTAGAAAAGCTTTGGCTAAATACGATGTTAATCATAGAATTGCTTCACCTTATCACTCTCAAACTAGTGGGCAAGTTGAGCTCACCAATAGAGAGATTAAGTTGATCTTGCAGAAAACAGTAAACAAAAATAGGAAGGATTGGTCAAATAAATTGGGAGATGCTTTGTGGGCATATAGAACTGCTTACAAAAACCCCATGGGCATGTCTCCCTATAAGATGGTGTATGGCAAGGCTTGCCATTTGCCATTAGAGCTAGAGCACAAAGCTTTCTGGGCTGTTAGAGAGCTTAACGCTGACCCGAAACTAGCTGGTGAGAAGCGTCTCATGAACTTGACTTCTCTAGATGAATGGAGGAGTGAAGCTTACGAGAGCGCTAAAATGTTCAAAGAAAAGGTAAAAAGGTGGCATGATAGGAAGATTCTGAAACGTGAATTTAATGTTGGTGATAAAGTTTTGTTGTTTAGATCCCGTTTCAGGTTTTCTCCAGGTAAACTACTTTCCAGGTGGGAAGGACCATTTCATATTGAAGAAGTTTATCGGTCTGGTGCAATTAAGATTAATAATTTTGAAGGCACCAAACCTCAAGTTGTGAATGGGCAAAGACTTAAACATTACATAGCAGGAGACCCTGTCGATGTTGATGTGAATATAATATACACAACAACCCATGAAGAACATGTTGCAGCCCTGTTTCAGACGCCAGCAGAAGCAGAATAAAGAAAAGGTATGTAGTACGGTAAGAAAACACCGCAAAACATCATAAAAGTTCCGTATTACGAGTTTTTGTAAAATTAGTAAAATTCCGAGTCGAAGTGGAGCCGGAGACGACCACCAGGGAGTCCAGGCGCCCCCCCCCCCCCTGGACCGCGCCGGCAGGCCGCCTGGACAGCCTGGAGCCCGTCTCCGACCCCGCTTTGGTCCGTTACCTTCCTTTCCGTGCATAAATTTTTCCTATATATTTGCCCGGGTTGTTCCGGCAATGTATCTTGCGATTTCGCGTGTTTTCTCTTCGATCTGTTTCTGCCAGGAATTCTTTTAGCTAAATTTAGGTGCCATGGCTTCTCCAAGTTCCCCCAAGGACACGTTCGTCGTCAACGTCATCAACCCTTACCTCGCCGAGGTGAAGAAGCACCCTCAGGTTGTTCAGATGAAGGAAGGCGTCCTTCATCAAGAAGATCTGAAGGGACCTATCAAGGAGGGGAGCGTCCAGGCTAGGCTGGAAGAGGTGGAGCAAGAAGTCTTCAAGTACAAGAAGATGACCGAGCGTGGTGTCGAAGCTAACTTTGACATCACCAACGAGCTGAAGAACTACTTTCTGAAGGAGATGAAGGAGATGTGGGAAAGAATCGCCGCATCTGAAGACAGAATTATAGAGCTACAAGGGCAAATTGATGATTTATATAACCAAAATTGTGAGTATGAACTAAGATTTATGCGCATGAGTTTGGGTGCTGAATGCAGGATTCAGGAGATGAGCCTCTCACAAGAGACTTTAGCAAGATATCCATGGAAGCGTTTCGCCAAGGACTACGTGATTAACGCCAACAAGCATGGGTGAAATCTCCGTGGTAATGGCATTCCCTTGGCTTGTTCCAAGCTTGGGGGAGTGCCCGGTATCTTTATCTTTTACTTTTTGTCTCTTAGAAGTCAAGTAGAGTCGTATCATGTCTAGGGAGGTTATTATATGAGATAGGTGTGTGCATTGAGGTCTATCGCCCCCTTGGTGAAGGATTGTATCCGTGTGTGTGGAGTCGTCTATGATGGAATATTAATGAGAAGTTTATCGGTTCCGTTTTGCTGCACTCGGTATTCTCTTCACGCAATCGACCTTATATGATGATTCTTATGGGGAGTATTGACCTTATGTCAAGTATGGCTATGGAACTTTATTTAATCTTGGCAAATATAGCTTTGTTCATAACAACAAGCATGATTTTCTTAAAGTATCAACATAGCCAAAACCTTTATGTTATTATGCTTGAAGTGTTATGTTGACAAGGAAGACAACTTGATGTGTTATGCTTATTTCAATGTTCATGCTTTATATTGCTTTGCATCTTAGTCATCATCAATTGTCTGCTCTCTCAAAACCTTTGCTAGCCTAACTCTGTACTAAGTGGAATTCTGCTTGTGCATCCATACCCTTAAGCCAATACCTTCCATATGAGTCCACCATACCTACCTACTCGTGGTACTCCACTACCACCTCCTAAAAGTATATAATTTATGTGTTATCCTTAAATGTTCGAAATCTTTTATTTTGTGCCTCTGCTTTAGCTCATGAGGAAGTAGTAGCTAATTCATGACCTTTTTGAGTTGGACAAGCTTCACCCCGGGATTGCATGTATAATGTGCAAACCCATAATACGAAAAGGAACTGGCATTGAGTGCACCCGGCTTAAAAATAATATAACAAACAAACCCTCCTTCACGCTTTGTTCATGAGAAATCAGAAAACTTTGGCAGTGATAAACAAAGGAGAATAAGAGGATGTTATCGTCCTCATACGGGAGCCGTTCCTCGAAACTTGTCCAGTTCAAGAAGTAATTGAGTTATCTATTAGCATTCGTTGACGAATCATGCACCTCTCAAAAACTTGTTTTCATTCTGTTTGATTTGAGGATAGCACATGAGTTTTCCCTACTACCCTAGAGCAGGGCCCATCTTTTACTTTTAAGTTGAGTCAGTTATTTCTACTTCCCTCTATTTCTCGAAGAGAGCAGACGTTTGATGTTGATAAGGATTCATTCATATAAAGCTGCATTAAGATCTGTCATATCATATCCTTGTTGACATTATCATTTGATAAGTAAGTTGTTTGTCATGCCCAGCTAAGGCAAATATCTTCCTTTGTGTTAACACTTTCACTTCTTGCTTATTAACATGTTATTCCAAAAAGCTTCAATTAATCCCATCAAATATAAGAGCAAAAGCTAAAATTATTTGTTGTTCTTTGACCAAAGGACACGTTTGCCATGATATAATGAGTTTCCTTGGTCCTACTTTCGAATATAAGTGTTAACACTCTTTCATAAGAGCCTTATGAGTTGAAGATTGCTGCTGAGGATATTTGAGTTGGTGAAGAGACTATGATGCTTCTTGTCCGTATTCTATTTATCGACACTTCACTCTCTAAACTTGTGGACAGGTTTACCGAGTTCATATTCGCTTGGGGACAAGCGAGGTCTAAGCTTGGGGGTGTTGATACATCCAAAATGCATCACTATTTTGTATCATAATTCATCTTTATTCATTGATATATTTCACGTTATGATGATGTTCTTATGTTGTTTTGGTCTATTTTACACAGTTTGCAACTTTCCGGTGCCGGAACAGCAGACGCAGGATTCAGCAGGAAAAAGTGGATACTGAGTTGCTGAAGAAGAACACCTCCAAATTACCTGAAAATTGACGGGAGGTATTTTTCAGAAGAATAACGAAGACACGCAAAAGGGGAGTCAGAGGGGGGCCACAGGGTGCCCAGGCGGCCTGGGGGCGCACCCCCCCTAGCCGCGCCGGGGGGCGCCTGGAGCCCCTGGCCCACCTCTGGTCGCCCCCTTTTGCATATATGTTCCCCGTCCTCCGAAAACCCTAGACACGGGACTTTTTACGGAGTTCCACCGCCGCTTCAAGGCGGAAACCTACAGAGAAGAAAAGGGCATCTCCGGCGGGCAGATTCCGCCGGGGAGATCACCTCCCGGAAGGGGAGATCGTCGCCATCGTCATCACCATCATCACGGGCATCATCGAGATCATCATCAACATCATCCCCAACACCAGCACCATCTCCATCTTCATCCAAATCTCATCTTTCCATCGCAACTCGTGTTGTAACTTGTACTACCTATCCTCTCTACTCCATCGGTGTTGATTACTACTTTGTGGTGAATGCTATTGAGTTTTGTTGGAGAAATATTATTATGTCCAGATTGTTTATCACATATTTATCCCCACTGATCATGATCTCTTTTATGTCTTGTGAGTAGTTACCTTAGTTCTTGAGGACATGGGGAAAGTCTTGTTGTTAGTAGTCATATGCTGTTGAAGTAATATGTGTTGTTTGATACTTAAGTTGCGTTGTCATTCTACTAGTGGTGTTGTGTGAGTCGAACTGTCAGGACCCCGATCCTAAATCACACCGATCTAGCTGTAACACGTCATATCACTTTGCGGCCTCACGCACGGTAACCCCACGGGTGCCACCTTACCTAGCTCGGGACCGTTTACGCATTTTGGCACACGTATATGACAGTGTCGCTAGCATCCATATGACAAAGAACCCGGGCCGACATGGCTAGTTATAAACCAAAAGTGGCACTAGATTACAGAGACAGGCATCCATGACCCAGCAACGAACGTGTCGGTCATCAACGTATGAACCCAAGTCGTAGCAAGCTACATGGACTTAAAGGAACAACGCGTGACATTTCCCCTAAGGGACAGACACAGGAACGAAGAAGGACACATGCCGGCCAGCCTACGTGTTCCGAGCAGTAGCAAGCTACCAAGGCTCATTGGAATCACTAGGAGGCATTTCCCTGTAAGGTAGGCTACCAAAGGAAAACAACTAGGTGTCGGATCCCACACATACCAAGCATTTCAAACATACACACAATATGCTCAATATGTGCAAATACAACATTGCATCACAACAGAACTCTATGACTCAAAGTACTTTATTTAAGAGGCTCCAAGAGCCATACATAACATATCCATACAGGTAGGGGTCACATGACCCAACACTCAAGTCATACAGTCATACAAGCACAAGCGGAAGCTACATGTCTGAGTACAGACAACTTAGAAAATAAAACAGGCTTGGTGTAGCCTGACTATCTACAAGGCCCTTCACAAGCTCCAGATCTCCGTCTGGGTGTCAAGCTACTCGTCGATGTCAACGTCTATGTAGAACCCATCAGCAGGGACAGGGTTCTCCTCTGCAACAGTTATTAAGCAAACATGAGTACAAAGGTACTCAGCAAGTCTTACCACAGAACCTATCATACATGCAACATTATCAAAGGGGGTAGTGGAGTTCATTGCAGAAAGCCAGCTTTGACTCTTGGCTAACCTATACTACAATTCTCAACAGATTGCAAGATATTATTACGAACACGAGTCCTCTACTCACCACATCAATACACTACCGAGGATCCTCTTCCGTCATCCTATGGAAGGGCCATCCGCGGCACTCACGCTTATCTTGAGGCTTTTAGTAGTATCCATCAACTTGTCTATGAACTGTAAGAGTAACCAAGTAGTCCGTACCGCGAACAACGGCTATTCGAATAGATTGATAACCCTGCAGGGGTGTACTTCTTCACACATGTTTTCACCACTTAGCGTCTGCACACGACATGTGCTCGGCAGACTTCAAGCCAAAGCCGACGTGGGTGTAGACCACGACCTAACCAACCACTCAAGTCTCTCGTCTAGGTTTATCACCTATTTGGGTTCCATCCGTGGGGAGATCCGGCCGGGGTGTCGCTCACGGCCCCAAACGATGTGTACAGGGTTCCCGAGTCACCAAACGGGCAACCGGTACACCGTGCCACGTACCTGTCGCATCACAGCCCACCCCGAGGGTCAGCGCTGTGCACGACCTCCAGTAAGCTATAAACACCAGAAACTAGTTGCAACTCCTAGACAGAGTACAAGGGCAGTCAATAAGTCGAGCGGGGTCATATTTCAGGGCCCAATGTGTGGTAGTAGCTGTAACTTGAATCACACACATAGATCTCGGGTCCTATGGATGATTCCAATGAAACAACCCACCATGTACTCCTACATGGCCTTTCGTCGATACCTTTACCAAGCGTGTTCCACACTTCCCTCTCTTTATCGGTAAGATCATTTCACTTTGATCCATCACCCAGATGAACCAGACCAGACACAACTCTAAGCATAGCAGGCAACATAAACAAATAGCATGGTGGATCACACATCACATGGCTCAATCAACTCCTACACATGCTAGTGGGTTTCAACTATTTACTGTGGCAATGACAGGTCATGCAAGGGATAGGGTTCAACTACCGCAGCAAGTAGCAGTTCACACGTTGTTGCCTTAATGCAGTAAGAGAGAGCAGGAGCGAGAAGATTGGGTTTGTATCGGAATGATCAATGATTGCTTGCCTGACAAAGTGGTTGTCGGGTACTGCTCTTCAACTGGATACGCAGCGGTATCCTCGGGAGCAGAACCTAACACAGAGAATACCGGCGATACAATCATTAACAAACAATTGCAACAATATGATGCATGCTCATGACATGGCAAGATGCATGTGTGTTTGCTAATGCAACTAAAACCAGAAGGGTTTGGGCCTATTTGAATCAAAGATTCAAATTGGCATTTTAACTATTATTTGAATAAGTGCATTATCATGTTTTAAAGTATACAGCAAGGTTAACTTGCTCAAACATGCATGAAACCAGTGCCATTGGAAAGATTGGATTTTTCTGATCATTTTTCATATATAAATCTTTTCCATCTGAGCTACTGTTGAATTTATATGATTTTTTGAAGTTTAGGCATTTTTTGGAATTTCCTGAATTATTTTTAAATCTAAAATCCCAGAAAATCCTTTACTGCGTCAGCATGACATCATGCTGACGTCAGGCAGTCAACAGGGCCAGCCCAAGTCAAACCTGACCAGTGGGACCCACTGGTCAGTGTCACAGTTAACTAATTAACTAATTAGAATTAAATTAACACCTAAACTAGGTTTGACTTGCGGGCAGGGCCCACATGTCAGTGACCTAGGGGGTCAAACCCGTGGTCAAACAGGTCCATCTCGCCGGCGTTTAGCCGCCGGCGAGGCCAAACACGGCGGTGGGGTGCGGGTTTCGTGCTCCGGCTGCCAAATCGACGGCGGAGCACACCTACGGGTAGCTGGAGGCAAACCGCATCGAGTGGAGGTGGTGGCTGGCCTCGGGGTCGCCGGAGATGACGCCGGCGACGAGTCCAGCGGCGGCCGGAGTTCGGCGAAGTCGAAAACGACGGTGCGGTGCTCGTAGAGGAGCGTGAAGTGGTCCTACAGCACCTACGTGTGATGGTGAAGCTGATAGGCACGGTGGCCGGACCAATGGATGGCCGGAGCCTCGTCGGCGACGAGCTCCGCGGCGGTGCGTGCAGGTGAGCTTCGTGCGGTGCGTTCCAGGGCAGAAGAGAGCCAACGGAGAGGGGGAGGATGAAGCTGGGCTCACAGGGGTTGCAGCAGGCGCCGGAGCGAGCTCGGGGGTGGTCGGAGCTGAGCGGGACGGCGAGGGGGATCTCCGCGGCCGGAGTTGGGGAAGAAGAGGTCGGGGGCGTCTCCAGGGCGGGCGAGCGCTCTGGGCTCGGCCTGTTCGAAGTAGTCGAGGACGGCGGAGACGACGGACACCAAGGCGGGGCTCAGGGACGACGGTGGGCGCGGCTTCTACGACGGTGCGAGCACGACGGCGTCGGCCATGGCGCGGGGAGAGCGAGGGAGAGGAGCTGGGGAGAGGGGGAGGTGTCTGCGAGGTCGGGGACGACGTGTACGACCGATCCAGGCTTCCAGGGCGGCGAGGGGAGGAAGCAGGGCGGCGGGCAGCTGCGTGGCGCGCGGTGCGGTCGCCGTCGAGCACCTGCCTGCCTGCCTGGCCGAGCCAAGCAGCTCGCTGGAGCGACAGCTGGGCTGGGCCGGCAGGTGGGCCGGGTGGGGCGCCAGGTAAACTTTCTCTCTCCCTTTTTTTCTATTTCTTTTCTGTTTAATTTGTTTTGCAACTTTGTTTAATTAAATAAAATGCCAGAGCATTTTTATAACTCATAACACTTGTCATACCTACTGTATATAATATGAACAGTAGGAAACATTATAGTTTATGATTATTTGAGCATTTAAAATATTTTATAGCATTTAAATGCCCAAATTCAAATACCATATGATTTAATCCAGTGACCTTGGATGTCCTAGAAAATTGTGCACCATTTTTAGCAAAGGTTTGAGACCAAGGCAGAAATGATGAACATTTTTGAAGGGCATTTTGGGTACATTGGAAAATATTTTATCAAACCCTAGTTGTTAGAAGAGGGGTGCTGGGGTTTCTGTTAATCCCATTTCAAGTTTCTTTGAAAGTAAACATGATGCACACTCTAGCTAGGTACTAAAGCAAGTGCTAACTAGGGATGTGACAACTCACCCCCACTTAAAAGAATCGCGTCCCGAGATTCGGGTTCCTCCGGAAAGAGGGTGGGGTACTCAAGTCGAAGACGATCCTCCCTTTCCCAAGTAGCTTCACTCTCGGAATGATGTGACCATTGAACCTTGAGAAACTTGATATTGTGGCGTCGAGTGGTGCGCTCGGTTTGATCAAGAATACGAACGGGGTATTCTCGATATGTGAGATTGTCCTGGAGATCAAGCGTTTCGTGGTCCACTCCGCGGATAGGATCCGAGAAGCAACGCCTGAGTTGAGAAACGTGGAAAACATCATGAACTCTGGAGAGGTGCGGAGGTAGTTCCAATTGGTAGGCAACTTCTCCTCGTTTGGCAAGAATGCGAAAAGGACCGATGAAACGAGGGGCCAATTTGCCTTTGATACCGAAGCGATGGGTTCCCTTAAGAGGAGTAACCCGAAGGTAAGCCTTATCGCCGACTTCAAAAGTCACAGCCTTATGATGACTATCATATTGACTCTTCTGGCGAGATTGGGCTGTTTTCAATCTCTCACGAACGATGCGAACTTGTTCCTCTGCTTCCTGGATCATATCCGGACCAAAGAATTGTCTTTCCCCGGTCTCTGACCAGTTAAGAGGTGTTCGACACCTTCGTCCATATAGAACTTCGAAGGGAGCTTTGCCCAAGCTGGCTTGATAACTATTGTTATAAGCGAATTCGGCAAATGGAAGACATTTTTCCCATTCCATACCGAAAGAAATGACAGAGGCTCGAAGCATGTCTTCCAGAATTTGATTGACTCATTCCACTTGACCACTTGACTGGGGATGGAAGGCGGTACTGAAGGAGAGATGAGTTTCCATAGCATTCTGGAAACTTTCCCAAAATCGTGAAGTGAAAAGACTTCCACGGTCCGAGTTAATCTCCAACGGTACACCATGAAGTGATACTATCCGAGAGACATACAAATCTGCTAGCTGGCTAGCGGTAATACTCTCTCGAACAGGCAGGAAATGAGCTACTTTAGAGAGGCGGTCGATAACGACAAAGATAGCATTATTCCCTTTCCTGGTCCTGGGAAACCCGGTAATGAAGTCCATACCGACTTTGTCCCATTTCCATTCAGGAATAGCTAAAGGTTGAAGGGTGCCAGCAGACCGTTGATGCTCTGCTTTGACTCGACGACAAACATCGCAGTTAGCAATGAATTGAGCGATTTCTCTCTTCATCCTAGTCCACCAGAATCTCTGACGTAGATCCTGATACATTTTGGTACTACTGGGATGAATCGTGAGAGGAGATTCATGAGCCTCCTTAAGGATCATTTGTCGTAGTTGTGGTTTCTTGGGTACCACCAAGCGGTTCTCAAAGAAAACAACACCTCGATCATCCATAGAGAAACTTTTAGCGAGTCCGCTAGCAATGTTCTCTTGGAGTCGGGATATACCTTTATCACGCTTCTGGGCAGCTATAACTTGATCCATAAGGGTAGGTTTCGCCACCAAGGTGGAAAGGAATCCTCGAGGAACAATGTGAAGGTTAAGCTTACGAAATTCCTCGTGGAGAAGTGGTTGACCTTGTTGTAACATTAAGTTGTTACGATATGACTTACGACTTAATGCATCAGCCATGACATTGGCCTTTCCAGGGGTAAAAGTGATTCCTAAGTCGTAGTCGGTGAGCAACTCAACCCAACGTCTTTGCCTGAGATTCAAATCCGGTTGGGTGAAGATATACTTCAAACTTTGATGATCAGTGAAGATTTCACAGCGATTACCAAGGAGGTAATGTCGCCACGTTTTGAGTGCATGGACTACAGCTGCAAGCTCTAAATCATGAGTAGGATAGTTATCCTCATGTGGACGCAACTGTCGGGATGCGTATGCAATCACTTGACGATCTTGCATGAGAATGCAACCTAGCCCTTGTCGCGAGGCGTCGCAATAGATTATAAAATCCTTGGAAAAATCTGGTGATACCAGTATAGGTGCAGATGTCAGGCGTCTTTTCAGTTCCTGAAAACTGGACTCGCACTGTGGGGTCCACTCAAACTTTTTATCTTTCTTGAGGAGTTCAGTTAGAGGTTTGGCAACCTTGGAGAAATTATCGACGAAGCGTCGGCAATAGCTTGCTAAGCGAAGAAAACTCCTAACTTGCTTGACCGATTCGGGGGGAGTCCAATCAAGGACGGCTTGAACTCGCTCGGGATTGACAGCAATACCCTTGACAGAGATCACATGACCTAGATAGGTTACTTCTGGCAACCAAAATTCACATTTAGAGAATTTGGCATAAAGGCGGTGCTCTCGAAGTTTCGTCAATACCAGCCTTAAATGCTCGGCATGATCTTCCATGTTCTTGGAATAGATGAGTATATCATCGAGGTATACCACGACGAATTTATCCAAATACTCCATGAAAATAGAATTCATTAACCGAGAAAAGGTAGCTGGGGCATTGGTTAATCCGAAGGACATAACGGTGTACTCATATTGGCCATAACGAGTAACAAAAGCCGTTTTAGGAATGTCCCCGTTCTTGATTTTGATTTGATGGTAGCCCAACCTCAAATCCATCTTAGAAAAGACTGAGGATCTAGCGAGCTGATCATACAGGTCGTTGATCCTGGGAAGCGGATACTCGTTCTTTATGGTGACCAGATTAACAGGTCGGTAATCTACAACCATCCGCTCCGTTCCATCCTTCTTCTTGACGAAGAGGACGGGGCAAGCCCAAGGGGAAGAACTAGGACGGATGAAACCTTTTTGCAAGGACTCATCGAGTTGTTTCTTTAGCTCAGCTAATTCTAGTGGTGCCATCTTATAAGGTCTCCTAGAGATAGGGACAGTTCCAGGGATAAGATCTATCACGAACTCGACATCTCTGTCAGGTGGGATTCCTGGCAGTTCTTCTGGAAAAACATCCGGGAAGTCACGGACTACCGGGATATCTTCGAGTTCTGGTAGAGGGCTGGCATTAAGAGAGTAGAGCTGACGCTCAGCCATTCGAGTCAACACATTGACTATCTTGCCGGATGGATGTGTAAGTTGAACGGTCCTAGTAAAGCAATCAATTTTGGCGTAATGAGTTGTCATCCAATCCATACCCAAAATGATGTTTATGTCCGAGGACTTGAGGGCAATTAAAGATGCTAGGAAAACAAGTCTATCGACAAGGATTTCATTTCCATGGCTTACCCTAGAGGTTTGCCACTTTGAACCAGGAGTTTGAATAACCATGGAAGTAGGCATGTCACAAAAAGTCATGTTGTGCAATCGAGCATAGCTCTCAGATATGAACGAATGGGATGCTCCAGTATCGAAAAGAAGAGATGCCGGATGGCAGTTTACGAGAAGCGTACCAAGGACGACGTTAGGATCCTCATAAGCTTCCTCGGTAGAGACATAGTTGACATGACCACGTGTAGTGGGGATTGGCTTGACATAATTCACCTTGCCGGTTGGTTTACCACGGCCAACGGGTTTTCCTGGTTGGTTCTGAGGACACTCACGCATGTAGTGCCCCGGTTCTCCACACTTGAAGCATGTCACAGTGGTGGTGCGTGGAGCAAAGTTGGAAGGTGGTCCTCCATAAGTCTTAGCAGGTGCAAACTGTTGAGTTGGGCGAGGCGCCTCATAGGATGGCCTCGGTGTGTACTTGGGTGGCCGAGCAGTGTTAGGAACCCACACACGGCGCTTGTGAGAGCCAGAGCCGGATGAGGAACCAAAGTCTCGAGTATGCTTGCGGGTGGCCTCGAAGTCGGTCTGGCCTGTTTCAGCACTAATAGCCTTGTTTACCAACTTCTGGAAGGAAGTACACTCGTGCAGACATAGATCTCGGCGGAGTTCGGGGCTGAGTCCCTTGCGGAACCTCACCTGCTTCTTGGCATCGGTGGATACTTCCTCAGGTGCATAGCGTGCCAAGTTGCCAAACTCGCGGCTATAGCCATCCACAGTTAACCGGCCCTGGGTGAAAATGCAGAATTCCTCCCGCTTGCGATCCATGAGACCTTCCGGAATGTGATGTTCACAGAATGCCTCACTGAACTCAACCCAGGTAGTGATTTGGTCAGCAGGACGCATAGCTTCAAAGTTTTCCCACCAAAGACTGGCAGGGCCCTCAAGATGGTAGGCAGCGTAGGTAACCTTGTCAGCTTCGGCCACACGGGCAGAGTGTAGCTTGTGGGTAATACTACGTAGCCAGTCATCAGCATCCAGAGGCTCAGTGGAGTGATGGAACTTCGGTGGACACATCTTGATAAAGTCATTGATTGACACCACGTCATTCCTCTGGCGGAACCCAGTGTTCTGCTCTATGCGTTCCAGCAGACGGTTGGTCTCTCTCTTGTTCTGTTCTGCTTCAAGCATAACTTCCGCCAAGGAGGGTGGCTGGGGCAGATTCCCATCCCTAGTCCCACTAGCCTCACCCTGCTCCTGAGCAGCAGGAGTGTTGCGAGTGTTGACCATCCTAGGAAAATAAAACAACGGTTTACACAAGGATGGCAAAATTTGACATAGAAGTGCAGAATGTAATGGATGACACGGAATGCAAAGATGTTCATCCGTACGACATGGTAATATAGGAACTGCTATATATACACCAGTGGTCATACACACCATACAAAGTTTAGTACAAGCCAATGCTAAAGTACAACTGCGGTGAAAGACGATACATCCCATCAGAGGCATTCCAAGCTCCTATACATTATTTAGCTACACCTCCGGAACTCAGTACACACTAAGTCATATTCCACAAGACGCGCAGGACTGTGGAAATACAACTACTACAATACTACTACAACCACGGCCTAGCTCAGACATTCGCGTAGTAATCCTCGTAAAGATTACCACCGTAGCCTGGAAGTGGAACAGATGGATCTTGAAATTCGCGAGCACTCGAAGGCTGTGGACCATAGGGACATGGATGTGGTCTCGGTCCCGATGCTGGTGGTAATCGACGCCCACGTGGAGGTGTAATACCCCCAACGTCACGCCAATCCATGCGATCAGGCAGACGAGTCCGCACGGGGTACAAATCCCGCATGTCCAGATATCCGGCGTGCACAGCAGGTGCAAGCCGTGTCAATGTAGTCCAATGAGCGGCTCGAGTGTTATACAGCTCTATTCGGAGGGCACGGACCTCACGGCCCCGATCCTCCAGCATCTGAACAGTGGTCTGAAGCAGTGGCTCTTCATGAGCAGCATCAGTATACAGACCAGTGTAGTAGCCTTCCTCTCCGGGAAGTGAGGCTGGCATGTAACAGAACTCAGTGTTCAGCAACAGGGCATGCCTAGCACGGAGAATGGTCATCATCGAATAAGTGGCATCCTGCACTGCCATCTCGATGGTAATCCCGAGTCCATAAGACCAATGGATGGGATCATTAGCTCCAGGATATGAGGGGTATATCCGGACTGTGCAGAAATACTGACTCTGATTAAAATCCCGGTACTGTTCCTCCACGGTGTACTCAGGATACCAGCGATAACCGGTCTCAGTCAGCACACGGACTAGCATGGCCGTGTGACCGGGCACATTAATGCACCGAGTCAAACGAACCACTTGGTGAGGGATGCGGCCAGACATCTGAAACACGGAATAATGCAAAGGCATTAGTGTTTCTGGAAGAAATCGGGCAGCATAACAACTATAAATGCTCAAACAAAGATTTGAGACATCATACAAATGATAGCATAGCCACTCAACAATCCATATCAAGGTTCCGGTCCAACAATCATCATACTAAAAGGATAGAAACTGAACTGAGGCTTGAAACCAACAATCCTAAGAGTCTACCGATCAGTAACACGTGAACCTAGAAAGGATAAGAGGCCTAGTCCTAAATCCCCGTAGAAAGAATAGACTGACTCAGATCAGAAGGCATAGGGTAAAGGAGTAAAAAGAGCCTTACGTTCCCTCCCACAATCAATTCCCCTACATATAACTAAGAATTTTTCTAGACTCAACATCGACCAGTTTGGCTTGAGAAACCTACAGGCAGTCCAGCTCTGATGCCAACGCTGTCAGGACCCCGATCCTAAGTCACACCGATCTAGCTGTAACACGTCATATCACTTTGCGGCCTCACGCACGGTAACCCCACGGGTGCCACCTTACCTGGCCCGGGACCGTTTGCGCATTTTGGCACACGTATATGACAGTGTCGCTAGCATCCATATGACAGAGAACCCAGGCCGACATGGCTAGTTATAAACCAAAAATGGCACTAGATTACAGAGACAGGCATCCATGACCCAGCAACGAACGTGTCGGTCATCAACGTATGAACCCAAGTCGTAGCAAGCTACATGGACTTAAAGGAACAACGCGTGACATTTCCCCTAAGGGACAGACACAGGAACGAAGAAGGACACATGCCGGCCAGCCTACGTGTTTCGAGTAGTAGCAAGCTACCAAGGCTCATTGGAATCACTAGGAGGCATTTCCCTGTAAGGTAGGCTACCAAAGGAAAACAACTAGGTGTCGGATCCCACACATACCAAGCATTTCAAACATACACACAATATGCTCAATATGTGCAAATACAACATTGCATCACAACATAACTCTATGACTCAAAGTACTTTATTTAAGAGGCTCCAAGAGCCATACATAACATATCCATACAGGTAGGGGTCACATGACCCAACACTCAAGTCATACAGTCATACAAGCACAAGCGGAAGCTACATGTCTGAGTACAGACAACTTAGAAAATAAAATAGGCTTGGTGTAGCCTGACTATCTACAAGGCCCTTCACAAGCTCCAGATCTCCGTCTGGGTGTCAAGCTACTCGTCGACGTCAACGTCTATGTAGAACCCATCAGCAGGGACAGGGTTCTCCTCTGCAACAGTTATTAAGCAAACATGAGTACAAAGGTACTCAGCAAGTCTTACCACAGAACCTATCATACATGCAACATTATCAAAGGGGGTAGTGGAGTTCATTGCAGAAAGCCAGCTTTGACTCTTGGCTAACCTATACTACAACTCTCAACAGATTGCAAGATGTTATTACGAACACGAGTCCTCTACTCACCACATCAATACACTACCGAGGATCCTCTTTCGTCATCCTACGGAAGGGCCATCCGCGGCACTCACGCTTATCTTGAGGCTTTTAGTAGTATCCATCAACTTGTCTATGAACTTTAAGAGTAACCAAGTAGTCCGTACCACGAACAACGGCTATTCGAATAGATTGATAACCCTGCAGGGGTGTACTTCTTCACACATGTTTTCACCACTTAGCGTCTGCACACGACATGTGCTCGGCAGACTTCAAGCCAAAGCCGACGTGGGTGTAGACCACGACCTAACCAACCACTCAAGTCTCTCGTCCAGGTTTATCGCCTATTTGGGTTCCATCCGTGGGGAGATCCGACCGGGGTGTCGCTCACGGCCGCAAACGATGTGTACAGGGTTCCCGAGTCACCAAACGGGCAACCGGTACACCGTGCCACGTACCTGTCGCATCACAGCCCACCCCGAGGGTCAGCGCTGTGCACGACCTCCAGTAAGCTATAAACACCAGAAACTAGTTGCAACTCCTGGACAGAGTACAAGGGCAGTCAATAAGTCGAGCGGGGTCATATTTCAGGGCCCAATGTGTGGTAGTAGCTGTAACTTGAATCACACACACAGATCTCGGGTCCTATGGACGATTCCAATGAAACAACCCACCATGTACTCCTACATGGCCTTTCATCAATACCTTTACCAAGCGTGTTCCACACTTCCCTCTCTTTATCGGTAAGATCATTTCACTCTGATCCATCACCCAGATGAACCAGACCAGACACAACTCTAAGCATAGCAGGCAACATAAACAAATAGCATGGTGGATCACACATCACATGGCTCAATCAACTCCTACACATGCTAGTGGGTTTCAACTATTTACTGTGGCAATGACAGGTCATGCAAGGGATAGGGTTCAACTACCGCAGCAAGTAGCAGTTCACACGCTGTTGCCTTAATGTAGTAAGAGAGAGCAGGAGCGAGAAGATTGGGTTTGTATCGGAATGATCAATGATTGCTTGCCTGACAAAGTGGTTGTCGGGTACTGCTCTTCAACTGGATACGCAGCGGTATCCTCGGGAGCAGAACCTAACACAGAGAATACCGGCGATACAATCATTAACAAACAATTGCAACAATATGATGCATGCTCATGACATGGCAAGATGCATGTGTGTTTGCTAATGCAACTAAAACCAGAAGGGTTTGGGCCTATTTGAATCAAAGATTCAAATTGGCATTTTAACTATTATTTGAATAAGTGCATTATCATGTTTTAAAGTATACAGCAAGGTTAACTTGCTCAAACATGCATGAAACCAGTGACATTGGAAAGATTGGATTTTTCTGATCATTTTTCATATATAAATCTTTTCCATCTGAGCTACTGTTGAATTTATATGATTTTTTGAAGTTTAGGCATTTTTTGGAATTTCCTGAATTATTTTTAAATCTAAAATCCCAGAAAATCCTTTACTGCGTCAGCATGACATCATGCTGACGTCAGGCAGTCAACAGGGCCAGCCCAAGTCAAACCTGACCAGTGGGACCCACTGGTCAGTGTCACAGTTAACTAATTAACTAATTAGAATTAAATTAACACCTAAACTAGGTTTGACTTGCGGGCAGGGCCCACATGTCAGTGACCCAGGGGGTCAAACCCGTGGTCAAACAGGTCCATCTCGCCGGCGTTTAGCCGCCGGCGAGGCCAAACACGGCGGTGGGGTGCGGGTTTCGTGCTCCGGCTGCCAAATCGATGGCGGAGCACACCTACGGGTAGCTGGAGGCAAACCGCATCGAGTGGAGGTGGTGGCTGGCCTCGGGGTCGCCGGAGATGACGTCGGCGACGAGTCCAGCGGCGGCCGGAGTTCAGCGAAGTCGAAAACGACGGTGCGGTGCTCGTAGAGGAGCGTGAAGTGGTCCTACAACACCTACGTGTGATGGTGAAGCTGATAGGCACGGTGGCCGGACCAATGGATGGCCGGAGCCTCGTCGGCGACGAGCTCCGCGGCGGTGCGTGCAGGTGAGCTTCGTGCGGTGCGTTCCAGGGCAGAAGAGAGCCAACGGAGAGGGGGAGGACGAAGCTGGGCTCACAGGGGTTGCAGCAGGCGCCGGAGCGAGCTCGGGGGTGGTCGGAGCTGAGCGGGACGGCGAGGGGGATCTCCGCGGCCGGAGTTGGGGAAGAAGAGGTCGGGGGCGTCTCCAGGGCGGGCGAGCGCTCGGGGCTCGGCCTGTTCGAAGTAGTCGAGGACGGCGGAGACGACGGACACCAAGGCGGGGCTCAGGGACGACGGTGGGCGCGGCTTCTACGACGGTGCGAGCACGACGGCGTCGGCCATGGCGCGGGGAGAGCGAGGGAGAGGAGCTCGGGAGAGGGGGAGGTGTCTGCGAGGTCGGGGACGACGTGTACGACCGATCCAGGCTTCCAGGGCGGCGAGGGGAGGAAGCAGGGCGGCGGGCAGCTGCGTGGCGCGCGGTGCGGTCCCCGTCGAGCACCTGCCTGCCTGCCTGGCCGAGCCAAGCAGCTCGCTGGAGCGGCAGCTGGGCTGGGCCGGCAGGTGGGCCGGGTGGGGCGCCAGGTAAACTTTCTCTCTCCCTTTTTTTCTATTTCTTTTCTGTTTCATTTGTTTTGCAACTTTGTTTAATTAAATAAAATGCCAGATCATTTTTATAACTCATAACACTTGTCATACCTACTGTATATAATATGAACAGTAGGAAACATTATAGTTTATGATTATTTGAGCATTTAAAATATTTTATAGCATTTAAATGCCCAAATTCAAATACCATATGATTTAATCCAGTGACCTTGGATGTCCTAGAAAATTGTGCACCATTTTTAGCAAAGGTTTGAGACCAAGGCAGAAATGATGAACATTTTTGAAGGGCATTTTGGGTACATTGGAAAATATTTTATCAAACCCTAGTTGTTAGAAGAGGGGTGCTGGGGTTTCTGTTAATCCCATTTCAAGTTTCTTTGAAAGTAAACATGATGCACACTCTAGCTAGGTACTAAAGCAAGTGCTAACTAGGGATGTGACACGAACACCCAACACTTCGCCTTATTAAGGACCTAGGGGAATACATTGTGTATAAAGAATGCTTACGGTGGGTTGCCGGAGTGATAGAAACCTGAACCCAGTTCGCACGCTTTTGCATAAGGGAATAATGGATCCTCGATCGTATTGCTATGGTTAGGCTTTTGCCTTAAATTCTATCTTGTATTTGCGGATGCTTGCAAGGTGTTTAATCATAAGAGTGCATTCATCTTAGTCTAGAGAGTGCACTAGCATAGATCCACCCACCAACACTTATCAACACATAACATAGTACCGATACGGAATATGGCGAAAGTACATGACTACCTCTCCCGTGTGTCCTCAAGAACGCTTTAGTCTTTATAAGTTCAGTTGCTAGGCCTCTCCTTTGCTAAGAAAGGATTGGGTCACTTGTTACTCTCAGTACCTTTACATTACTTGCCTTTACATTCCTGTTGCTTATATCGAGAAAACCCCTAAAAGTTATCTTTCAGTGCTTGCAGTAATTTCTTGCTCAGAATCGCTTATCAATACCTTCTGCTCCTCGTTGGGTTCGACACTCTTACTTATCGAAAACGCTGCAACAGATCCCTTACGGTTGAGGGTCATCAGCGCGGTGCGTGTACGGACACCGAGGTCTTGGAGTGCGCTCGGTCGTCCGTCTTGTCCTTGGACTTGGCGGCGCCGTGAGTTTCCTCGCAGGCGTCCGTCCTTCCGCCAGCGTCTACCCCACCAACCGTTGGTTCCGGTGGTGGTGGGATCGACACGGACGGGCCTCCTACCTCCGAAGCTTTCTTCTTCAGCGGCATGTCGATGAAGTTTACGAAGTTGGTGAAGTTGCTGAAGATTGCGCCCGCGTGAACGCCAGATCAGGTTCGCACAACCTCGACGCCCCCTACCTGGCGCGCCAAAGATGTCGGGGAAACTGATCGCCCACGAACACCTATGGGACCGGAGCCCCTTTTCGGTACGGCAAGGGAGCGAAGGGAGCACAAAGAGCGGATCGAGGCACGCACGCGAGCAGTTTACCCAGGTTCGGGCCGCACGGATGCGTAAAACCCTACTCCTGCCTTGGTTTGTTATTGAGTTCTTGGCTCGGGAGCAAGAAGATCTACAGTGCTCAGAGCTAGCTACACCGAGCGTGAGAGTGATCGAAGTTCCGAACCTCCTCTACGTTATGCATGGGCCTCCTTTTATAGTTCAAAGGGGTCACCGACAGGTGGCAACGTAGGTGAGGGTAAAAACGTAAAAACGGTGGTAGTTGTAACAGTGAATGTACAGTGTTTTGTACCTAACCCTGACGGTGGGGGACAAGGGCATTGAATGCCCGTCGCCGTCGCCCCAAACAGTGCAAGAAGCGTCCGTCCGGGCGTCTCCGTTCGCCACGACGGTAGCCTCGTCATCGTGGCTTGCCACCGTGTACCCCAGGCTGCATAGCCATCCGCCACGTGCCCCTGGAAGGGCCCCAGGGCGATGCGTGGCCAGATGAGCTGGAGCGCAGGCACACAGTGAAAGCTTGCCGCGGCGAGCACCTTGTCGCGGTCGCTACCTTGCCG
Organism: Secale cereale; assembly: GCA_902687465.1. Lineage (NCBI taxonomy): Eukaryota > Viridiplantae > Streptophyta > Magnoliopsida > Poales > Poaceae > Secale > Secale cereale. The sequence goes on from LR738709.1 coordinate 711,373,863, forward strand.
CGCCCGGAAGCTTGTCGCTCCCCGGGCCTTGCCGGGGCGCGCGATGCGCCACGGCGAGTCTTCTGAAACGCCATGCTTTGTCCTTCCTGGCAAGCTCCTCTTGCCAGGGTCTTGTGCTAAAGGGATGGTTATGAGCTTGGAGCGGCCTTCCCGGCAAGCTCCTCTTGCCGGGGTCTTGTTTCTTAACTTGACTACTTTGTTCTTGAATGGCTCCAAGGGAACCAAAGCGGGACTTGGCGGGCGCGTGGCAAGCCCTGCCACGGGACACTGCTACTGCCCATGCACAAGTCGGGATACTAAGGTACCCCTACTTTAGTACACCGACACATAGTTATAGTGTATCTTCCCTTTTCTTGAAATTAAACAAAGTAGGGGCAGGAAGAACAATAGGGATGGCATGCTGTCGGTTAAATATTAGTCGATATTTGAGAGTTTGATTATCCCACTCTATAAACCGATGACTAGCCATAGCATTACAGTCTACATAAGCAGGAGGTAAAGGTTCATCATACGGGTGCAAAGACACACCAAGATAGCGGGCTATGCGAGTAGCATAGATCCCACCAAATAAATCTCCATACAAACCATTATGGTGTAGTCTACGTGCAACAATTGCTCCTAAGCTATATTGCCTATCAGCTAGTACAGCACTCCTGAGAACGCTAAGATCAGGGACACACATGTTACAAGCCTCATCTTTACCATTTATGCATCTACCGATAAAGAGAGCAAAGTAATGAATGGCAGGAAAATGTATGCTCCCCGTGGTGGCTTGTGTGATATCCCTGGATTCTCCCACTGTAATGCTAGCAAGGAATTCTCTAAATTCAGATTTACGAGGATCACACGTACTGCCCCACTACGGGAGCTTGCAGGCAACATTAAAATCCTCTAAGTCCATGGTATAAGATTTATCATAAAGGTCAAATAGGACAGTGTGAGAACTACGTGAGGATGAAAATTTAAACCTTCTCACAAAGCTATCAGTTAAGCCACGGTATTGAAGACACTTATCTTGCATGAAGTCCTCGAGGTCAGCATTGCGCACATATGCGTAAAATTCATCTTTGATGCCCGCTTGACCCATAAATTCATCTGACGGCCATTCACAAGGCCGCACATCAGCATCCCTCAGTGGTTCATTGTCCGGCTCACGGAACGCCAGCCTCGGTTCTTGCTTCCTTGAAGGACCACCTTGGAAGTTCCTCCTAGATATTTTTCTGAAATTTTCTGAAATTTTTAGAAACTCACAATAAAAGTTAACCAAACTCTACAAGATTGATAGCAACGACTCCTATAAGTGCCTAGAGGCTATATCATGCATAAGAACTACTTGGGACCAAGAAAATTTGACATGCAAGCTCAAGAACAAGGTCACCACAGCAGCATAAATTTGCAACAAATAAAGCACTAGAACAAAAACTAATTGAACCAATGGAGGAGTCACATACCAAGGAACAATCTCCCCAAACAGTTTCGTGAATGGTGCTTTGAGCAAGGAGATCGAAAATTGTAGCAAAATGAGCTAGAACTCGGGTTTGAGCTGGTTGGGGATTTTTTTGGGAGGAAGAAGAAGAGCATGGGTGAAAGGATAAGTGGAGGGGGGCCACGTGGGGCCCTCGAGGCAGGGGGCGCGCCCTGTGCCCTCGAGGCCACGTGATGGCTCCCCTCGTTGTGTGTTCAGTGCCATATTTTCTTAAATATTCTAGAAAAAAATCATATTTCATTTTCATGGCATTTGGAGAACTTTTATTTTTGGGATATTTTTTATTGCACGGATAAGTCTGGAAACAGACAGAGAATGCTATTTTTCTTTTATTTAACCTAATTAACAAAAAGTAAAAGGAGGGTACAGAAGGTAGTGCTATCTAGATTCACCTATCCCATGTTCATCAAAAGGAATCCATTAACAAGGTTGATCGGGTCTTGTTAATAAACTCTTTCCGAGTAACATGAAACCGGAGAATTTTCGAATAACACTATGTTACCTCAATGGGGATATTTATGTCCCCAACAATAAGTATGTCATATGCCTTCCTGATAGTAGGAATAGGAAACTCAAAACCTCCAATAGTAATAGTCGAAGTTTTTCCAATATAATTGATACTATAGATCTGAGGTTGTTTCCTCGGAAAGTGTACCGTATGCTCATTATCATTGACATGAAAAGTGACATTGCCTTTGTTGCAATCAATAACAGCCCCTGCAGTATTCAAAAAAGGTCTTCCAAGAATAATAGACATAATATCATCCTCGGGAATATCAAGTATAACAAAGTTTGTTAGAATAGTAACATTTGCAACTACAATAGGCACATCCTCACAAATACCGACAGGCATAGCAGTTGATTTATCATCCATTTGCAAGGATATTTCAGTAGGTGTCAACTTACTCAAGTCAAGTCTACGATATAAAGAGAGAGGCATAACACTAACACCAGCTCCAAGATCACACAAAGCAGTTTTAACATAGTTTCTCTTAATGGAGCAAGGTATAGTAGGTACTCATGGATCTCCTAATTTCTTAGGCATTCCACCCTCAAAAGTGTAATTGGCAAGCATGGTGGAGATTTCTACTTCAGGTATCTTTCTTTTGTTGGTAAACATATCTTTCATATACTTAGCATAAGGATTTGTTTTAAGCACATCAGTCAAACGCATACGCAAAATGATAGGTCTAATCATTTCAGCAAAGCGCTCAAAATCCTCATCATCCTTTTTCTTGGATGGTTTCGGAGGAAAAGGCATGGGTTTCTGAACCCATGGTTCTCTTTCCTTACCGTGCTTCCTAGCAACAAAGTCTCTCTTATCATAACGTTGATTCTTTGATTGTGGGTTATCAAGATCAACAGCAGGGTTAATCTCTACATCATTATCATTGCTAGGTTGAGCATCATTATGAACATCATTATTAATATTATCACTAGGTTCATGTTCATTACCAGATTGTGTCTCAGCATCAGAAACAGATATATCATTGGGATTCTCAGGTGTGTCAGCTACATGTTCACTAGAAGCATGCAAGGTCCTATCATTTTTCTTTTTCTTCTTCTTAGAAGAACTAGGTGCATCTAAATTAGCTCTCTGAGAATCTTGCTCAATTCTCTTAGGGTGGCCTTCAGGATATAGAGGTTCCTGAGTCATTTTACCACCTCTAGTTGCAACTCTAACAGCATAGTCATTATTCTTACTATTTAACTCATTAAGCAAGTCATTCTGAGCTTTAAGTACTTGTTCTACTTGAGTGGTGACCATGGAAGCATGTATACTAATAAGTTTCAATTCATCTTTAGCACTAGACAGATAATCACTCAAGCGTTCAATCATATGAGCATTGTGTTGTAATTGTCTACCAACATAAGCATTGAAGTTTTCTTGTTTCACAATAAAATTGTCAAACTCATCTAAGCATTGGCTAGCAGACTTATAACGAGGAATATCACCTTCATCAAATCTATAAAGAGAATTTTTACCTTTACTACCTGTGTCGGGTTATCAAGACCATGTATTTCTTCAATAGGCGGTAAATTCTTAACATCTTCAGCTTTAATACCTTTTTCTTTCATAGATTTCTTTGCCTCTTGCATATCTTCAGGACTGAGGAATAGAACACCTCTTTTCTTCGGAGTTGGCTTAGGGGCTGGTTCAGGAAGTGTCCAATTATTTTCATTGGCTAGCATATTATTCAATAGTAATTCAGCCTGTTCAACTGTTATTTCCCTGGAAACACAACCAGCACAACTATCCAGGTGGTCTCTGGAAGCATCGGTTAGTCCATTATAAAAGACATCAAGTATATCATGCATCTCAAGAGGATGATCAGGCAAAGCATTAAGTAACTGGAGAAGCCTCCCCCAAGCTTGTGGGAGACTCTCTTCTTCAGTTTGAGCAAAGTTATATATTTCCCGTAAGGCAGCTTGTTTCTTATGAGCGAGAAAATATTTAGCAGAGAAGTAATACATCATATCCTGGGGACTACGCACACAACCAGGATCAAGAGAATTAAACCAATTCTTAGCATCACCCTTTAACGAGAACGGAAATAACTTAAGGATATAATAGTAGCAAATCTTTTCATCATTGGTAAACAGGGTGGCTATATCATTCAACTTGGTAAGATGTGCCACAACAGTTTCAGACTCGTAGCCATGGAAAGGATCAGATTCAACCAAAGTAATTAACTCAGGATCAACAGAGAATTCATAATCCTTATTAGTGACACAAATAGGTGAAGTAGCAAAAGCAGGGTCATGTTTCATTCTAGCATTCAAGGACTTTTCTTTCAACTTAGCTAATAACTTCTTAAGATCATATCTATCATTGCAAGAAAGAAAGTCTCTAGCAGTTTCTTCATCCATAACATAACCCTCAGGCACAACATGCAATTCATATCTATTGGGAGTAGTTTCATCATCACTTTCATAAGTATCATCAACATTTGCACTCTCCCTAACCTTAGCAATTTGTTCATCTAGAAATTCACCTAGTGGCACAGTATCAGGCATAGAGGTAGTTTCATCATACATAGCAGAAGTAGCATCATCAAGAACATACGACATATCAGATTCAATAGCAGGAGTAGGTGTCGCAAGTTTACTCATAACAGAAGGAGAATCAAGTGCAGAGCTAGATGGCAGTTCCTTACCTCCCCTCGTAGTTGAGGGTAAGATCTTGGTTTTTGAGTCCTTCAAATTCTTCATAGTGATAAGCAAATATAAATCCCAAGTGACTTAAAGAATAGAGCTATGCTGCAACGGCGCCAGAAAATAGTCTTGATAACCCACAAGTGTAGGGGATCGCAACAGTTTTCGAGGGTAAAGTATTAAATCCAAATTTATTGATTCGACACAAGGGGAGCCAAAGAATACTCTTAAGTGTTAGCAGCCGGGTTGTCAATTCAACCACACCTGGAAACTTAGTATCTGCAACAAGATAGTTTAGTAGCAAAGTAATATGATAGTGGCGGTAGCAGCAATAAAAGTAAAGATAGTGTTTTTGTAGTTTTTGTAACAGAAGCAATGGAAAAGTAAATAAGCGACAAGCAATATAGGTAAAGCTCGTAGGCATTGGATCGGTGATGGGAAATTACGTCGGATGCAATTCATCATGTAGAAGTTATAACCTAGGGTGACACAGAACTAGCTCCAGTTCATCAATGCAATGTAGGCATGTATTCCGAATATAGTCATACGTGCTTATGGAAAAGAACTTGCATGACATCTTTTGTCCTACCCTCCCGTGGCAGCGGGGTCCTATTGGAAACTAAGGGATATTAAGGCCTCCTTTTAATAGAGTACCGGACCAAAGCATTAACACATAGTGAATACATGAACTCCTCAAACTATGGTCATCACCGGGAATGGTCCCGATTATTGTCACTTCGGGGTTGCCGGATCATAACACATATTAGGTGACTATAGACTTGCAAGATAGGATCAAGAACACACATATATTCATGAAAACATAATAGGTTCAGATCTGAAATCATGGCACTCGGGCCCTAGTGACAAGCATTAAGCATAGCAAAGTCATAGCAACATCAATCTCAGAACATAGTGGATACTAGGGATCAAACCCTAACAAAACTAACTCGATTACATGATAGATCCCATCCAACCCATCACCTTCTAGCAAGCCTACGACGGAATTACTCACACACGATGGTGAGCATCATGGAATTGGTGATGAAGGAAGGTTGATGATGACGATGGCGACGATCTCCACTCTCCGGAGCCCCGAACGGACTCCAGATCATCCCTCCCGAGAGAGATTAGGGCTTGGCGGCGGCTCCATCTCGTAAAACATGATAATTCCTTCTCTCTGACTTTTTTCTCCCCGAAACGGAATATATAGGACCTAGGGATACGTCGGTGGAGCATCGGGGGGCCCTCGAGGCAGGGGGGCGCGCCATGGGAAGGGGGGCGCGCCCCCACTCTCGAGGACAGGCCGTGGGGCCCCCGGTGTGGATCTTCTTGCAGGTATTTTTTATATTTTCTGAAATAATTCTCCGTTGATTTTCAGGCGATTCAGAGAACTTTTTATTCTGCACAAAAACAACACCATGGCAGTTCTGCTGAAAACTACGTCAGTCCGGGTTAGTTCCCTTCATATCATACAAGTTAGAGTCCAAAACAAGGGCAAAAGGGTTCGGAAAAGTAGATACGTTGGAGATGTATCAATATCACATGAATGAAACGAATCCAAAAACATACCGATACTTGTTGAAGAAAGAGGGGATGCCTTCCTGGGCATCCCCAAGCTTAGACGCTTGAGTCTCCTTGAATATTTACCTGGGGTGCCTTGGGCATCCCCAAGCTTGAGCTCTTGCCTCTCCTTCTTCTCCTCACATTGAGACCTCCTCGATCTTCGAACACTTCATCCACACAAAACTTCAACAGAAAACTCGGTAAGATCCGTTAGTATAATAAAGCAATTCACTACTCTAAGTACTATTGCAAACCAATTCATTTTTTGTTTTTGCATTGTAGCTACTGTAACATAAATTTTCCATGGCTTAATCCACTGATAGAAATTGATAGTTTCATCAAAACAAGCAAACTATGCATCAAAAACAGAATCTGTCTAAAACAGAACAGACTGTAATAATCTGAACATTCACCATACTTCCGATACTTGAAAAATTCTGCCAAAATTAGGAAAAACCAACAATTTCTATAGAAAGACAGTGCAAAAGGTTTCAGAACCATTTGACGTTCCAGCAAAAAAATGTAAAATCGCGCACTACAGCCAAAGTTTCTGTCTCGCACCGCACAAATCAACAAGCATTGTAAACATCCTAAAGGCAAACCTTGGCACATTATTTTTATAATACAATGGAATTGTACAAGGGGATAATTATTTTTGTTGAAAAGTTTCTGTAATTAAGATTCACAAAGTTTACATGGGCATGAACAAAGTTCAAGGACGTCCCCCACTTTGACAATGCTCGTCTATATCACTTTCACTTTTCTTTTTGAGAAGTTTTGGGCTCCCCTCTTTATTTATTTTTTGTTTTAAACTTTATAAAAGCACACAACAGAAATAGATGACTCTCTAAAATTCCGGGTTGTCTCCCTGGCAGCGCTTTCTTTAAAGCCATTAAGCTAGGCATATAGTGCTCAAGTAATGGATCCACCCGGATCCCAAGGTATATCAAAAGCCAATTTTAATTAGCAATGATTTGACATTTAGTAGTGAGCACAAAGTGATATGTGTCATGAAACAACGAAGTCTAACTCTCTTCCTATGCATAGGCATGTCATACAAGAACAATTCATGCACATCAATTAAAGGCCAATGCATAGTATAAGCAGTTTCTTGCAATTTTATCATGTTGGAAACATAGAGAGGCGGAGATGTAGTTCCTCTCTCATAATAATTGCAAGTAGGAGCAGCAAGCACATGCATATTATATTCATCAAAATCATCATGTGTAACAGAAAAAGGCAACCCATCAATATAATCCTTAATAAGAGCAAACTTCTTTGATATAGTGTACTTTGGAGAATTCAAAAAGATAATAGGACTATCATGTGTGGGTGCAATAGCAACTATCTCATGTTTAACATAAGGAACTATAGCAAGTTCATCTCCATAGGCATAATTCATATTGGCATCTTGGCCACAAGCATAGCAAGCATCATCAAAAAGGGATATTTCAAAAGAATCCAAGGGATCATAGCAATCATCATAGCATTCATCCTTCAGTAAGCATGAAGGGAAATTAAACAATGTATGGGATAAAGAGTTACTCTCATTAGAAGGTGGGCACAGGTGATCAATCCACTCTTCCTCCTTTTGTTCTTCACTCTCCTCCTCATCTTTTTCATCCAATGAGCTCACAATGTCATTAATTTCTTCTTCCATAGACTCCTGCAAAATATTAGTCTCTTCTTGGACAGCGGAGGAGTCCTCAATATATGGTTTAACATAGGCATTAGAAGCATAATTATCATAACAATATTTAAATATGGCAAAATTTTCAGATTTGTAAAGAGTAGCATCATACTTTTCAATCAAAGAAGCAATTTCATAAGCACCCTTAAAAGCAACAAATTCTTCAATTTGTTGAACATCATAGTAACTATAAACACCCTTAGCATACGAAGATAAGATTCCATTATCGCTAAACTCACATTGGTAGGGAAGGTGTTTCTTAGGGTCTTCAGAACAACAAGTAAAATCGTATATTTCACATAAATTCCAAGCATAGCATTGCAAACGATGAATTTGATCCAGTAAAAGTTTCCCTTTTTCAGATATGCGGTGTCGCACATAACAAGCATGCTCATCTAAAGATTTGCCCTCAACTAAGCTAGTTGGGGTTTCAGCACGAGCACATTGGGATCGAAGATGATCCAAGTAAAAAGCTTCAGGAGTGTGATAGATTTTGAGTGGTTCTTCAATCATTGGTTCAGCAGGTACCACTAATTTTTTTGGTATTTTGCGTTTCCTACCCATAACTAAAGATAGAAAACAAATTAGGACAACAAATAAAATCTACTTAGTGATAAAGCAAACAAGCACACACGAGAATATTCACCCCACGCTATTGCTCCCCGGCAACGGCGCCAGAATAAGGTCTTGATAACCCACAAGCGTAGAGGATCAGTTGTAGCCTGTTTCGATAAGTAAGAGTGTCGAACCCAACGAGGAGCTAAAGGGAGAACAAATATTCCCTCAAGTTCTATCGACCACCGATACAACTCTACGCACGCTTGACGTTTACTTTACCTAGAACAGGTATGAAACTAGAAGTAGTTTGTAATTTGTGTGGGATAGGTTTGCAATAATATAAAGAGCACGCAAATAAAACTAGGGGCTGTTAAGATAAAGACACAATAAAGTTAGTGATAGCGAGTGTGGAAAAGTGGTGGTAGGAGATGCGAAATTGCCCCTAAGCAATTGACTATGTTACTAGACCGATAGCAATTTTTATGTGGGAGAGGCCACTGCTAGCATGTCGTCCCTTACTTGGAATTCTATGCACTTATGATTGGAACTATTAGCAAGCATCCGCAACTACTCACATTCATTAAGGTAAAACCCAACCATAGCATTAAGATATATTGGTCCCCCTTCAATCCCGTATGCATCAATTTCTACGCTAGGTTGAAGTTTCTGTCACTCTTGCCCTCCAATACATAGTCCTATCAACATACAACTAACCCTATGGTGTGATCCACGCGCGTGCTCATATGATGGGCACCAAAGGACAACAACATAACCAAAAGCAATTTAAATCAATCATAGCAATTCACCAATCATCGATAGGACAATGATAATCTACTCAGACATCATAGGATGGCAACACTCATTGGATAATAATATGAAGCATAAAGCACCATGTTCAAGTAGAGGGTACAGCGGGTTGCGGGAGAGTGGACCGCTGTAGATAGATGGGGGAAGGTGATGGAGATGTTGTTGAAGATGACGGAGGTGTTGGTGTAGATCGACGTCACACGATGATGGCCCCGGTGGCACTCCGGTGCCATCGGAAGCGAGGGGGAGAGAGCCCCCCTCCTTCTTCTTCTTCCTTGACCTTCTCCCTAGGTGGGAGAAGGGTTTCCCCTTTGGTCCATGGCCTCCATGGCGGTGGAGGGGCGAGAGCCCCTCCGAGATTGGATCTGTCTCTCTCTGTTTCTGCGTTCCCAGATTCTGGCCCTTCACCGTTTCTTAAATTCCCGGAGATCCGTAACTCCGATTGGGCTCATCTTTTGACACGAATTTTATGCGGAAATTAGCTTTCTTGCGGCGAAAGAAGGGCATCAACCACCTTACGGAGTGGCCACGAGGGCCCAAGGTGCGCCCTGGGCAGGGGGCGCGCCCCCTACCCTCGTGGCCCACTCGTGCATCGTCTCGTGTTAGTTTCGCTTCCCAAAATTCACATATATTCCAAAAAAATCTCCGTCCATTTTTATTCCATTTGGACTCCGTTTGGTATGGATATTCTGCGAAACAAAAAACATGCAACAAACAAGAACTGGCACTGGGCACTGGATCAATATGTTAGTCCCAATAGTATAAAAAGTTGCCAAAAGTATATGAAAGTTGTAGAATATTGGCATGGAACAATCAAAAATTATAGATACGACAGAGACGTATCATAGCCTCTTTCGATAAGTAAGAGTGTCGAACCCAACGAGGAGCTAAAGGTAGAACAAATATTCCCTCAAGTTCTATCGACCACCGATACAACTCTGTGCACGCTTGACGTTTACTTTACCTAGAACAAGTATGAAACTAGAAGTACTTTGTGGTTTTTGTGGGATAGGTTTGCAAGAATATAAAGAGCACGTTGATAAAACTAGGGGCTGCTAAGATAAAGACACAACTAAGTTAGTTTTAGTAGAGAGCTTTTTGTCACGATAAGTTATTTGTCCCTAGGCAATCGATAACTAGACCGGTAATCACTACTGCAATCTTATTTGAGGGAGAGGCATAAGCTAACATACTTTCTCTTCTTGGATCATATGCACTTATGATTGGAACTCTAGCAAGCATCCGCAACTACTAAAGATCATTAAGGTAATACCCAACCATAGCATTAAAGTATCAAGTCCTCTTATTCCCATACGCAAACAACCTACTTACTTGGGTCTGTGCTTCTGTCACTCACGCCACCCACCATAAGCAAATCATGAACATATTGCAAACCCTACAACGGGGATACCTCACGCTTGCGCGACACGGAGAGCACCATAGGACAGCACCAATAATAAAACATGCAACTCAAACCAATAACGATCAACCCATAGGACAAAACAGATCTACTCAAACATCATAGGATAGCCATACATCACTGGGAAATAATATATATAGCGTTGAGCACCATGTTTAAGTCGAGATTACAGCTCGTAGAAGAGGGGTTACACCGCTGCATAGAGGGGGGAAGAGTTGGTGATGACGGCGGTGAAGTTGTTGGTGTAGATTGCGGTGACGATGATGGCCCCGGCGGCACTCCGGTGCCACTGGAAGCGAGGGGGGAGAGCCCCCCTCCTTCTTCTTCTTCCTTGACCTTATCCCTAGATGGGAGAAGGGTTTCCCCTCTGGCCCATGGTCTCCATGGCGTGGGAGGGGCGAGATCCCCTTCGAGATTGGATTTGTCTCTCTGTCTCTCTCTGTTTCTGCGTTCCCAGATTCTGGCCCTTCATCGTTTCTTAAATTCCCGGAGATCCGTAACTCCGATTGGGCTGAAATTTGGACACGATTTTTATCCGGATATTAGCTTTCTTGTGGCGAAAGAAGGGCATCAACCACCTTACGGAGTGTCCACAAGGGCCCAGGGAGCGCCCCTCACCCTCGTGGGCCACCCGGGCATCGTCTCACGTTGGTTCTGCTTCCCAAAATTCACATATATTCCAAAAAAAATCTCCGTTCGTTTTTATCCCGTTTGGACTCCGTTTGATATGGATATTCCACGAAACAAAAAAACAAGCAACAAACATGAACTGGCACTGGGCACTGGATCAATATGTTAGTCCCAAAAAATAGTATAAAAAGTTGTCAAAAGTATATGAAAGTTGTAGAATATTGGCATGGAACAACCAAAAATTATAGATACGACGGAGACGTATCAGAATCCGCAAGCTTAATTCCTGCTCGTCCTAGAGTAGGTAAATGATAAAAAAGATAATTTTTGATGTGGAATTCTACCTAGCATAATCTTGATCATGTAATCTAATCATGGCATGAATATTAAGACATGAGTGATTCAAAGCAATAGTCTATCATTTGATATAAAAGAATTTAATACTCGGGCATCCCAACAAACATTCAAGTCTTTCAAGATATCAATGCTAAAGAATGTTATCCCTACAAAATCATATAGTCTTTTATGCTTCCCTTTTCTTAACACAAGGTACCCCTCACGCCCATCCCGGTGTCAGCCAAGCAATTGTTTTCATACTTTACTTTTTCAACTCTTCATGCAATACATGAGCGTGAGCCATGGACATAGCACTATGGGTGGAATAGAAGGTGGTAGTAGACAAAAGTAGGGAGAAAGTCTCACATCGACTAGGCGTATCAATGGGCTATGTAGATGCCCATCAATAGATATCAATGTGAGTGAGTAGGGATTGCCATGTAACGGATGCACTAGAGCTATAAGTGTATGAAAGCTCAAAAGAAAACTAGTGGGTGTGCATCAACTTGCTTGATCATGAAGACCTGGGGCATTTGAGGAAGCCCATCGTTGGATATACAAGCCAAGTTCTATAACGAAAAATTCCCACTAGTATATGGAAGTGACAGCATAGGAGACTCTATCATGAAGATCATGGTGCTACTTTGAAGCACAAGTGTGAGAAAAAAGATAGTAGCATTGTCCCCTTTTATTTTGCTTTTTTTTCTTTTTTCCTTTTTTGGGCCTTCCTTTTTTTATTTGGCCTTTCTCTTTTTTTTATTTGGCCTTTCTTTTCTTTTGGCCTTTCCTTTTTTTCAAGGGACAATGCTCTAATAATGATGATCATCACACTTCTATTTACTTACAACTCAATATTACAACTCGATACTAGAACAAAAATATGACTCTATATGAATCCCTCCGGCGGTGTACCGGGATGTGCAATGATCTAGCGTAGCAATGACATCAAACGGACAAGCCATCGAAACATCATGCTAGCTATCTTACGATCATGCAAGGCAATATGACAATGATGGTGCGTGTCATAATAAACGGAATGGTGGAGTTACATGGCAAATATATCTTGGAATGGCTATGGAAATGCCATAATAGGTAGGTATGGTGGCTGTTTTGAGGAAGGATATAAGGTGGTTTGATGCACCGGCGAAAATTGCGCGGTACTAGAGTGGCTAGCAAGGTGGAAGGGCGAGAGTGCGTATAATTCATGGACTCAACATTAGTCATAAAGAACTCACATGCTTATTGTGAAAGATCTATTAGCCCTCGAAGCAAAAATACTACAACGCATGCTCCTAGGGGGGAGGTTGGTAGGAGTTAACCATCGCGCACCCCCGACCTTCACGCAAAGATAAACAATCAAAATACAATGCGCGCCAATTTGGTTACATAGTTAGGAGACCATACGTGCATGCTTCGGGAATCACAAACCTTAACACCAATATTTTTACTAAACCACAATCATTCACTAGTACCTCCCACATATTAGCATCTCTATATCGCAAAACTATTGCAAGGAATCAAACGTATCATATTCAGTGATCTACAAGTTTATGTAGGATTTTATGACTAACCATGTGAATGACCAATTCCTGTCAACTCTCTAAATAGATATAAGTGAAGCAAGAGAGTTTTAATTCTTTCTACAAAAGATATGCCCATGCTCTAACAAATATAAGTGAAGCAAAAGAGCATTCTACAAATGGCGGTTTTCTATGTAGGAGAAACAGTCAATCCAAACTTCAAATGACATAAGTGAAGCACATGAAGCATTCTATAAAGCCATACTCAAAAGATATAAGTGAAGTGTAAAGAGCGTTCTATAAATCAACCAAGGACTATCTCATACCAGCATGGTGCATTTATTAAAAGAAAAATAAAAAGCACATGACACTCCAAGAGTTTACGCATATCATGTGAACGAAACGGATCCGAAAACATACCGATACTTGTTGAAGAAAGATGGAATGCCTTCCAGGGCATCCCCAAGCTTAGACGCTTGAGTCTCCTAGAATATTTACTTGGGGTGCCTTGGGCATCCCCAAGCTTGAGCTCTTGCATCTCCTCCTTCTTCTCACATCGAGACCTCCTCGATCTTCGAACACTTCATCCACACGAAACTTAAACGAACTTTTAGTGGCGGGGTTAGTGCATATGATCAATAAAATCCCATCATGTACTGCTCTAACATTATTGTATAATTATGAACAAACATTACCCACTGTATGCTATCACAATTCTATGGCCCCAAGTCAAAGAGGCTTCAACAAGAATTCAAACATATGCAAATAATGAAGCTATAACAGCAATCTATAAAAACAAGACAGTCTGTAGTAATCTGAACATTGACCATACTTTTGTAACTCCAAAAATTCTGGCAAAATTAGGAAACATCAACAATTTTTATAGCAAGACTTTGCAAAAAGTGTCAGATCATTTCGACGTTCCAGCAAAAAATGTAAAATCGTGCACTACAGCCAAAGTTTCTGTTTTTGCATCGCACAAACCAACAAACAGTATAATCATCCTAAAGGAAACTCTTGGCACATTATTTTTATAATACAATGGAATTGTACAAGGGGATAATTATTATGTTGAAAAGTTTCTGTAATCAAGGTTCACAAAGTTTCCATGGGCATGAACAAAGTTCAAGGCTAGCTCCCACTTTAACAATGCTCGTCTTTCTCACTTTCGCTTTTCTTTTTGAAAAAGTTTTAGGTTCCCCTCTTTTTTTTTTAAACTTTATAAAAGCACTCAACAGAAATAAATGACTCTCTAATACTTCCAGGTTGTCTCCCTGGCAGCGCTTTCTTTAAAGCCAATAAGCTAGGCATATAGTGCTCAAGTAATGGATCCACCCGGATCCCAAGGTATATCAAAGCCAATTTTAAATAGCAATGATTTGGCATTTAGTAGTGAGCACAAAGTGATATGTTTCATGAAACAATGAAGTCTAACTCTCTTCCTATGCATAGGCATGTCATACAAGAACAATTCATGCACATCAAGTAAAGGCCAATGCATAGTATAAGCAGTTTCTTGCAATTTTATCATGTTGGAAACATAGAGAGGCGGAGATGTAGTTCCTCTCTCATAATAATTGCAAGTAGGAGCAGCAAGCACATGCATATTATATTAATCAAAATCATCATGTGTAATGGAAAAGGGCAACCCATCAATATAATCCTTAATAAGTGCAAACTTCTCTGATATAGTGTAGGTTGGAGAATTCAAAAAGATAATAGGACTATCATGTGTGGGTGCAATAGCAACTATCTCATGTTTAACATAAGGAACTATAGCAAGTTCATCTTCATAAGCATAACTCATATTGGCATCTTGGCCACAAGCATAGCAAGCATCAATTTCATCAAAAAGGGATATTTGAAACGAATCAACGGGATCATAACAATCATCATAGCATTCATCCTTCGGTAAGCACGAAGGGAAATTAAACAATGTATGAGTTGAAGAGTTACTCTCATTAGAAGGTGGGCACGGGTAGCTAATCCGCTCTTCCTCCTTTTGTTATTCGCTCTCCTCGTCATCTTTTTCATCTAATGAGCTCACAGTGTCATCAATTTCCTCTTCCATAGACTCCTGCAAAATATTATTCTCTTCTTGGAGAGCGGAGGAGTCCTCAATATATGGTTTAACATAGGCATTAGAAGCATAATTATCATAACAATATTTAAATATGGCAAAATTTTCAGATTTGTAAAGAGTAGCATCATACTTTTCAATCAAAGAAGCAATTTCATAAGCACCCTTAAAAGCAACAAATTCTTCAATTTGTTGAACATCATAGTAACTACAAACACCCTTAGCATACGAAGATACAATTCCATTATCACTAAACTCACATTGGTAGGGAAGGTGTTTCGTAGGGTCTTCAGAACAACAAGTAAAATAACATATTTCACATAAATTCCAAGCACAGCATTGCAAACGATGAATTTGATCCAGTAAAAGTTTCCCTTTTTCAGATATGCGGTGTCACACATAACAAGCATGCTCATCTAGATTTTCCCTCAACTAAGATAGTTGGGATTTCAGCCCGAGCACATAGGGATCGAAGATGATCCAAGTAATAAGCTTCAGTGGTGTGATAGATTTTGAGTGGTTCTTCAACCATTAGTTCAGTAGGTACCACTAATGTTTTTGGTATTTTGCGTTTCCTACCCATAACTAAAGATAGAAAACAACTTAGGACAGCAAATAAAATCTACTTAGTGATAAAGCAAACAAGCACACACGAGAATATTCACCCCACGCTATTGCTCCCCGGCAACGGCGCCAGAAAAAGTTCTTGATAACCCACAAGTGTAGGGGATCAGTTGTAGCCTCTTTCGATAAGTAAGAGTGTCGAACCCAACGAGGAGCTAAAGGTAGAACAAATATTCCCTCAAGTTCTATCGACCACCGATACAACTCTACGCACGCTTGACGTTTACTTTACCTAGAACAAGTATGAAACTAGAAGTACTTTGTGGTTTTTGTGGGTTAGGTTTGCAAGAATATAAAGAGCACGTTGATAAAACTAGGGGCTATTAAGATAAAGACACAACTAAGTTAGTTTTAGTAGAGAGTTTTTTGTCACGAGAAAGTTATTTTTCCCTAGGCAATCGATAACTAGACCGGTAATCACTATTGCAATCTTATTTGAGGGAGAGGCATAAGCTAACATACTTTCTCTGCTTGGATCATATGCACTTATGATTGAAACTCTAGCAAGCATCCGCGACTACTGAAGATCATTAAGGTAAAACCCAACCGTAGCATTAAAGTATCAAGTCCTCTTATTCCCATACGCAAACAACCTACTTACTCGGGTCTATGCTTCTGTCACTCACACCACCCAGCATAAGCAAATCATGAACATATTGCAAACCCTACAACGGGGATCCCTCACGCTTGCGCGACACGGAGAGCACCATAGGACAGCACCAATAATAAAACATGCAACTCAAACCAATCACGATCATCAATTAACCCATAGGACAAAACGGATCTACTCAAACACCATAGTATAGCCATACATCATTGGGAAATAATATATAGCGTTGAGCACCATGTTTAAGTAGAGATTACAGCGGGTCGAAGAGGTGTTACACCGCTGCATAGAGGGGGGAAGAGTTGGTGATGACGGAGGTGAAGTTGTTGGTGTAGATTGCGGTGACGATGATGGCCTCGGCGGCACTCCGGTGCCACCGAAATCGAGGGGGGAGAGCCCCCCTCCTTCTTCTTCTTCCTTGACCTTCTCCCTAGATGGGAGAAGGGTTTCCCCTCTCGTCCATGGTCTCCATGGCGTGGGAGGGGCGAGAGCCCCTCCGAGATTGGATTTTTCTCTCTGTCTCTCTCTGTATATGCGTTCCTAGATTTTGGCCCTTTGATACGTCTCCAATGTATCTATAATTTTTTATTGCTCCATGCTATTATTTATGATGTTTTGGATGTTTAATGGGCTTTGTCATACACTTTTATATTATTTTGTGACTAACCTACTAACCCAAAGGCCTAGTCCAGATTGCTGTTTTTGCCTGTTTTAGGGTTTTACAGAAAAGGAATATCAAATGGAGTCCAAACGGAATGAAACCTTCGGGAGAGATATTTTTGGAGAAAATCACGCACGGGAGACTTGAGAACCACGGAGTAGGGGCCACGAGGTGCCCACGAGGGTGGGGGGTGCCCCCCCTAGTGTAACACCCCATATGTGATACTTTCCTATAATGGCAATAAAGCAATTCTCATTTTGATCCTTGTCCTTATCCTTGGTTTTTTTTTGTCATTTGAGCTTATTTTATTTTTGCATTGTCATTTTATTTTATTCTTGCATCCATGCATTGCTTCATCATCATGTCATCTTAGTTACTTCTTGTTGTGGTTGTGATGTGAGGCACCTTATTGATGTGTGTGAGTGTTGGTGCCTAACTATGCCCTTGCTAACCCCTAGGCCCCCTCCTTCTTGTTTCCCCTCTTCCTTCATCCTTTACTTCCTCTCTTTATTTATTTTTGCAAGTCACCTAGCCTAGTCCAGTATGTTCTTTCTTTTCCCAAAAATCTTGCACCATGTCTACACCCTCTCTGCCAAATTTCATCCTTTTTGGAGTTGCCTTGGTTGGGTTCAAAAAATGGCACAAGTTTGAATATTATTCAAACTTGTATTATTTTTCTACCCCTTAAAATGTCCAAGCCAATTTTATAAACTTGTGCATAAATCTAGGAGCTTGGGGGTATTTTTGTTTTTCCGAAACTCCTCTCCTAGCCCTAGTTTTTTCCCCTTTTATCCAACTATTTATTGAAATAAACAGAGTTTAAAAGGTTAAGCAGAGGAACTTACCTGGGCCTCCCGCAGCAGCAGCCCGCCTAGCAGCTCGCAACCGCAGCAGCTCCAGCGGCCCAGCTGGACACCCGCAGGCCCAGCAAGCCGGTGCACAGTCGCGCCGTCTCCCTCCCTCACACCTGACCCCACATGTCATCCTCTGCACTTCGCGCTCACCTGCCCCCTGCCGTCGCGCCGTGTCCCTCCCTGTTACAGAGCGCTCGCGCTCCTGCCGTGAGCTTCACGCCGCCGAGGTCGCGCCGTCTTCTCTCCTCCTTTTAAGCCCGCAGCCCCGCCCTAGGGTTGCTCCTCCTCCCTCTTTCTCCTTCGCCGCCGCCAGCAGCTCCACCCGCTCCATCTCCTCCCTGCAGCCGCCATGGCCGCCCCGAGCAAGAGCTCATCGCTGGCATAGGAGCATCGCCGGCTTCCTCTCCGACGATCACGAGCACCGCGACGTCTTCTTCGAGTCCGCTTCGACGCCAAGACGAGGCCAGCGACTGCATCCACGACGTCCTCTTCTTCCTCTTCTTCTCGGGACAGATTCGCGCCAAGTTCAGAGCCGCCCTGTGACCCCTCCGTCGAGCCCTCGGCCTCTTCTCCGTGTCACAGGTAGCTGAGGTATAACCAGCTTCCACCCCCTCTGCTCCTTGTCGCCCTTAGATCCAGGTGTGTGTCATCCCGTTCATGCCAGTTCGCGCCCGCCGTGCTCTGGACACATCTGCAGTTATTCGTGTTAGCCCCAGCTCGTGCTCTGCACGCGTACGCTCGCGCTTTCGTGCACGTTCGCGCACTCTCGCAGTTGTCCACACATGTCACGCACGCATCGCCGCAGCCACACGCCCGAGCCGAGCCCCGCTCGCGCTCTCTGCTCTGCACCTGCACACGCACCGTGCGCACACCCGAGCCGTGCTTGCACACTCTCGCATGCCTTGGCCCCGAGCCGAGCGCCTCTGCTTCCCCCTCTCGCGGCTGAGCCTCGTCTCAGAACACACACACACACACACACACGCACACGCCGATTCACCGTGCCGCCGACGTCTTCTCTGTTGCAGAGGCAAGAGAGTCCCCGTCCGTCATGGGGCTAGTTCAAGAGGAACTATGCCCTGCTCTGATTAACAGCGGCAGCAGCAGCGCAGTGGTGCGGGCGTCAGGCTCCGACCCTGCAGCCCCGGGTTCGATTCCCCGCTAGGCCAATTAGTCGGCCTCTTTTTCTTTTCTCAGTGTAGCTGACACACCGACCCCACCTGGCAGTCACTCAGCGCCATCCTACCCACTCCCACACCCGCTGGTGCCACCTCAGCTTCGCTGGGACCAACCGTCAATGCCTCTGGCTAGAGTAGGCCTGGGTCAGCTTGACCTTTTGCGCTTATTTTCTTTTTCTTTTTCTGCATATTCTTTGTTTATTTAACTAGCAAATATGCCCGTGCGTTGCAACGGGAGAAAAACTATCAGATTATGGAGCTGTTGTAGATGTATAAGAAGGTCTGAATCAAATGCAAGGACGAGGTAAAGACTTTTAAAATGTCATTTCACAAACTATGTCTGAGTGATGTCATGATGATATAAGGGTTTATAAATTCATTTCAAAAACTAAAAAAGTGATGATCTTATCACGACTTAATTTTCTAAGGCGCCACAACGAAATATGTTTTGGCTGAGCAAACTGCATTGATGGACCTTGCTTGACCTAGACTGATGAATGATGTATCTCACCTTAACCTAGCATAGCGGTGTTTACCACAACCAGTATTGTAATACCAGAGTTAACATAACTGTGTATGGAGGCAAAATATACATTTAGTCATTTTCATATAGTTTACAAAAAATAAACCATAAGAAATTGTGTCAATTGTTTTGGGGCTCGGCGCTGTACAAACATGAAAATCTTTTTTTACCCAACACAAGGGACTAAATAAAATCATAAAATAAGTAAACAACCTCTACAGCTTCCTAATAAAACCTCAATGTAAGCGACAGTTCGTTTGTTCATTATTTTATTGATTAGTTTTAATTTTTTTGATCATTTTCTAAAATTTCTTGTACATTTTTGTTCAAATTCCTGAATATTTTTGAATAGTGTATCATTTTCTAAAACTCATGAACATTTATTTGAAATTTTGAATTTGTTTATAATATAAGAACAATTTTTTAAAATCATGAACATTTTATGATTGTCCGAATGTTTTTTGAATTCACAAACAATTTTTGATTTGTCAATATTTCTTAGAAAACTCAGAATTTTTTGTAATTTAGTTCTTTTGGAAATCCTGAATTAAATTAGAGAAGAAAGAACAAAAGGAAATTAGAAAGTAAATAAAAAGCATTAAAATAAAATACAAAACAGGAGGCGCCATGTCCCGCACATGGGCCGGCCCATTACCACGTGCTAGAGGGGGAGGCGCACTTACGAAGGAAAAAAATACGGAAGAAAAAGAGGGAGAACCAAGGATCGAACCCTGGTCTACAATGTGGAGGACGGCAGCCTCAGCCATCGCGCTACTTGCGTGTTAGTGCTAAGGTAGTGTATCACTCTATAAGAAGACAATTCAGCGCCGATATTGAAATAAATTCGAATCGTTTTTATTTACTTACCGGTGGCTTGAGGCGTAATTATTAGCAATTACGGGGTCAATTTTAATGACGGACGGGCTGAAACCCTATTTTCTTTATTATTAGGTAAAGATATATGTTGTTATATGCATCTGATGGAAATAAGTTGTATATGAAACTTGCTTAGATTTACATGTAGTTTATTAATATGCTGTTTGTTGCCATGTTTAAAAACATTTAAATTGTTGTTTGAATTATTCTTGTGTTAAATATGCTTAAACTTGTAAAAATCATAACTAAATAACTACAAATCCAAATTTAACAAACTTTATATGCATTTGGGGTGGAAAATGTGTATAATATTATGGTGCTGTTGTTTTGCATGTTCAGTAACTTTAAAATAGGAGTTTCTCAGATCTATCCCAAATGCACTTAAATAATTATGGGAGTTTCTGGAAATTGTTGTTTGTTATTTCCAGCCCATTTAAATATGCTAGCATGTTGTTGCAATCTTAGTTGCACCCTTGCCATGTTAATCAACCCCTTTAAACTTGTTGGGTGCTTGTTTGAATAATCTACATAACATTGTTAGTTTTGTTCTTTGGCTTGTTTTCTTTCATGTGGGTGATCTTGTTTGCTATGATGTTATTGCACTCTTGTGTCCCTAGGCCATGCATCATATCTATTCATGTCCATATGCATCATGATCATGCATCATGTGGTTGAGCATTGCATGATGATTGATTGTTGTTCAGGTGTTGCTTGTTGTGTTGGTTAGAGCCCGGTGACGATTCGGAGTACGAGGTTCCTACAGAGGCTGAGTTTGAGGAGCAAGGTTACGATCCCTCCGTGGAATCAACAGGCAAGATGACCATTCCCAGATATCACTACTATCTTTGCCTATGCTAGATGTCTCGCTCTTTAGATATTGCCTCGATGCCTATTCCTGTTTGTCAGCCCTCCTATTGTTGCCATGAAACTCTCTACCACCCTCCTAGCAAACCGTTGTTTGGCAAAGTACGCATCGCTTAGCCCCTCTTATAGCATTGTTAGTTGCAGGTGAAGATTTGAAGATTCTTGCCCCATGATGAAGTTATTGTGGGATATCACAATATATAATCTGTTAAACTAAATCACATATATATTGGTAAAGGGTGGAAGGCTAAGCCTCTTGCTTGGTGTTTCGTTCCACTCATGCCACCCTAGGAACCGATAAACCGGTGTTATGTTCCTTGATTTTTGTGTCCCTAACATGGTTGGGGTTTATGGGCCCCCCTTGATAACTCGCTCAGTGCTAAAGCTTTTCCAACAAGGCCCAATATTGGTTTTACATTTGCCTAATAACTAAAACTTGCATAGGGCGTTGCAAACCCGAGTTCTTAATTAACAACCCGGGCCAGTGCTCCACATGAGTGTTGGTCCAAACTGGGTGGACTACAGGGCCACCTTGGGGAAACCCGAGGTCTGGTATTTTCCTGTAGGCTGACCTATCCGGTCGTGGCCTGAGACTAGATACGCGCGGCTACTGTCAGGGTGTCGGCACGCCGGGAGGTCTTGCTGGATTAGTTTTACCTTTGTCGGAATATCTTGAGCACGGGATTCCGGGAATACTCGGGTCTTCCCACCTTGGAGTTGCGACTCCGCAGATCGTGACCTTGTGAAGGGCTAAGTTGGGACACCCCTGCAGGGTTTGATCTTTCGAAAGTCGTGCCCGCGGTTATGTGGCAGATGGGAATTTGTTAATATCCGGTTGTAGATAACTTGACACCATGTTCTTGAATACACTACCTGTGTGAGTAACCGTGACGGTCTCTTTCCGAAGGGGTTCGGGAAGTGAACACGGTGGGGTTATGCTTGATCATGAGTAGTTAGGATCACTTCTTGATCAACTTGGCGATCGTTGGGACTTGTTCTCTTCTCGCTATAAACTCGTAAGCTACTGCTTAGTGCTGCTGCAACCTTGTTTTAAGCCTTTTCGACACCTAAGGCTTTGATAGTCTTGTTACCCGGGAACGGGATTGCTGAGTCCTCTGTGGCGCACAGATTCAACACACACCAGATGCAGGTACCGTTGAGAACTACACATGTGGTGGTTCAGAGCTGTACTGGGAGTTCGGTGAAGAGCGTGGACGTTACTATGTGTCTTATCCCGACGATCAGTAGTGGCTCTTACTAGGATGATTCGGGCCTTGTGTTGTTTTATGGTATCTTTTCGTTTGGATTTCGTCCATAGTGGGACTCTGATGTTATTTGGATGATGTACGTTAATGTATTTCATTGTGTGACGTGGCGAGTGTAAGCCAACTACCTTTTTACACTTTCATCCCTGCTTTTACATGAGTTGTGCAAAGATACCATACTTGAGATCATTCTAGTATGCACTTATGTCTTTAAGTCGTGCCTCGACACGTGGGAGACATAGTCGCATACTGGGCATTACACCTAGGGCGCGCCCTACTGCCTCGTGGACCCCTCGTGAGGCCCCCGGTGTCCTCCTTCCTTCTATATAAGCCTACGTACCCCGAAACCATCAGAAGAGGAGAGAAAACCCTAGTTCCACCGCCGTAACCTTCTGTTCCCGTGAGATCCCATCATGGGGCCTGTTCCGGAGCTCCGCCGGAGGGGGGATCCATCACGGAGTGCTTCTACATCATCATCATCGCCTCACCATGAGTTGTGAGTAGTTTACCACAGACCTTTGGGTCCATAGCTAGTATCTACATGGCTTCTTCTCTCTCTCTGTATCTCAATACAAAGTTCTCCTCGGTCTTCAAGGAGATCTATTCGATGTAATCTCTTTTTGCGGTGTGTTTGTCGAGATCCGATGAATTGTGAGTTTATGATCAAGATTATCTATGAGAAATATTTGGTTCTTTTTTGAACTCTTTATGTGTGCTCATAATATCCTTGCTAGTCTCTTCGAATTATTGGTTTGGTTTGACCTACTAGATCTATAGTTCTTGCAATGGGAGAAGTGCTTGGCTTTGGGTTCAATCTTGCGGTGTCCTTTCCCAGTAACAGTAGGGGCAGCAAGGCACGTATTGTATTGTTGCCATCGAGGATAAAAAGATGGGGTTTATATCATATTGCTTGAGTTTATCCCTCTACATCATGTCATCTTGCTTAAGGCGTTACTCTGTTCTTATGAACTCAATACACTAGATGCATGTTGGATAGCGGTCGATGTGTGGAGTAATAGTAGTAGATGCAGGCAGGAGTCGGTCTACTTGTCTCGGACGTGATGCCTATATACAATGATCATGCCTAGATAGTCTCATAATTATTCGCTTTTCTATCAGTTGCTCGACAGTAATTTGTTTACCCGCTGTAGAATATCGCTATCATGAGAGAAGCCACTAGAGAACACTAAGGCCCCCGGGTCTATTCTCAACATATCAATCTACATCTACTTTACTTTTTCCGCTTTTACTTTCTGTTCTTATAAACCAAAAATACCAAAAATATAAACTATCATCTCTATCAGATCTCACTTTCGTAAGTGACCGTAAAGGGATTGACAACCCCTTATCGCGTTGGCTGCGAAGTTCTTATTTGTTTGTGCAGGTGCGAGGGACTCGCGCGTGCTCTCCTACTGGATTGATACCTTGGTTCTCAAAAACTGAGGGAAATACTTACGCTACTGTGCTGCATCTCCCTTTCCTCTTCAAGGGAATTCAACGCAAGCTCGAGAAGTAGCAAGAAGAATTTCTGGCGTCGTTGCCGGGGAGGCTTACACAAAAGTCATATACCAAGTACCTATCACAAACCCTTATCCTTCGCATTACATTTTTTGCCTCTCGTTTTCCTCTTCCCCACTTCACCCTTGCCGTTTTATTTGTCCTTCTTCTGCCGTGTGTTTATCGTTCGCCTTTCTGTTTGCTTGTGTTGCTATGTGCCCTCAACTAGCTTGCATCTTCGCTTGCTAAAGTATGGATCCTCATCCACTTGCTAATCTCTTTAAGAGATCCCATTATGTTGAACCTATTGCTAGTGAGTTGTGTGCACTAGATTATCTTTATGAGGTTTTGCTCGAAATATATGAATCTGAAAATTGTGAGGAATTGTTAAAAGAAAAAGTGATTCATGATAGCTTGTTAAATAAAAAGCATGATTCCAATGATGTATTGTAAATTCTATTAATGTCAATTGTGTTGATGACATGCAAAACCCTAAGCTTGGGGATGCTTATTTTGCTATGCCCACTACTTGTTGCAATGATCATGATTGGGGTGATGATTCTTACGATCTTGAAAATTTATTTAAACCCCATCATGAATATGAGATTGATAATAATGTTTGCCATAATATTGAAAGTGGATTTGAAAGAGTGTCAACTTTTGATCCCACTACCTTAGATATTGATCAATCTTATGAAATTTTTGATAAAAGTGGGTTTGGAAAGGTCATGACTTTAGTTAATGTTGATCCCACTATTTTGGAAGAGTGTCAACTTCGCATGCATGTGGATCGCGTTGAGGATATGTTATGTGATAGCTATATTGTTGAATTTGCTTATGATCCTACATGCAATTATTATGAGAGAGGAAAATATGGTCATAAAAATCTTCATGTTACTAAATTACCTCTCTTCATGTTGAGATTGATCTTGTTTCTTTCTTCTTCCTTGCATACGCTAGATCTTACTTTCTATGATAATTTGTTTTCCTATAAGATGCATATGCATAGGAAGTATGTTAGACTTAGATGTGTTTGTCACATGTCTTATGATGCTCTCCTTGTGCTTCAATCCTTGTCCTTTATGTGAGCATCATTGAATTATCGTGCCTAGCTAGGGGCGTAAAACGATAGCGCTTGTTGGGAGGCAACCCAATTTTATATATTTTTTGTTTTTGCTGCTGTTAGGGAATAAATATTGCATCTAGTTGATGTTTAGATGTGGTTTTGTGTTTTCTTTAGTGTTTGTGCCAAGTAGAACCTTTGGGAAGACTTCTGTGAAGTTTATATGATCTTGCTGTGAAAACAGAATCGTTAGCGCTCGCTAGAATGGTCATCCGATTTTACTGGAGCGTGCTATTTAGTTGATTCTTTTTGCAGATGATTAATAGACAAATTCCTCACGTTTACCAATTTAGTTTGAATTTTTTGGAGTTACAGAAGTATGCGAAACCTGCAGATTACTACAAACTCTTCTGTTTTTGACAGATTCTGTTTTTCGTGTGTTGTTTGCTTATTTCAATGCATCTATGAGTAATATTGGGAAGTATGAACCATAGAGAAGTTGGAATACAGTAGGTTTAACACCAATATAAACAAAGAATGAATTCATTGCAGTACCTTTGAGTAGTGGTTTGCTTTCTTATACTAACGGAGCTCATGAGATTTTTGTCTAAGTTTTGTGTTGTGAAGTTTTCAAGTTTTGAGTATTGCTTTGATGGACTATAAAACAAAGAGTAGCAAGGGCCTAAGCTTGGGGATGCCCATGGAACCCCAAGTAAAATTCAAGGACAATCAATAGCCTAAGCTTGGGAATGCCCCGGGAAGGCATCCCCTCTTTCGTCTTCATCCATTGATAACTATACTCGGAGCTATATTTTTATTCACCACATGATATGTGTTTTGCTTGGAGCGTCTTGTATAATTTGAGTCTTTGCTTGTTAGTTTGCCACAATTATCCTTGCTGGACACACCTATTTGAGAGAGTTAAATATGGCATAGGAATTGATAGAACACTCTATGTGCTTCACTTATATCTTTTGAGTTGAATAGTTTTTGCTCTAGTGCTTCACTTGTATCTTTTAGAGCACGGTGGTGGTAATATTTTGTAGAAATTGTTGAACTCTCATGCTTCACTTATATCCTTCTGAGAGTCTATTAAAACAGCATGGTAATGTGTTTAGGCTATAAAACTAGTCTTCACATGATAGACATCCAATATCAATGTAGTAAAAAAATGCACACTAAGTGCATTGAATAAGATGACAAGTTGGATGCTTGATAATTGTTTTGAGACATGAGGATAGTGATATTAGAGTCATGCTAGTGGAGTTATTATGAAATTGAGAAATACTTGTGTTAAGGTTAGTATTCCCGTAGCATGCACATATGGTGAACCGCTATGTGACGAAGTTAGAGCATGAGGTATTTGTAAAGTGTCAACCTTTGTGTGGAGGTCGGGGGAGCGCGATGGTTAACTCCTACCAACCTCCCCCCTAGGAGCATGCGTTGATTGCTTTGTTTTGATGACTCGTAGATTTTTGCAATAAGTATATGAGTTCTTATGACTAATGTTGAGTCCATGGATTATACGCACTCTCACCCTTCCACCATTGCTAGCCTCTCTTGTACCGTGCAACTTTCGCCGGTACCATACACCCACTATATATCCTTCCTCAAAACAGCCACCATATTATTCCTCAAAACAGCCACCATACCTACCTATCATGGCATTTCCATAGCCATTCCAAGATATATTGCCATGCAACTTTCCACCGTTCCGTTCATATGACACGCTTCATATTGTCATATTGCCATGCATGATCATGTAGTTGACATCGTATTTGTGGCAAAGCCACCATGCATAATTTTTCATACATGTCACTCTTGTTTCATTGCACATCCTGGTACACCGCCGGAGGCATTCATATAGAGTCATACTTTGTTGTAGTATCGAGTTGTAATATCGAGTTGTAATGAAAGTGTGATGATCATCATTATTAGAGCATTGTCCCATGGGAGGAAAGGCTAAATCAATAAAGCCCCTCCACAAAAAAAAGGCCAAAGAAAAAGAAAGGCCCAAAAAATAAGAAAAGAAAAAAGGTACAATTGCTGCTATCTTTTTTTCCACACTTGTGCTTCAAAGTAGCACCACGTTCTTCATGATAGAGAGTCTCGTGTTTAGTCACTTTCATATGCTAGTGGGAATTTTCATTATAGAACTTGGCTTGTATATTCCAACGACGGGCTTCCTCAAATGCCCTAGGTCTTCGTGAGCATGCAAGTGGGATGCACACCCACTAGTTTCTTTTGTTGAGCTTTCATACATATTTAGCTCTAGTGCATCCGTTGCATGGAAATCCCTACTCATTCACATTGATATCTATTGATGGGCATCTCCATAGCCCGTTGATACGCCTAGTTGATGTGAGACTATCTCCCTTCTTTTTGTCTTCTCCACAACCAGCTCTCTATTCCACCCATAGTGCTATGTCCATGGCTCACGCTCATGTATTGCGTGAAAGTTGAAATGTTTGAAAGAATAGAGTATGAAAACAAGTGCTTGGCTGAAATCGGGGTTGTGCATGATATGAATATTTTGTGTGATGAAGAGGGAGCATAGCCAGACTATATGATTTTGTAGGGATAACTTTCTTTAGCCATAGTATTTTGAGAAAACATGATTGCTTTGTTAGTATGCTTGAAGTATTATTATTTCTTATGTCAATATAGACTTTTGTCTTGAATCTTTCAGATCCGAACATTCATGCCACAATTAAGAGAATTACATTGAAAAACTATGTTGGTTAGCATTCCACATCAAAAAATTCTGTTTTTATCATTTACCTACTCAAGGACGAGCAGGAATTAAGCTTGGGGATGCTTGATACGTCTCCAACGTATCTATAATTTTTGGTTGTTCCATGCTATTATTTATGATGTTTTGGATGTTTAATGGGTTTTTTCATACACTTTTATATTATTTTTGGGACTAACCTACTAACCCAAAGGCCCAGTCCAGATTGCTATTTTTTTGCGTGTTTTAGGGTTTTACAGAAAAGGGATATCAAACGGAGTCCAAACAAAATGAAACCTTCAAGAGAGATATTTTTGGAGAAAATAACGCATGGGAGACTTGAGAACCACGGAGTAGGGGCCACGAGGTGCCCACGAGGGTGGGGAGCGCACCCCCTGCCTTGTGGACCCCTCGAGAGGCCCCCGGTGTCCTCCTTCCTCCTATATAAGCCTACGTACCCCGAAACCATCAGAAGAAGAGAGAAAACCCTAGTTCCACCGTCGTAACCTTCTGTTCCCGTGAGATCCCATCTTGGGGCCTATTCCGAAGCTCCGCCGGAGGGGGGATCCATCACGGAGTGCTTCTACATCATCATCATCGCCTCACCATGAGTTGTGAGTAGTTTACCACAGACCTTCGGGTCCATAGCTAGTATCTAGATGGTTTCTTCTCTCTATCTGGATCTCAATACAAAGTTCTCCTCGGTCTTCGAGGAGATCTATTCGATGTAATCTCTTTTTGCGGTGTGTTTGTCGAGATCCGATGAATTGTGAGTTTATGATCAAGATTATCTATGAGAAATATTTGGTTCTTTCTGAACTCTTTATGTGTGCTCATAATATCCTTGCAAGTCTCTTCGAATTATTGGTTTGGTTTGGCCTACTAGATCTATAGTTCTTGCAATGGGAGAAGTGCTTGGCTTTGGGTTCAATCTTGCGGTGTCCTTTCCCAGTGACAGTAGTGGCAGCAAGGCACGTATTGTATTGTTGCCATCGAGGATAAAAAGATGGGGTTTATATCATATTGCTTGAGCTTATCCCTCTACATCATGTCATCTTGGTTAAGGCGTTACTCTGTTCTTATGAACTCAATACACTAGATGCATGCTGGATAGCGGTCGATGTGCGGAGTAATTGTAGTAGATGCAGGCAGGAGTCGGTCTACTTGTCTCGGACGTGATGCCTATATACAATGATCATGCCTAGATAGTCTCATAATTATTCGCTTTTCTATCAGTTGCTCGACGGTAATTTGTTTACCCGCCGTAGAATATCGCTATCATGAGAGAAGCCACTAGAGAACACTATGGCCCCCGGGTCTATTCTCAACATATCAATCTACATCTACTTTACTTTTTCCGCTTTTACTTTCTGTTCTTATAAACCAAAAATACCAAAAATATGAACTATCATCTCTATCAGATCTCACTTTCGTAAGTTACCGTAAAGGGATTGACAACCCCTTATCGCGTTGGCTGCGAAGTTCTTATTTGTTTGTGCAGGTGCGAGGGACTCGCGCGTGGTCTCCTACTGGATTGATACCTTGGTTCTCAAAAACTGAGGGAAATACTTACGCTATTGTGCTGCATCCCCCTTTCCTCTTCGAGGGAATACAACGCAAGCTTGAGAAGTAGCACCCTTCACCGTTTCTTAAATTCCCGGATATCCGTAACTCCGATTGGGCTGAATTTTGGACACGATTTTTATTCGGATATTAGCTTTCTTCCGGCGAAAGAAGGGCATCAACCACCTTACGGAGTGGCCACGAGGGCCCAGGGCGCGCCTGCCCCCTGGGCGCGCCCCTCACCCTCGTGGGCCACCCGCGCATCGTCTCACGTTGGTTCTGCTTCCCAAAATTCACATATATTCCAAAAAATATCCGTACGTTTTTATCCCGTTTGGACTCCGTTTGATATGGATATTCTGCGAAACAAAAAGCATGCAAAAACAGGAAATGGCACTGGATCAATATGTTAGTCCCAAAAAATAGTATAAAAAGTTGCCAAAAGTATATGAAAGTTGTAGAATATTGGCATGGAACAATAAAAAATTATAGATACGACGGAGATGTATCAGGTGTCATCACCTTCCTGGAGGTGTTGTCATGGTTGTTCTGTGCCCCTCTTCGAGCATCAGGGAAACCCTAGGTCCGGGTTTCCGGATCAGACGATGACGGCGTCTCGGTGTCGTTCTCCTTCTTAAAGGCGTTGTCTTGGTTGCTCGCAACATCCCTGCTACTTCTTGAGCTTGCGTTGATTTTTCCCTTGAAGAGGAAAGGGTGATGCAATAAAGTAGCGATAAGTATTTCCCTCTGTTAAGAACCAAGGTATCAATCCAGTAGGAGGCACAAGCAAGTCTCCAATCTATGCACCTACACAAACTAACAAATACTTGCACACAACGCGAAAAGGGGTTGTCAATCCCTTCACGGTCACGAACAAGAGTGAGATCTAATAAAGAGATATAAAACAAGTAAAAAGTAAATAAAACAAAGCAAAGTATTTTTTTATAGATCAGAAATATATGATGGAAAATATACCCGGGGGCCATAGGTTCCACTAGAGGCTTCTCTCTCAAAGAAAGCAAGCGGTGGGTGAACAAATTACTATCGAGCAATTGATAGAAAAGCGCAAAGTTATGACGATATCTAAGGCAATGATCATGAATATATTATCACATCCGTGACAAGTAGACTGACTCCTGCCTGCATCTACAACTATTACTCCACACATCGACCGACTCCTGCCTGCATCTAGAGTTTTAAGTTCATAATAACAGAGTAACACTTTAAGCAAGATGGCATGATGTAGAGGGATAAACTCAAGCAATATGATATAAGCCCCGTCTTTTTATCCTGGCGGCAACAATGCAATACGTGCCTCGCTACCCCTACTGTGACCGGGTGAGGACACCGCAAGATTGAACACAAAACTAAGCACCTCTCCCATTGCAAGAACTATCAATCTAGTTGGCCAAACCAAACCAATAATTCGAAGAGAAATGCAAAGATATCAAATCATGCATACAAGAATTCAGAGAAGACTCAAATAATATTCATAGATAATCTGATCATAAATCCACAATTCACCGGATCTCGACAAACACACCGCAAAAGAATATTACATCGGATAGAACTCCAAGAACATCGAGGAGAACATTGTATTGAAGATCAAAGAGAGAAAAGAAGCCATCTAGCTACTAGCTATGGACCCGTAGGTCTGTGGTAAGCTACTCACGCATCATCGGAAGGACAGTAAGGTTGATGTAGAAGTCCTCCGTGATCGAATCCCCCTCCGGCAGAGTACCAAAAAGGCCTCTAGATGGGATCTCACGAGTTCAGAGACCTGCGGCGGCGGAAAAGTGTTTTTGTGGATGCCTCTAGGGTTTTGGGAATATTTTTGAATTTATAGGCTAAGGAAGGAGGCCATGGGGTTCTCCGAGGGGCCCACAAGCCTAGGGGTGCACCGCCTCGAAGGTCTTTTGACTTGGACTCCAAGTCCTACGTGTGTCTTCTGGTCCAAGAAAAATCATCGCGAAAGTTTTATTCCATTTGGACTACGTTTGATATTCATTTTCTGCAAACTCAAAAACAAGGAAAAATAAAAACTGGCGCTGGGCTCTAGGTTAATAGGTTAGTCTCAAAAATAATATAAAATAGCATATTGATGCATATAAAATATTCAAAACAGATAATATAATATCATGGAACAATAAAAATTTATAGATACATTAGAGACGTATCAATCCTTGGTGCGGGCTTCACAGTTTTAGTCATCTAGTTGTAGATTGGTTTGTTCTCTGGTCGGAGAGTTTAGCCATGTTCTTTTTTGTTTGGGTCATGTATCTTTCATCTCTCTGCTTCGGGCACCATGTTCACACCCCTTGCGTCCATGTCATATGTTGTACACACCTCTTGTAATCATTCTTACTTCTTCTATCAATGCAATGATACGCACACTTTGCGTATTCAAGAAAAAAACTAACCTTTAATTTTACGAGGGATCTCTGTCACTGTTTTTGTTTAAATTTTCTTTGTGAATCTACAAACTACGGAGGCAGGAATCTGCTAAGGAAAATCCCCCACCTGTCATCGACCGGGGTTGAGAGTTTGGGTCGCCGTTCGCCGTGGCGAGGGGTTGGGTTTCCAAACCTTACTCATGCTCCGGACACATGCACACAACGTTTTTCCTTACCCAATACAACAATTACCATTCATTTCTGCAATATATACATGACAATCTCCTCATGCGCTAGACATGCTAGACTTTTTTCACCAATACCCGTTGTTTGCTACATAAAAGAGTGACATTGTCGAGAATCAATCTTAGCTGTCGGATGAGATGATCTCCATTCTTAGTCTGTATCAGTCGGTTACCCTTGTCTCCCATGAACCCCAGGCACCAATTACCACAGATCGAGGCCAAGGAACACTTTTTTCTCCCCATTTTAGCATGTTAGGTTTGTGAGTTCCTAATGATGGCATCTTGAAGATCAATACAAGTTCACATGAAAATAAAAGACACAATACTTCACTCCTATCTCTTGGTTTGATCCCCATGGTACTTTGTTTATCAGTGGATTATTTACTTGATACGTGCAGTACGTTGTGATGTAATTGGTGAAATATAGATGGCGGTTCTGAACATCTCAATGTAACCTTTGTTTATCAGGAATACTTGTCATTGCTTACGTTGCAGTTTATCAGGACTACTTGTCATGCCAAAGAATCCCATGAGCTTGATGCCAACATCTGTCACCCGCCTCTAGCGCTACCACAATGGACACCAAAGGAAAAAGGGGACAAAACACCTATTTACCCAAGTTAGACGCGGCTCCATCGCTGATCTGTAGCTTTTCAGATCTTCAAAGTAACTCGTCAAAGACGAAGCCATTGTCATTGAAAGAATCTATCTGGGGATAACACCCGGACACACCATCGTACTCAAGCTGTGAGCCCCCCGCGCGACTACATCGGGGAAGGGAACCTGACCCGCTATCCTCCACCATCTTCCAGCTATTGCCGACGTAGATCACCATCGGCACCTGCCCTTGAACAACCTATCGTGCTCTGCACCGACGCCTGATCAAAAGTCGTCCCAACGGCAAAGCCCGAGGACACAAGTCCGCAACAAGGATGCCGTCGCCGCCACACCATCCATGCTTGAACAGACTAGTTCCCCCAAACCATCACCAACCATAGAGCATAATGCCCCATCAGGGAAGGAACTGGCACTCCTTTATTCAGCACTGTCGTTGCCGTCACTGAAGCCATGACATCGAGCGACCAAAACCTAAACTAATAGGACCCTAGACCTATATCATACACGGGTCCGCACATGCGAGGTCCGACGCCCCACCGCCACCGCGGACGACCAAGATGTCGTTAGCGCGGGGGAGCCGCCAAAGGACGACCCCGAAGACTTATCGCACTTGCAGAGGCTAGATTGCCTCTCATTTGTTCCACGAGAAGAAAGAAAAACTGAACTTGTTTGTATTTTCGTTGTTTTTTGAACCAATAAAAGTCAAAGAGATTTCCGATGCAAAAAAAAATCAGAATAAAAACATCCATGGCCGATAGACACGTATGCAAGCGCATTGTCACCCGATGGACGGTGTATATTCCACGGACTCTACACGCCCCGCCGAGTATGACAACGCAACACATAATAATTAGTAAATGGAAAACCTTACAACAAACCATAAGCGCGTTGATGGACGGTGTATATTCCACGGACTCCACACGCCAACAACAATAACCAGGACACAAGGTGTCCAGTCCCGACACGATGAATTTGGAAAGAAACACAAACCGTTTGTTTGTTTGGCAAGGAAGGAAGGAGAAGGC
The DNA here is from genome assembly GCA_902687465.1 of Secale cereale. Classification (NCBI taxonomy): domain Eukaryota; kingdom Viridiplantae; phylum Streptophyta; class Magnoliopsida; order Poales; family Poaceae; genus Secale; species Secale cereale. Next base: position 711,407,693 of record LR738709.1, read on the forward strand.
CCCAGCCGTCGGTGAGAGTCCGGGTGCGGCCGCCGTGCGGGAGGGGTTGGGTTGGGTTGGGTTTTGAACGGTGTATATTTCACGGACTCCACATGCCCATTGTCACCCGATGGACGGTGCATGACCCCGTGGTGCGGTCACCCGATGGACGGTGTATATTCCACGGACTCCACACGCCCATTGTCACCCGATGGACGGTGTATATTCCACGAACTCCACACGCCACGTCGAGTATGACAACGCAACACAAAATAATTAGTAAATGGAAAACCTTAAAAACCATAAACGCGTAGATGGACGGTGTATGTTCCACGGACTCCACACGCAGGACACAAGGCGTCCGGTCCCGACACGATGAATTTGGAAAGAAACACAAACCGTTTGTTTGTTTGGCAAGGAAGGAAGGACAAGGCCCCAGCCGTCGGTGAGCGGTGCGGCGTGCGGGAGGGGGTTGGGTTGGGTTTTGAAACCCTACTCCTGCTCCGCTCCGACACAGCCACGCCCACGCCCACGCACGGCACACAGCACAGCGCAGGACTCTTTCCCCCTTCCCAATCCAGCTACCACTATTGTTTTTCCACCAATATTTATATACTCCAGCTCCTCCTGCCCGCCTGGTCTAGCTTCCTTCGTCCGAGGGTGCGTGGCGTGTGCGTCTGCCTGCGGCGATACGACTCACGCGCGGCGGCGGCGGCGGCGGCGAGGGTTTTGCCTCCTGCTCCCCCGACTCGGCGGCGGCTGGAGTGGCTGGCTAGCGGGTGCCCGTCGGATCCGGAGGGAGGCGGCGGCGGCGGCGCCATGAGGGGCGGCGGCCGGGGCGGAGGGGGCGGCGGCGGCGGGAGGGGGGCGCAGCAGCAGCATCAGGCCCGCGGGGCGGGGGACGGGGCGGAGATCCCGCAGGCCGCGCGGAAGCTCGTGCAGGGGCTCAAGGGGATCCTCGCCGACCGCACCGAGGCCGAGATCTACGCCACGCTCCTCGACTGCGCCATGGACCCCGACGTCGCCGTCGAGCGCCTCATCTCCCAAGGTACCCCTCGCCCTCCCCCCGCCCCCTTGCCTGCAATTCGACTCGTGTATTACTCAGTGGCGTCGGCCAGCGCTAGCTAGGGTTTGGTTTGGCCCCGCCCGCCAGTCGATTGGCGTCCGCGTTAGCTAGCCCGCGCAGCTCGTTAGTGATTTCGTCACGGTCCCCCGCCGTTGTAGCTCCCAACGTCAGACACTTGCTATCGCGCTGGCATCGCATCGCTTGCCAATCTGGCCCTGGTTTCTGACAGATGATGTAGGGTAAAGCATATGATTTGTATGTATTTATATGCTGTTAGTTTGATCCAATGTGGATTTGCAGTGCTCAATAATGAGCAAAGCAGTTCTGATTTTGCTGTGTGAGGAGGAAGCAGCAGGTGTGGTGCCTTGTGATGTAAGCAGGTCCAATTTGTGTGTGCTCCTGCACTCTTAAGTAGTAAGTTGCATAAATAGGATATAGTTGGTCCAGGTAGATTATCCACATTTAATATCTTCGTCCAGGGTTGACTTATGGGGCTCTTGTGTAGAAGGTTGCACCTTGCATTGAGGTGTAGATGGCGTAGAAGCTTTCACACACAGGTTAATTTGGCATTTATTGTGTTCTCAGTGTTATATACATGCATTGATTATTGGTGCATCATTCCTTTTGTTCAAAAGAGTGGCAGTTATTTTGTGTGTTTGAAACTAGTAGTACATTTGGTAATCTTTTTATTCTTGGGAAACAAGTCTATTAACTCACTAGAGACGATGGCAATGGCCTTTCTTTGCAGTAAGAGCCGAGGGGAAGATTCTCCTCTTCGTTTGTTTCTGTGGATCATACCTGTCCTATGCTCATGCATTATCTAATGATGATTACCTACACATATGATATTTTCCACAAAAGCAACTAACTGTATGCTGGCAAGTTATCTAACTCTATTGTCATGTTTGTTCAGATCCCTTTCATGAAGTGAGGAGAAAGCGTAGCAACAAAAAGGAGGTCAGTACATAGAGAATCCTTATATAAGCTTCAAACAATACAAACTTTGTTGGGGATAATCTTCACTGCATTTTTGGTATTTCTGTTGTTTAAGTATGCCACTTGCTTGTTCTCCTGACAAACTCTTATCACCTGCAGGTAAAAGCTCCTCAGGAAACAAGGTCTCGCCCATTCTATAAACCTGCATACCGAGGTTCTAAGGCTGGTGTGGATCGAGGTGGACGTGGTTACTCTGGTCCAGGAGGTAACGTGCTAACTTCTGTATTGTGATATCATAATGAAGTTTGATATTGTACAGTCTAACTCATTCTGTTTATGTTATCAACATGACAACATATGAGCAGACTCAACTGCTAGCGCTAAAGGTCCTATCAAGAAGGAAACAGAGTTACTTCCGCCACCAAACACATCAACCTCTGATGCTGTCAAGGGTAGCAATCCTATGGAAACAATTTCAGAAGCTGGGTATGTAAATAGATCATGATTTTGCATAGTTATTCTAGCAAAATATTGATTATATTAGTTAATTTTGTTGCTCCTAGTTTTGTTGCACTTCTTACAGCAGTCCTGTTATTCTCTGTTGTAATTATTGATTGATTGATTTATCTGATCCATTCTTCTCTTAGGAAAATCAAGTAAAACAAAATTACATCACATGTTTCTGTAGTTTATTAACTATTAAGCACCGTTAGATGATTTCACCCTTTTTAGCTTTCTTCCCAGATAATGAACATAGCCAATTCTTTGTTGGAACACTTGGTAGAGGGCTGATAACAGAGAGTGGGAGGGAGGGAGTAGAAAACGAGTTAGGGTTTTTGCTGATATCACCGTCTTGAAAAAAAAGTGAAATCAGATGATATAACTTCAAAATGGTTGTGCCTTGGCAGGACCATGACGCATTTTAGTTTGACGATTAGGTAAAGACTGACCTTATGCTCAGACCTGTCCTGCCTTATAATTTTCATTTTATCTCTGCATTGTTCATGCTTGATTCTAATTTGATGATTAGGGAGAGATGGACCATGTGCTCAGAGCTGCTCTGTCTTCTAATTTTTATTTTATCTCTGCATTGTACATGTTTGATTCTTCATGTTCTGTGTTTTCAGAAAAAATATGTGTGTTTCTATCAGAAGTTAAGAACCAGTACAAACTGGAACAGTAGCTTTTTTAGTTTTTATATGATGCACAGCTTCACTTGCTTGTTTATACATTGTATGCTTAGTGACTAGAGTACTTGGTAACGCAACTACATAGCTTGAGGACTTCCTAGACAGACTTACTAATCTTTTGTGCTTTTGTTACCAGTAATTTAGCTGATGCGAAGTCTACCAGTTTCCAGCCTCCGCAAGTGCAGCATGGCTGGGGTGGGGTGCCAGGGCGCCCTTCTTTGGCTGAAATAGTGAAGATGGGCAGGCCTCAAGCTAAATCTGGGGCCAGACCGGTTGCAAATAATGCTGCCAAGCCTGCTGTTGGTGGTTCAGTCGCTGCCAATGCAAATCTTAACACAGTTTTGCCGTCAGAAGGGGACCGTGTCACAGCTGAGAAATTACCAAATGGCACTATTCAGTCCCCCTCTGTACCTAAGGAGGACTCTGTTGGCATATTACCTCCAGGACAGGGGTCTGATGTGCCAGAAGGCATTGGTGCTGCTTCCGCAAATGTGAGTGCACCAAGATCATTTACCCTGGAGGTCAAGAATGACGGCGCTGGAGATGCCAACGAGCAAACTAAGGAGACAAGTGCAAGCAATGCCAGTGGCCTAACATCTCCAGGACCATTATCCCCGTCTGATAAAGGCACGGTCTTGAATAATGACTTGATAGAGAAAACAGATGGCTATCTCTCTGATGAACATTCATTTGAACACAACCAAAGTAAGTTATGAAAGATGTCATTTACCTCTTTTTATCTGTACTTTCATTTGTGCCTATGTGAAGATCTGTTATGCTAGAACATACTGGAGTTTATATTTCTGTATGACCCCGAGCTGTTTTTATTTTTTGATGCATGTTTATTGCCTACTATCAGCTCGCCCACTGGCAAACATGCATGTCTTATCTACCAAACACAAGGTTCATTGTGATGTGGTACATCAAACCCTGATATTTGTGCGTCTTTTCTGAATTCTTTTTACCTTGGGTCTCCCTGACTGTAGAGCTTATGCATACTTCTTTTCGTATTTCATGTTGCATGCTTCCTCTTTGTCTAACTCACCAGAATTCCCTGTCGTTCTAGTCACTTTCTCTCTTTTGTTAATTATATAGATCGTCTTTCTCAATTTTAACGATTTCATCCTTCTAGATGCAGATTCAAATGGTGATATGTCTACTACAGCGTATCAGTTGGAAGACTTGACTATACACGAGGAAAACAGACCAAAACCATCTGATGATAACCCAGCTGTAATAATCCCAGGCCACCTTCAGGTTTCCAATGCCGATTTTGCGCACTTGACATTTGGTAGTTTTGTGTCTGGGACACTCGATGCATCATGCTCCATGATGCCTGCCAATAGTGACGTGGAGGTCGCAGCAGTTCCTGATAACCAGTCAGGGGACCAATGTGATGTCAGGTATGAATTTCTTCATCAAATTCTTTACGCCCCTTTCATCATGTGAAGTCCTTCATTTTCAGTATCTCCACCATCTTCCATCATGTGACATTTGAGTCCTTCATTTTCAGAATCAACGAATTTGAGAACAAGGAGACAGTAACTCCTGCAGCCAACGAGTACGTTGCTTCTGCACCAGATAGTAATGCGGAGAATCCTGATATTACATCAGCACAACAGCCTGATGTGGGAAGAGCTGATTTACTGGATGTTACAAACAACACCGAATACAATTTATCATCTGATTATGCCACGTCAAGTGCAGTACAACCAGAGCCTACCGTGCAGACTTATCTGCAGGACAATCGTCAAATGCAAAACATTTCTCCCCTCTCTAACTTCATGGTATATGCTTATTTCTTATCTTGGTTCATTTATAAGAACTTCCATTGATATGTTGTTACTTTGCATGTACATGAAAATTTAGAGTTGTGATTACTTTGGTATATCACATCTACCACCATGTTGGTACGTAATGAAGAAACCAACTACCTGACCTTATAGTTGATAAAAATGCCCTGATGCAAACTGTATTAATTGTATTTGCTAACCAGTGATTCCAAAATGCAGTTAAAAAAAGTCCTGACAAACTCTCTGTTTTATTACTTGCAGCAAGGAAATATGCCAAATGGCCTATTGCCACCAGTAATGCCGCCTTTCCGTGAGTTGGATCCAGCATTCTCGCTGCTGCTTACTAACCCTCCATTGGCTACAATGGTTCATGGTACACCACAATCGTCCGGGAACAATGCAACTGTTTCTTCACAGCCACAAGAGGTATGAACACTTCACTGAATAATGGACTAGACGACAACTCTTTTGGGAGTAGCCATGTGTTGCAAATTCTGTATGTATGAATTCATTCTGGTAAAAGGGTAAAATATATATTTGTTTGCTGAGGAACTTGGATTAGTTGTATACAGTTTTACTTGCTGCACTCTAAAATGTGCCTGGAAGTTACAGCCTGCAGCCAGAATAACTCTTGCTTACTGCTCTCAGTGCAGCTATGCTGCATGTTAATTGTTAACTATGCCCAGAGTGTTAGCAATCAAATTTTTTGGTCATGTTTGGTCAAATCCTGTTGTAGTTTCATCTGCGTCGTGCTTTATTTTGTTCAGTTCTGTGTCTTTTGGCTAGCAACACTTCCATTTGTTCCTAATTCTGCGTGGGCATTTTTTCTCTAGAGAGCTAAACTGTAGCTGTATTACTCATTAGGATTGTATTATGCTGGTATTTGTGTCACTAAAAAAAAAAATGCAATCTGCTGTTCTCTTGTTACGTTAGATGTTCAGTTTTCTTGGTTATTATTGCAGCACTATTCTAATATGGTTTGTTCTTGTAGAATGTTAATCAAGGTGGTTTATCCAACCCACAGTTGACCCACTCTCAGGGAAGCACGGGCATTGCTCCAGGTCCTCCTCTGCCTCACCATCTTGCCGCCCTTCATCCTTATGCTCAAGGAGGTCTTCCCCTTGGATATGCAAACATGATTGGATACCCATCTTTGCCGCAAAGCTATGCGTATCTCCCGCCTGCTGCCTATCAGCAACCATACATGAACAGCGGTCTATTCCACCAAGGCGCAGCTGCAGCTCCCAACTCGGGTGTAAAATACCCAATGCCACAATACAAGAGCAATGTTCCTCTTGGGAGCCTTCCACAGCCAGCCTCGATGCTCTCCAACTACATTGGAGGTTTTGGGACTGCAAATGGCATGCCTCAAAACTTTGCCCTGAACCAAAGCAATCCGTCGGCAACCACAGCTCCTGGGTTTGATGGAGCAATGCCCTCCCAATACAAGGATGGAAACCCCTACATGTCTCTACAGCAGGTAAGAGATTCACACAAGAGCGGTTGAGCTAGATTTATAGTAGGAAAAATAGCACGATTGCTAACTTCCATGTTTGTCTCTGCAGGGCGAGAACGCTGCAATGTGGATGCATGGAGCTGGTTCGCGAGGAATGCCGCCTCTTGCTGCCAACCCCTTGTATGGCTATCAAGGGCAGCAGGGCTATCAGGGGCAGCAGGGCCATCAGGGCGGCCTCAGGCAGGGCCAGATGCCGTCGCAGTACGGCGCAGCGCTCGGGCAGTCGCAGCCAGGCCTAGGACCCGAACACCGGAACCCCAGCGACGGAAACTTGAGTGCTGCAGCCGCCGCCGCCGCCCAGGCTAACCAAATGTGGCCGAATGGCTACTGATTGAGCACCCCCTTGTCAGCTGTCCTGAATAGAGATATAGAGTTGGTAGCTACTGTGAAATTTTGAGAGAGGCCCGTGAGATGTGTTCCAACATGTTCAACCTGTAGTGTTTCGGGACCTCGGCTGTAGCTCAACTTGTTTATTTTCAGATAGAAAAGAACGGTTTATTGTCTGTCTGTCTGTTCTTCTTTTTTTTTTTTTCTGTCGTTTATTACATATATATATATATTGTGTAACAATAAACCAGAAAATATCTATCTAACAAAAGCAGCACCATTAACTTTTGAGGAGGCCGAACATGAGCTGTCTGTTTTCTGCTCGAAGTTGGCAAAAAATCTTTAGAAAGTGAATTGATTTTGATTTAGATTTTTAGAAAGTTCACACCATGCCGAAGTTTAGTTATGCAATTTATATTCTGCCGGTCAGGCTAACCAAATTTGTTTATAGCTCAAAACTTATGTACTCCATCTGTTTTAAAAGAACTGATAGTATTAACATTTACAACGTCAAATTAGTCTTAAGAGATTTTCAGTTACAGAGTATGAGAACCGAAAGACATGAAAATTCGTTAGTCAAACTTAAGCTAAGTTAAATCAAACTTAAAACTTCACTTATTTTGAAACAGACTCAAGCAAGCTTAAAACATGTCGCATCATCACCCCTCTCTCACTGGAACGAAAGTATAGATCAAAATGATCCAACCAACCTGTAGACACACGAATGAAGACTAACAGATGATCAAAATGATCCAACCAACCTGTAGACACACGAATGAAGACTAACAGAGACTGGATCTACCGAAGACCAGCATCGATCGAATCCCGTGAGATCCGCCGAAGACACACATCTACACACTCTTCGACGATGCTAAACGCATCACCAAAACGGGGACTAGACAAAGAGAACCTTATTCCATCTTTAGGGAGCCGTCACCGCCTCGTATATCTGGGCAGGACACAAACCCTAAACAAATTCATATAAAAACAGCTAAAAACAAAGGAAGATCCCTCCCACCAGCAATGGCCGGGGTCCACCGTGCCTCCATAGCCCTAGACCCGCCGGAGACAAAGCGGACCGACGACGATTGGCCCTAAGTTCTTTTTTTTGGCAGAGGAGGTGGAGAGCGAAATCACTAATTTAGGAGTACTCGTTGCAAAGATCACCCCAAACCCCATGTTGCGACAAGTGGTGCGCTGCTTGTCGCAACCTAGGCGTTTTTCCTTTTTTCTAGATCCGTTTATTCAAAACGTTTTATCTCTTAAACCGTGCGTTCAAATCTCGAACTATTTTCACCGTTGAATTCCTTGCGTCGAGATATTCAAAACTAGATCCCATGTTGATAGGTTTTGACGAACTTTTTTTTCACAAAAAAACCGGACGAAAAAACCGACCTGGACGCACTGATTTTTTCCCTTTCCGAAAGAGGCACGTCCGTGCCTCTCGCGAAATCACAACCGTGCATCTGGCGGAAGTAAAACCGTGACTCTCGCGGAAGAGAAAAAGATGAACAAACTCTGTGAGAAGAACCAACACGAGTTTTGATCCGAGATAATCTTTGCCTCATCACAAGAACCCAACACACAAGCCGTAGCAAAGTTCTGCAACTTTATATGTAAATTAATAAAAATTAAAGTAAATCTGCAAATTACAAATCCTAGATTTTTTTAGAGCAAAAAAATCCTCGTCCATGGACGGCCTTCAGTTCAAATGCCCCTCCGGCGGGCCTACCTGTGGCTCCGCTTGAACTTGCCAGCAATGTACTCGTACTTCAACACGTCCATGTCGCTGACGCCCCGCCTCGCGTGCTCCATGGCCCCCGGCAAGTGCTTCCGTTCCGGGTGATCTCGGCGCCGGCCTTCCCGACGAGCGAGCTCCAGTCCTCTGGATGAGGTCGCGCACCGCGAGCTTGCACGCGCGCTGGCATACCATATCACCGTGATGTGATGTCGGCGCCCCTGAACCCGGCCAGGTCCTGCAGGTTGACGCGGCGGGACAGAGGGGACGGCTCCATGCCGGAAAACTCGAACATCTCCGGGCGCTCCGCTCCACCGGTTACCGCATCGTCTCATTGGAGCTCCAGCTTGACGTCCTCCCACCAGACCTTGGGGACTTCCACTCCACCAGCCTGGTCTCCCGCGGCGCCGATGGCTTGGTCACCTCTCCTTGCCGTGCACGAGGTCGTCCATGATGACGGACGGGACATGGAGTTGAGCACCTCTACCACGTCGATGCTGGCGTCCGCCTCGAGGTCGATGGCTGACGTCCATCTTGCGGACGCACTGGAATGCTGCTGCCTCGGAGCAGAGCGCGGCGAGGTAGGCGCCGACGAAGGCGTGCCCGTGCGTGTCCTTGCCAATGCTCGAGGTCGACGTCGTCCGAGAGGGGCATGCATGTCCTTAGAGTGGATGCGGAGGATCTCGAGGCGGCCGACATCGTCGGGCACGCCGATGTGGATCTCCTTGTTGAAGCGGCCGAAGCGCCGGGTCCAGGCTGTTGCGGCGGTTGGTGGCGCTGGCGCCGATGGCCATGACCTGCGCGCGCGGGCGGAGCCCGTCCATGAGCGTGAGCAGCTGGGACACGACACGACGCGACGCTCCACCTCGCCATGCGTCTTCTCGCGCCTTGGCCTCGGCCTCGGCGTACACCTTGGGCAGGTTGTCCGCGCTCTAGCCGCCCATCTTGGACATGATCTCCGGCCCGATGACGACAATGAAGTTGGCGCCTGACCAGGAGGCCATGCCGCGCGAGAGCAGCGCCTTGCCGGTGCCGGCCGGGCCGAACAGCAGGATCCCCTTGGGGGGCTTGACGCCGAGCGTCCTGAACAGCTTGGGGTGGCGCAGCGGCGGCTCGACCAGCTCGCCGATCTGCTTCCGGACGCCGCCGACGTCGTCGTAGCCCCTCTCCCCGTCCTCCCGCTTGAACGGGTTGGCGTCGTGGCACACCGGCCGCCATGATGACGGACTCGTCGGTTGGGGTCCGTGTCCACGACCTTGAACTCCACGGCGTGCATGTTGCCGTGCACCACGAAGCGGTCACCCCTGCGGACCGGCTTGCGCGCGTCCTTGAAGTAGGCTGAATTTTGTTAGATTTTTATTAATGGGCAGAATGTATCAGATAGCCTTAGTTTTTTCCAGTAATGCCTCTAATTATGTGCAAGAGTTGATGCAAAATAATTTGCATGCTTCAACGCCTTACAATCTTAGCAACATGCATCGTGTGTACTCGAGCCCTCATGCATCGGCAACCCTACGAATCCTGAACAACATGATGAGTTTGGTTAATCAATTTGAAACACCTCATATTAAAACTTGTAGTAACATGCAACAAAAATTTCTTTGTTTCATTCATCGGCAACTAATTCACAATAGGCGAGTCCATCTTTAAACATGACGATGGATGGGTGAATTGGACATTGCCACTAGTGGCCATTCGACCAAATTACTGTCAACCATCATAAGCTACACTGCAAATTAGTAACTATTTGGCATCATACACAACTGTGGATATTCATAATTCGGTTTTGCACCTAAACACTGATAATAGAAGAATAAGTGAAAATTTTACTAGAGCACATGTGTCATCACCTAGTAGCGTAGCATATAATGTAAACCCTACTCAATTGCAAAATTTTGGCAATAACTATGTCCCATTTCCAAAAGAGACCAAACATAGGGGGAAATCCTATGCAGACTGGGACATTGTTCATCGGTAACTAATAGAAGGCGGCCAACCTCATGATTTTGGTGTTGTAAAAGTTAGAGTTTTGCAAATGATACCTTCATCCATTACTGTAGCCTCTCGTACACCACCTAAAAAAGTGCAAAGTTTGAACACCTCATTGGCAAAAGAGTACCAGATCATTAGTGACAATCAGATGAAGAATTAATGGATTGAAATTGAGAAGAAAAAGTGCTCAAATGCCATAGAGCCCCCTCATAAAATGCAAAATTTGTTCATCCCAACTTATGTGTATCACAAGTGCTCAAATGTGATAGTGTTAAGCTTGAAATGCAGGCATTCCGATGTGGCACCATTGCCGGCGAGCGTACCTAAAGGGCCGTGCTTCCCTAGAGCTCCTCCCCCCACCCACTGCGACCATCGGAGGCGAGGAGGAGCGGCGACATCGCCGACATAAGAGCGAGGAAAGAGTATGCGCCTGTTTCACCTCTTGCGTTCTCTCAAGAGTTTGAGAGAGTTTGTTTCTTTGATCTTGCTGGAGTGTTTTTCTGAATGTTCACACAATATTTTTTTGTTTTTTTTGAGGAAAAAATAGGCTTATCCTTCATCACATAACTAATCGACTTCCAGCCTGGCTTTTCCAGGTGGAAAAAATAATCTTCACTCTCGGAATCCTCCAAATTCCCGTTTCCCTCTCAAAATCTTCCCAGAACACGACCGCCCCACCGAACTCCATCCACCGGCGGGAAGCCACCGCGCCATGGAAGAGGGCAACAACTCTGCTTGGCACGAGCGCGAGGAGGCCGAAGACTCCGTCAACCTCAACTTGGAGTCCGCCGAGCTTGCCGCTTGCCGCGAGCGCGAGTGCTGTGCTGCCGCCGCCGAGGTGCTTACCGCAGGCGCGGAAGCGGGCGTGAGCGCGAGGCGGGTTGTGACGTCAGGTCTCCAGCGTAGCCGCCTCGGCATGACCATGCGGTCATCGGCCCCTCCAACGGCATCACCGAGTGCGACGTTGAGTCCGCCAACAAGGTTGCCGCTCAGCGCGAGCGCGAGGAGCGGGAGGAGTGCTCCAGCGCCGCTCCCCTCATCGTCCTTGAGCGCGAGCTCGACGGGGCTCCACCGCAACCACTGCCCTTTCTCGCGTCCTCTCTCAGCCCGCATGCAGACATCTTCACCGGACCCTCCAACCTCGATCACGCCAGCCAGCCCGTCATCGCGTCCTCCCTCAACCCCCACGCTAGCATTTTCGTGCCGCACGCGCGTGAAGAACCACCCTGGCGATCTTGCGCCGCGTGTCCGCCAGCGCGCCACCGTGCCGATCCCCGATGGTGACGACCTCAGCCAGCTCGGGGCATACCACACGCACGAGGTGTTTGACCCGAATCTTCAACCGGAATTTAGTGCCGCGTGGCGCCATAATTGGAGGGTTGAGTCCAACAGGCTCTCTTACCTATTGAGCCAAGAACGCACCGCCATTGTAGCCTTTGACCTTGAGTATGTCGCGCCGAGACCCGTGAACCAGCAGCGAGGGGCTCCTCAAAACGCGATGGACTGGTATGATCGGTTGCAATTTTTGGTCAATTCTGATGACACTGTGCAAGTCAGGATTGCAATTTTGTTCAATGAGGGCGAGAACCGGCTGCAAATTCTGAAAGTGAACCTACTATTCGATCAAGGCCAACGAGAGTATAACCCTAGCACAATTGAGTTTTTGTTGAGCCATGAACATGACCTGGAGCAAAATTGATGCAAAGGAATATCTCCTAAACTTTCCAGTGGGTGGTTCAGAGTTGTGGTAGGCAATTTGAGAGCAGCAACATGGCTCATGTATCAAGGAAACTATGACGTTGGGTTTCTACCGCGGATTCTCATCACAGGAGGTTGGTGTCGGGGAACGACATCTATGGGATCGAGGGATCCCTTTCGGTTCGGCGGGGAGAGGATTGCACAAAGAGCAGACCGAGAGATCAGCACGCGCAGGGTCTTTTTTACCCAGGTTCGGGCCGCACGGATGCGTAAAACCCTACTCCTGCTTTTAGTGTATTATTTTGGTGTTCTAGCTCAGGAGCGCTGTTATGAACAGCCGCTACAAAACTGAACCAAAAAGAGCGTCCAGCCTCCCCCCCTTTTGTTGCCTTTGGGCCTCCTTTTATACATAGAAAGGGGTCACCAACAGTGGCAAACAGTATTAGGAAGAGGTGTAAAGTTGCTACAGTGGATTAACAGTGAATGTATGGCTGCTATTTGGCCACCAGGAAAGTAGCTTGTCTAGTCTCCACCGCTTATACATCCGGCCCATGCATCACTTGACACGTACTAGAGGAGATTCCAAAATAGGTGGTTCTGGAGTATGTACGTGGCTAGGCAAACCTCATTTGCCTAATGACGTGTCCACCATTAGTATAATACACCGGCAAGGGATTCTGCTTGCCGGGGCTGCTTGTCGCTGGCTTGCATGCTTGCCGCTGGGCATGCTATCTTGCCGCTGGTTCGGCAAGGCTGGCCGCTTGGCCCGGCAAGGCTTGCCGGGGTCGCGCTACAGTAATTCCTGCATTTAGCCTGTTGTCTTCTGATCGTTGAGTTGAACGCTTCCTTGACATTCTTGGGTCGTAGATGTGTCTTAAAAGCGGATTTCTCTCATCGCCATGTCCTTTCCGCCTAGGGGCTATAACTTCCCGATGCATGTCCAGGGGTAATGGGCACCCCCCTGTTCATTACACCGACAGAAGCCCCCGGGCCTGGGTCGGGCAAGCGCGCATAGTGCTGTCCGGGCCAGGCCCAAAAACATGCACCGGTATACGCGCGGCGACCAGTAATCGACTCTTATGACTTTAGCTGCGTGCTGATGAATGGCACATTAAAGCTCCCTTGCCGGAGCGCATGGCTCGATGACAAGGATGAGAGCCACCTTGTCGGAGCGCATGGCTCGACGACAAGGTGGAGAGCCACCTTGTCGGAGCGCATGGCTCGACGACAAGGTCGAGAGCCCCCTTGTCGGAGCGCGTGGCTCGACGACAAGGTCGAGAGCCACCTTGTCGGAGCGCATGGCTCGACGACAAGGTCGAGAGCCCCCTTGTCGGAGCGCGTGGCTCGACGACAAGGTTTGCTAAACTCGCGACTTCAGCGGAGAACTCTGGCGTTCTCGACGCCGGCTTCCGGCAAGGATGTTGCCGGAAAGGCTTATGGCTTTGGCGGAGAGCTTTGACGTTCTCGACACCAGCTTGAGCTTGTGGTTCTTGAGGCTTGCCGGACCTTGGGCTTGCCGGCAGTGCAGGCAGACAGAGCAGGACGGCAGCAGGAGCCGTGACCGCCCGAAAGGGAACGCCACACCGTGCGATGAAGAGTCAGCCCCCGAGCCTTCCCCACAAAGGGAAAGGCGGGTGCCTTGCTCGATTCATACGGTCATCCTCGCCGTTGCCGCTGTCTTGCCGGCATACAGTCCAGCGCCCTTGGCCTTCTCGGCTGCCAAAGAAACAATTTATCTTTGGTTAGATCAATCTTTGTGCATGTAAGACAAGCGTCTCCATGCTAAATAAATGCTGCTCCCCTCTTGATTAATTCCGTCCTTGCACATATCTCTTATCCTACGCTGTCTGGTAGCCTTGCCGGCGCGCACACTTGCCGCGAGCGCTGGATTCGAGGCGTCAGCAGCCTGCTGGCGGTACTACTACCGGCAAGGCGACTTGCCGGGCCAGAACGCAGCTGCTGAGTTTGCCGAGCGGACTCGAGGCGAAACTAGGCGCGGACTGACCATGACAAAGCCCCTTCGCGTGCAGATTGATGTATAAGGACGGGAGATCAATCAAGACGGCCCATGCCCGCTGGAGGGCTTCCCGGTGCGCACAGTTCTGCCGGCAGCGCTTAAGGAACGGGTCCTTAGCGGCTGGCCAGAAACGCCGCCTCCCGGAAAAGTTTTACCTTCCCAGCCTTAGCGCGGCTACACATATCGTCGAGCGGGCTCGAGGTGACATGGAGCGCGACTAGCGCAGTGAAGGCTCCTCCGCAGGCAAGGGTAAAGAGCAAATAAAAAGAGTAAAGGAAATGTAACTGTGTTTAGTCTCTAAAACTTATCTTTTCTTGCTGCGCATCTTGCATAGCGAGGCCATGCTCGTGATGATGACCGGCAGCTCTGTGCAAGGTTATCCTCTGGGGCGCTGCCAGCCCCCGAGCTCACCTCCCATGCGTGTTCCTGCAACGCTAGTCGAACATGTGATGCCTCGACAGCGTTTCAGCACAACAAGTTGATTAGCTTCTAGCTTGCAATTAATATGCTGTAATCTGGACTTCTGCTGAATGCTCCCTTGCTTGCCGGAACACCTTCCCAGTTTTAGTGCAGCTGCACACATCGCCGAGCGGACTCGAGGCGATATGGAGCGCAACTAGCCCCGGAAAGGTTTACCTTCCCGGCCCTAGCGCAGCTACACACGTCGCTGAGCGGACTCGAAGCGATTAGGAGCGCGACTAGTGCAGGGAAGGCTCCTCAGCATACGGGTTCATGTAGAGATTTGAAGAATAAAAATCATATCTAAACAGCAGAAAATACTAAGGTTTAAAAACTTAGCTTTTGCAAGGGTCGTGGGGTCCTTCTCTTTGGACGCCATGACGATCAAGCTGATGAAGAAACTGGCGAATTCGGAGAGGTTGATGAAGAATGCGCCCGCGCGAACGCCGGATCAGGTTCGCACAACCTCGACGCCCCCTACCTGGCGCGCCAAAGATGTCGGGGGAAACTGTCCACCACGAACACCTATGGGACCGGAGCCCCTTGTCTGTGCGGTACGAGGGCGGAGGGAGCACGAAGAGCAGATCGAGGCAGACGCACGGGCAGTTTTACCCAGGTTCGGGCCGCACGGATGCGTAAAACCCTACTCCTGCTTGGTTGTGTATTGAGTTGGGCGCTCGGAGCTTGAAGAAGCAGCTACACGAGCGTGAGAATGATCTAGGTCGCGAACCCCCTCCACGTTGTGCATGGGCCTCCTTTTATAGTGCAAGGGGTCACCGACAGGTGTCAACGTAGGAGAAAGGGGTAAAAATGTAAAAGATGTGGTAGTTGGAACAGTGCGGGAACAGTGGAGCTACAGTGCAGAACAGTGGTCTATACCTACTTTGACAGTGGGGGACAAGGGCATTTAATGCCCGTCGCCGTCGACCCCAAAAGCTCCCGCAGATGCGTCTCCGTCTGCCACGGCGATGGCACCGTCGCCGAGGAGTGCCACCGTGTCCCCCAGGCTGCACAGCCATCCGCCACGCGTCCCTGGAAAGGCCCCAGGGCGACGCGTGGGCCGATGAGCTGGAGCGCGGGCACACAGCGCAACCCTCCCGGCAAGCACCTTGCCGGGGTCTTGACCTTGCCGGGCCCGGAAGCTTGCCGGGCTCTGAAGCTTGTCGCTCCCCGGGCCCTGCCGGGGCGCATGCTGCGCCGAGGCATGTCTTCTGATGTGTAATCTTCTAGTCTTCCTGGCAAGCTCCTCTTGCCAGGGTCTTGTGCTAGTGAGGTAATCTTGGGCCTGGGACGGCCTTCCCGGCAAGCTCCACTTGCCGGGGCCTTGAGCTTCTGTCTTGCATACTTTGTGTCTCGCCGCTTGGCCCGGCAAGGCTTGCCGGGTCGCGCTACAGTAATTCCTGCATTTAGTCTGTTGTCTCCTGGTCATTGAGTTGAGCGCTTCCTTAATATTCTCGGGTCGTAGATGTGTCTTAAAAGTGGATTTCTTTCATCGCCATGTCCTCCCCGCCTAGGGGCTATAACTTCCCGGTGCATGTCCAGGGGTAATGGACACCCCCCTGTTCATTACACCGACAGAATGGCGCATTAAAACTCCCTTGCCGGAGCGCATAGCTCGACGACAAGGTTGAGAGCCCCCTTGTCGGAGCGCGTGGCTCGACGACAAGGTTGAGAGCCCCCTTGTCGGAGCGCGTGGCTCGACGACAAGGTTAAGAGCCCCCTTGTCGGAGCGCGTGGCTCGACGACAAGGTTGAGAGCCCCCTTGTCGGAGCACGTGGCTCGACGACAAGGTTGAGAGCCCCCTTGTCGGAGCATATGGCTCGACGACAAGGTTTGCTAAACTTGCGACTTCAGCGGAGAACTCTGACGCTCTCAACGCCGGCTTGAGCTTGTGGTGCCTGAGGCTTGCCGGGCCTTGGGCTTGCCGGCTGCCAAAGAAACAATTTATCTTTGGTTAGATCAATCTTTGTGCATGTAAGACAAGCGTCTCCATGCTAAATAAATGCTGCTTCCCTCTTGATTAATTCCGTCCTTGCACATATCTCTTATCCTACGCTGTCTGGTAGCCTTGCCGGCGCGCACACTTGCCGCGAGCGCTGGATTCGAGGCGTCAGCAGCCTGCTGGCGGTACTACTACCGGCAAGGCGACTTGCCGGGCCAGAACGCAGCTGCTGAGTTTGCCGAGCGGACTCGAGGCGAAACTAGGCGCGGACTGACCATGACAAAGCCCCTTCGCGTGCAGATTGATGTACAAGGACGGGACATTAATCAAGACGGCCCATGCCTGCCAGAGGGCTTCCCGGTGCGCACACTTCTGCCGGCAGCGCTTAAGGAACGGGTCCTTAGCGGCCCGCCAGAAACGCCGCCTCCCGGAAAAGTTTTACCTTCCCAGCCTTAGCGCAGCTGCACATATCGCCGAGCGGGCTCGAGGCGACATGGAGCGCGACTGGCGTAGTGAAGGCTCCTCCGCAGGCAAGGGTAAAGAGCAAATAAAAAGAGTAAAGGAAATGTAACTGTGTTTAGTCTCTAAAACTTATCTTTTCTTGCTGCGCATCTTGCATAGCGAGGCCATGCTCGTGATGATGATCGGCAGCTCTGTGCAAGGTTATCCTCTGGGGCGCTGCCAGCCCCCGAGCTCACCTCCCATGCGTGTTCCTGCAACGCTAGTCGAACATGTGATGCCTCGACAGCGTTTCAGCACAACAAGTTGATTAGCTTCTAGCTTGCAATTAATATGCTGTAATCTGGACTTCTGCTGAATGCTCCCTTGCTTGCCGGAACACCTTCCCAGTTTTAGTGCAGCTGCACACATCGCCGAGCGGACTCGAGGCGATATGGAGCGCAACTAGCCCCGGAAAGGTTTACCTTCCCGGCCCTAGCGCAGCTACACACGTCGCTGAGCGGACTCGAAGCGATTAGGAGCGCGACTAGTGCAGGGAAGGCTCCTCAGCATACGGGTTCATGTAGAGATTTGAAGAATAAAAATCATATCTAAACAGCAGAAAATACTAAGGTTTAAAAACTTAGCTTTTGCAAGGGTCGTGGTGCCCTTCTCTTTGGACGCCATGACGATCAAGCTGATGAAGAAACTGGCGTGCTGACCGCTAGATCGGGTTCGCACGACCTCTCGTCCCCACGGTGGGCGCCAAAGATGTCGGGGAACGACATCTATGGGATCGAGGGATCCCTTTCGGTTCGGCGGGGAGAGGATTGCACAAAGAGCAGACCGAGAGATCAGCACGCGCAGGGTCTTTTTTACCCAGGTTCGGGCCGCACGGATGCGTAAAACCCTACTCCTGCTTTTAGTGTATTATTTTGGTGTTCTAGCTCAGGAGCGCTGTTATGAACAACCGCTACAAAACTGAACCAAAAAGAGCGTCCAGCCTCCCCCCCTTTTGTTGCCTTTGGGCCTCCTTTTATACATAGAAAGGGGTCACCAACAGTGGCAAACAGTATTAGGAAGAGGTGTAAAGTTGCTACAGTGGATTGACAGTGAATGTATGGCTGCTATTTGGCCACCAGGAAAGTAGCTTGTCTAGTCTCCACCGCTTATACATCCGGCCCATGCATCACTTGACACGTACTAGAGGAGATTCCAAAATAGGTGGTTCTGGAGTATGTACGTGGCTAGGCAAACCTCATTTGCCTAATGATGTGTCCACCATTAGTATAATACACCGGCAAGGGATTCTGCTTGCCGGGGCTGCTTGTCGCTGGCTTGCATGCTTGCCGCTGGGCATGCTATCTTGCCGCTGGTTCGGCAAGGCTGGCCGCTTGGCCCGGCAAGGCTTGCCGGGGTCGCGCTACAGTAATTCCTGCATTTAGCCTGTTGTCTTCTGATCGTTGAGTTGAACGCTTCCTTGACATTCTTGGGTCGTAGATGTGTCTTAAAAGCGGATTTCTCTCATCGCCATGTCCTTTCCGCCTAGGGGCTATAACTTCCCGATGCATGTCCAGGGGTAATGGGCACCCCCCTGTTCATTACACCGACAGTTGGCTGCCACCTGAAAGGCATCGTTTCTTAGCGAATTTTAGGTCTCTGTTGCGCATGTACTATGATATCTAAGTTTTAGCACTGGACTTGGCAGGGACTGGAAGCAAACGAGGATTGAGCTTGGAAACATTACCTTCCCGAATTGGCGTTGCTCGTTGCGTTGGGAGCACACATCAGACATGCTCAGATGCGTTACTAACAATGGACTGCTATATGGAGCTCAAAAGGTTAATGAGAGATCATATGAGGCAACCAAGGCTTGGAGTTTTATGCGGGTTGTACACGGCAGATGAGCTCGTCCGGACTACGGTGTCCGTTGACTCTCGATTACAGTTGATGTATGGAAGAGGAACTTCAGTGCTGAATCTAGTCTACCACGGCCATTATTGGGAGGTACCAGACCCACGAGGTGTTCGACCCGAATCCTCAACCGCCATTGTTATTTTTGATCTTGAGACGGTCCAAACAAATTTGAGGCCTGGGGCGAATTGATAGTTTTATATCAAACTTTTATACTTGTTTATTTTTATCTTACTACAATACTAAGAAGTATAATTTTAATGTTAGTTGGTATAGTTAATCACATAATTTAGTTGGTACAGTTAACCAGTGCTCTTCTCTATGGGTAGTAATGCATATGATCCTTTACTTTGTTTATGCTAAATTTAAATTAAGTGATGTGACATAATTTATCTTTGAATTATTTTTGTGATAACTGGAAAAAGAGCATAGTGCGCACCTACATATTTGTATGAATGTGCCTATGTTCATGTATAATTTATTTTTATTAAATAACATGTGAGAGGTTTCTAAAGAATAATGTCTAACTAATATTTTACTAGTGATTTCTAGTGTGTTATTAGGTGTGCATATTTCTAGAATCTATAAACTGTACCATTTGCAAATTTGCTAATGTTAGATACCATGATGAATTCAACAAATGCATGGTATTGAAAATAGTCACTGACGAACATAACATATCGTCGATTCAGCTATGCTTACCTACAGTGTATTTATTTGATATGCTCGTCTAGACATTTGGTTTCGTCTGCTGTGTACAAAAAGCTCATTCCAGTTTCTAAAATAAAAGCTTATGTACATATTAAACTTAGAATCTACCGAAGCTCATTCTCACCTATTAGATTCACTATAGCCTATATGATTGGGTGTTAGTTTGATGTGATGTTGATATGCTCCTGTAAAATTACAATTTTATTTTACATGTTTGCAATAATATTTTGAACATAATAGGTAACTAGAAGTGTAAGTGCGCTTTGCTGCGCCGCTTAGTCGGTGGCAATTTTGTCTAGTGTGTTTGCATGCTCTCTTTTTCACCAGTTATCTTCTGTTGTGGTGCACGAGTAAAACATTGAATTTCGTGCTCGCTATTTTGTGTGGTTTGTAAAAAGCGTGCTTCGTTGCTGTGTGCTACTTCTTGAGCTTGCGTTGATTTTCCCCTTTAAGAGGAAAGGGTGATGCATCCAAATAGAGATAGGTATTTTCCTCAGTTAAGAACCAAAATATCAATCCAGTAGGAGGCACAAGCAAGTCTCCAATCTATGCACCAGCACAAACTAACAAACACTTACACTCAACGCGAAAAAAGGGTTGTCAATCCTTCACGGTCTCGAACAAGAGTGAGATCCAATAGAGATATGTATAAAAGATAAATAAAAGAGCAAACTAAAGTAAATATAAATAAATTGCAGCGAGGTATTTTTGGTTTTTTTGGTTTATAGATCTAAAAATATATGATGGAAAATAGACCCGGGGCCATAGGTTTCACTAGAGGCTTCTCTATTGAAAGAAAACATACGGTGGGTAAACAAATTACGGTCGAGCAATTGATAGAAAATCGAAAAGTTATGCCGATATCCAAGGCAATGATTATGAATATAGGCATCACGTCCGTGTCAAGTAGACCGACTCCTGTCTGCTTCTACTACTATTACTCTACACATCGACTGCTATCCAGCATGCACTTAGAGTATTAAGTTCATAAGAACGGAGTAACGCCTTAAGTAAGATGGCATGATGTAGAGGGATAAACTCAAGCAATATGATGAAAACACCATCTTTTTACCCTTGATGGCAACAATACGATACGTGCCTTGCTACCCCTACTATGTCACTGAGTTAGGACACCGCAAGATTGAACACAAAAATAAGCACCTCTCCCTCAGGGTGTGCAAAACCAAACCGGAAACCAAAAACCGAACCGAAAAAACCAAACCGAAAGAAAATTTCAGTTTTTTCAGTTTACGGTTTCAGTTTCAGTTTCCAAATATTGAAACCATTTGACGTTCGGTTTTTCGGTTAGGAACCGATCGGTTTTCGATTAAACCGAAATAACCGAAAATATCTCTACCGAGAGAAAATATATGTTAAACCCTTCACCCACCCCCTTCTTTTATAGCCCTTCACCCCACCGCGCTGCCGCTCGCTAGGCGATGTGGTACTAAACCGCTGCGGCTCGAACGCACCAGCGCACTTGGCGCACGCGATGCTGTTTGGGCCTCAAATTATCAGGCCCATACGGCCACTTTTGTCGAGCGAATCCACACAGAGAGCGCATCCCGTCGATCTCTTTTGTTGTGACTCAGGACGATCGCTTGGAAAGGGCCTCACCAGGTGGGTAGTAGCTTCATGGGCTCGTGGGTCGTGGCCATGGCCCATGAGAGATGCACATGATTGACTTTCCTTTTTTTCTGCTGCCATCTACGTAAATTCTAATACCTACTAGGCTACTAACAAATCACGTGGACCACCATACCTGTCTAATCCCTCATATCTACTGCCATCTAATCCCTAGGACCAAATTATACTTGTTTATCTAATAATGATCCAATGTACGCACACTGTCCTCACAAGAAAAATCTAACCTACATATACAGAGTGAATCACGTCACCACAAAATTATTTGTTGTTCAAAAATTCGCGTCAACTTTGGTTATTTTGGTTATTACCGAAACCGAACCGAAATTAAATGGTTATTACCGAAACCGAACCGTATCTATGTATAAAACCGTATAAACCGAAGTATAAAAACCGTATAAACCAAAAACCGTATAAACCGAACCGGATCAAACCGAAAAAACCGAATGCACACCCTGACCTCTCCCATTGCAAGAAATACCAATCTGACCAAACCGATAATTCGAAGAGAAATACAAAGATATTTAATCATGCATAAAAGAGTTCAGAAAAGACTCAAATAATATTCATAGATAATCTTCACTCTGTGCGTTCGGTTTATTCGGTTTACATGGTTCGGTTTATACTGTTTTTCGGTTTGTACGGTATTAATACTTCGGTAAATACGGTATGAAATGAAAATACGGTTCGGTTTCGGTATATACCAAATTATTTCGGTATGGTTTCGGTATATACCATAAAAACCAAAGTTGACGCGAATTTGAAAATGACGTAATAATAATTTACAAATTTATGACTCAAAACCAATCAAAACACATACTATTTTACATAAATAGTATATAACTATATATATAAGTATATATGCATGCATATATTCATCCCTTAATGATTATGGACGTGCTTAGCATCTTTTAAAGAGAAAATAACTATGTTACAAGAAAAATGTACATGCTTAGTAGTGAATTTGACTCATGTACAAGAAAAATGACAACTTGTATGGTTGTTTGTCTCAAGAAATATAAATTTATTTTTTACTTCGGTTTATTCGGTTAACCGTTCGGTTTTTCGGTATATACCATAAAAACCAAAGTTCAAATCGGTATGAAAATTCCATACCATACCAAAACCATAAACCATAAAAACCATAAAATTGGTTCGGTTCGGTTTATTTTCGGTATGGTTTTTCGGTTCGGTTTCAAAATGCACAGCCATAGATAATCTGATCATAAATCCACAATTCATCAGATCTTGACAGACACACTGGAAACGAATATTACATCGGATAGAACTCCAAAAACATCGAGGAGAACATTGTATTGAAGACCAAAGAGAGAGAAGAAGCCATCTAGCTACTAGCTCTGCACCCGTAGGTCTATGGTAAACTACTCACGTTTCATCTGAAGGGCAATAAGGTTGACGTAGATGCCCTCCGTGACCGAATCTCTCTCTGACAGGATGCCGGAAAAGGCCCCAATAGGGGTGGGCATAAAAACCGATGAACCGGACACTGAACCGGAATCGTAACCAAAAAAACAGAATTCTCGGTTTTTTATCAATTGTGCATAAAAATTCGGTTTCTACACTCACTAACCAAATTAAGTTCGATAGGTTTGGTTTTGTTTTCGGTTAACCGAAATAGAAACCGAGCAGTGCGTACGTATGTCTTCCAGCGGGTTTACGTCGCTAAGGTGCATGCAATCTACCCCTCGTGCGGCTGCGCGAACACATGCGTGCAAGCCTACAACCAACATGCATGCAAGGCCCAAGCCCCAAGGAAAGCTCAGCCACATGACCGCATGAGTACGTGGGCTTCTTTTTTTATTTTACTTAGTGGGCTTCTTGGTAGTATAATGTGGAGCGACCGGCTGACAACACAATCATGTTTAGTCCCACCTCGTTTGTTCAAGGAGAAGTGGGCAGCAAATCATCTATATAAGAGACCATGCGTGAGTGTATAAGGCACAAGCGCAAAGCGCACTATTCTGAGTTTCGGTACATCGGTATATACCAAAACCGAACCGAAATTTTTGGTCAACCGAAATATCAGTTACCTAATTTGCATTGGCATTTTCGGTTTCCAGTTTAGCAAACCAAATTTAATAAAAACCGAACGGTATGAACAATATTTCGGTTTCTACCGAACGCCCAGGCTTAAGCCCCAAGCAGGGGCGGAGCCAGGGAGGCGAAACCTATTGTTGACATAAAAGATGAAATATCACAGAATACAAGCCAGGATTTGAACATGAGGGAGGCGAAACCTATTGTTGACATAAAAGATGAAATATCACAGAATACAAGTCCCATGATAGCGTGGATGATAAGGTACAAAATTATGGTTCGGAACTAAAGAGAGAAGTTAATTCTCAACAAAATGTTGGAGCTTGAAGTTAAAGCAGATGGTTTGGAAAAATATTTAGCAGACTAGTTCTTGTTTCCTGTCGTAATTTACAAGAAAATCTACTCCCATCATTGCAAAGTAATTGTAGATTTACGTTTATCCTAAGCCAAACTTCTTCAAGTTTGTAGAAAAATATACCAATATGTGAAATACCAACTTAGTTTATTAGAATCTTTAGGAAAAAAATCACGCT
Organism: Secale cereale; assembly: GCA_902687465.1. Taxonomy (NCBI): domain Eukaryota; kingdom Viridiplantae; phylum Streptophyta; class Magnoliopsida; order Poales; family Poaceae; genus Secale; species Secale cereale. The sequence continues at coordinate 711,431,644 of LR738709.1, forward strand.
ATGCATATTTAATTCTGTAGATCTTATCATATAGTAATTTTTTTGCAAATATGATCAAATTTAACTTAGGACAAACGTAGAACTATAATTATTTTAGAACCGTGGGAATAATAATAAAAGTAACCGTTTTGCTAAGCCTCATTCGACGTAGACTTCATTATGTCTCAGTCGATGTTATATTCCATTAATCTTGCATTGAGATTCATGCAATTTTGTTTCTTTCATTTTTCTCTTTTTCTTCTCATATATTATCACTTGACTGAGACCTAGACACACCCTAAAATTAAAGTAACTAATAGCTATAAGGTAGTAGTGTGTGGTGTACCTCCATTTGTGCATCTCTTCTGCTCACCCAGCACCCATATTTGATCCACGGCGGACTGTAAGATAGATGAACGGTGTTGTTGTCTTGGCGAGTAGCGGCCAACGGCAATGGCAAATGCCCTAGCCCCTAGCAGGACACGCTGATGGCAAAGCAGCGGC
>LR738709.1:711432183-711484677 GCA_902687465.1 Secale cereale
GGTACGCCCTAGCAGAAGCGCAGCACACACACGCATGTTTATATATCAATCGATCAATCTGATGAATTAGACACTGGCCTTTCGCAAAAGACAAATACTGCGCCACAACTGTACATGGGTTATGGGCATCTCTACTTTGATGATAGTTCAGTTAATTGTTAACATATGAGCTAATTACACAATTAGTTGCGGCCATTAGACATATACATTATACACTATCTGCTACAAATCGTTGAGGGGGGCGGGCGATTGGCAGGGGTCTGACCCCTGCTCGCCCCTCCCTGTCTCCGCCCCTGGCCCCAAGATGGGATCTCACGAGAACAGAGGCTTGCAGCGGTGGAAAATTATTTTGGTGGAACCCCCTCTCCAAGTTTCGTGGATGTCTTCTAGTCCAAGAAAAATCATCGTAAAGTTTTTATTCTGTTTGGACTCCGTTTGATATTCCTTTTCGGTAAAACTAAAACTCAAAAATAAGGAAAAAACAGAAACTGGCACTGGGCTCTAGGTTAATAGGTTAGTCTAAAAAATAATATAAAATAACATATTAATGCATATAAAACATCAAAACCGATAATATAATAGCAGGTAACAATAAAAAATTATAGATACGTTGGAGACGTATCAAGCATCCCAAAGCTTAATTCCTGCTCATCCTCGAGTAGGTAAATGATAAAAACAGAATTTTTGATGTGGAATGCTACGTAACATATTTATACATGTATCTTATTTATTGTGGCATGAATATTCGGATCCATAATATTCAACAAAAAGTTTAATATTGACATAAAAACAATAATACTTCAAGCATACTAATAAACCAATCATGTCTTCTCAAAATAACATGGCCAAAGAAAGTTATCCCTACAAATCATATAGTCTAGCTATGCTCTATCTTCAACCCAGAAAGTATTTCATCATGCACAACCCCGGTATTAGTCAAGCAATTGTTTCATACTTTAGTATTCTAAAACCTTTTCAACTTTCACGCAACACATGAGCGCGAGCCATGGATATAACACTATAGGTGGAATGGAATATGGTGGTTGTGGAGAAGACAGAAAGGAGGAGAAAGTCTCATATCAACTAGGCGTATTAACGGGCTATGGAGATGCCCATCAATAGATATCAATGTGAGTGAGTAGGGATTGCAATGCAATGGATGCACTAGAGCTATAAGTGTATGAAAGCTCAAAAAGAAACTAAGTGGGTGTGCATCCAACTTGCTTGCTCACGAAGACCAAGGGAAATTTGAGGAAGCCCATCATTGGAATATACAAGCCAAGTTCTTATAATGAAAAATTCCCACTAGTATATGAAAGTGACAACATAGGAGACTCTCTATCATGAAGATCATGGTGCTACTTTGAAGCTCACGTGTGGAAAAAGGATAGTAACATTATCCTTCTCTATTTTCACTCATTTTCTCTCTTTTTTTGTTTAGGCTTCTTCGGCCTCTTTTATTTTATTTGGGCTGCTTTGGCCTCTTTTATTTTTTAATAAAGTCCGGAGACTCATCCCATCTTGTGAGGGAATCATAGCTTCCTTCATCCTTTCCTCACATGGGAAAATGCTCTAATAATGATGATCATCACACTTTTATTTACTTACAAATCAAGAATTACAACTCAATACTAGAACAAAATATGACTCTATTGTTGGGGATCGTAGCAGAAAATCAAAATTTTTCCTACGCGTCACCAAGATCTATCTATGGAGTAATCTAGCAACGAGCATAAAGGAGAGTGGATCTACATACCCTTGTAGATCGCAATGCGGAAGCGTTACAAGAACGCTGATGAAGGAGTCGTACTCGCTGCGATTCAGATCGCGGTTGATTCCGATCTAAGCGCCGAACAACGGCGCCTCCGCGTTCAACACACGTGCAGCCCGGTGACGTCTCCCACGCCTTGATCCAGCAAGGAGAGAGGGAGAGGTTGGGGAAGAACTCCATCCAACAGCAGCACGACGGCGTGGTGGTGGTGGAGGAGCGCGGGACTCCAGCAGGTCTTCGCCAAGCACTGCAAGAGACGAGGAGGGAGAGGGGTAGGGCTGCGCCAAGAGGGAGACTTTCTCGTGTTTCTAGCAGCCCCAAAACCTCCACTATATATAGGGGAAGGGGAGGGGCTGCGCCCCCATCCAGGGTTCCCTCCCTAGGGGTGGCGGCAGCCCCCAAACCCATCTAGGGTGCGGCCAAGGGGGGGAAGAGAGAGGGGGCGCCCTAGGGTGGGCCTTAAGGCCCATCTGGACCTAGGGTTTGCCCCCCTCCCACTCTCCATGCGCCTTGGACCTTGGTGGGGGGGCGCACCAGCCCACCTGGGGCTGGTCCCCTCCCACACTTGGTCCACGCAGCCTTCTGGGGCTGGTGGCCCCACCTGGTGGACCCCTGGGACCCTCCCGGTGGTCCCGGTACGTTACCGATATCGCCCGAAACTTTTCCGGTGACCAAAACAGGACTTCCCATATATGAATCTTTACCTCCGGACCATTCCGGATCTCCTCGTGACATCCGGGATCTCATCCGGGACTCCGAACAACATTCGGTAACCGCGTACATACTTTCCCTATAACCCTAGCGTCATCGAACCTTAAGTGTGTAGACCCTACGGGCTCGGGAACCATGTAGTCATGACCGAGACAACTCTCCGGCCAATAACCAACAGCGGGATCTGGATACCCATGTTGGCTCCCACATGTTCCACGATGATCTCATCGGATGAACCACGATGTCAAGGATTCAATCAATCCCGTATACGATTCCCTTTGTCTATCGGTATAGCACTTGCCCGAGATTCGATCGTCGGTATACCGATACCTTGCTCAATCTCGTTACCGGCAAGTCTCTTTACTCGTTCCGTAACACATCATCCCGTGATCAACTCCTTTGATCACATATTGTGCACATTATGATGATGTCCTACCGAGTGGGCCCAGAGATACCTCTCCGTCATACGGAGTGACAAATCCCAGTCTCGATTCGTGCCAACCCAACAGACACTTTCAGAGATACCTGTAGTGCACCTTTATAGCCACCCAGTTACGTTGTGACGTTTGATACACCCAAAGCATTCCTACGGTATCCGGGAGTTGCACAATCTCATGGTCTAAGGAAAAGATACTTGACATATAGAAAAGCTTTAGCATACGAACTACACGATCTGTGCTAGGCTTAGGATTGGGTCTTGTCCATCACATCATTCCCCTAATGATGTGATCCCGTTATCAATGACATCCAATGTCCATGGTCAGGAAACCGTAACCATCTATTGATCAACGAGCTAGTCATCTAGAGGCTTACTAGGGACATGGTGTTTGTCTATGTATCCACACATGTATCTGAGTTTCCTATCAATACAATTCTAGCATGGATAATAATTTATCATGAACAAGGAAATATAATAATAACCAATTTATTATTGCCTCTAGGGCATATTTCCAACAGTCTCCCACTTGCACTAGAGTCAATAATCTAGTTCACATCGCCATGTGATTAACACTCATAGGTCACATCGCCATGTGACTAACATCCAAAGAGTTCACTAGAGTCAGTAATCTAGTTCACATCAATATGTGATTAACACTCAATGAGTTCTGTGTTTGATCATGTTATGCTCGTGAGAGAGGTTGTAGTCAACGGGTCTGCAACATTCAGATCCCTATGTACTTCGCAAAACTTTATGTCATATCGTAGATGCTTCTACCACGTTCCACTTGGAGCTATTCCAAACTGTTGCTCCATTATACGTATCCGGTATCTCCACTTAGAGTTATCCGGATAGGTGTTAAGCTTGCATCGACGTAGTTGTTTACGTCGAACTCTTTATCACCTCCATAACCGAGAAACATTTCCTTATTCCTCTAAGGATAATTTTGACCACTATCTAGTGATCCAGTCCTAGATCACCTTTGTACCCTCTTGCCAGACATGTGGCAAGGCACACATCAGGTGCGGTACTCATCATGGCATACCGTATAGAGCCTATGACAAAAGCATAGGGGACGACCTTCGTCCTTCCTCTTTCTTCTGCCGTGGTCAAGTTTTGAGTCTTACTCAACTTCACACCTTATAACTCAGGTAAGAATTCCTTCTTTAACTGACCTATTTTGAACTCCTTCAAAATCATGTCAAAGGTGTGTGTTCCTTTGAAAGTATCATCAGGCGTCTTGATCTATCTGTATAGATCTTGATGCCCAATATGTAAGCAGCTTTATCCAGGTCTTCCTTTGAAAAACTCATTTCAAACAACCCTTTATGCTTTCCAGAAATTCTACATCATTTCGGATCAACCATGTGTCATTCACATATATTTATCAGAAATGTTGTAGTGCTCCCACTCACTTTATTGCAAATACAAGTTTCTAACAAACTTTGTATACCCAAAAACTTTGATCACTCCATCAAAGTGTATATTCCGACTCCGAGATGCTTGCTCTAGTCCATGGAAGGATCGCTGGAGCTAGCATACCTTTTAGCATTCTTAGGATCGACAAGACCTTTCTGATTGTATCATATACAACCTTTTCTTACGAAAACTAGTAAGGAAACTTGTTTTGTCATCCATCTGCCAGATTTCATAAATGCAGCTAATGCTAACATGATTCCGACGGACTTAAGCATCGCTACGGGTGAGAAAATCTCATCGTAGTCAACTCCTTGAACTTGTGGAAAACTCTTCGCCACAAGTCGAGCTTCATAGACGGTGACATTACCGTCCATGTCCGTCTTAGTCTTAAAGATCCATTTGTCTCAATGGCTTGCTGATCATCGAACAAGTCCACTAAGGTCCATACTTTGCTTTGATACATGGATCCTATCTCGGATTTCTCGGCTTCTAACCATTTGTCGGAATATGGGCCCACCATCGCTTCTCCATAGTTCGTAGGTTCATCGTTGTCCAACAACATGACCTCTAAGACAGGATCACCGTACCACTCAGGAGTAGTACATATCCTTGTCGACCTACGAGGTTCGATAGCAACTTGATCTGGAGCTTCATGATCACTATCATTAGTTTCCTCTTCAACTGTCGTAGGTTCCACAGAAACATCTTTCTGTGTTGCACTACTCTCCGGTTGAAGTGAGGGTTCGACAACCTCATCAAGTTCTATCTTCCTCCCACTCAATTCTTTCGAGAGAAACTCCTTCTCGAGAAAGGACCCGTTCTTAGCGACAAACATTTTTGTCCTTGGATCTGAGATAGAAGGTATACCCAACCGTTACCAGTGGGTATCCCATGAAGATGTATTTGTCCGCTTTGGGTTCGAGCTTTTTTCGACTGAAGCCGTAAGCATCGCAGCCCCAAACACTGAGAAACGACAACTTTGGTTTCTTGCCAAACCTTAGTTCATATGGCGTTGTCTCAACGGACTTAGATGGTGCCCTATATAAAGTGAATGCAGCTGTCTCTAATGCATAACCTCAAAATAATAGCGGTAGATCGGTAAGATACACCATAGATCGCACCATATCTCATAAGGTTCGATTACGATGTCCGGACACACCATTACGCTGTGGTGTTCCAGGGGGCTTCAACTGCGAAACAATTCCACAATGTCTTAAGTGATTGCCAAACTCATAATTCAGATAATATCCCCTTGATCAGATCGTAGGAACATGATCTTCTTGTTATGATGATTCTTAATCTTCACTCTGAAATTTTTGAACCTTTCAAACGTTTCAGACTTTTGCTTCATTAAGTAAATATACCATATCTACTCAAATCGTCAGTGAAGATGAGAAAATAACGATATCCACCACACGCCTTAATTCTCATTGGATCACATACATCAGCATGTATGATTTCAACAAGTCACTTGCCCGTTTCATTGTACCTGAAAACGGGATCTCAGTCATCCTGCCCATGAGGTATGGCTCGCATGTGTCAAGCGATTCAAAATCAAGTGACTCAAAACATCCATCAGCATGGAGTTTCTTCATGCATTTTATGCCAAAATGACCTAAGCGGCAGTGCCACAAGAAAGTGGTACTATCATTATTAACTCTACATCTTTTGGCATTAATATTATCATCATGTGTATTACAATGATCGAGATTCAACAAACCATTGGGTGCATGACCATAAAGGTATTATTCATGTAAACAGAATAACCATTATTCTCTGACTTAAATGAATAACCGTATTGCAATGAACATGATCTAATCATATTCATGCTCAACGTAGACACCCGATAACATTTATCTAAGTTCAACACTAATCTCGAAAATAGAGGGAGTGTGCGATGGTGATCTTATCAACCTTGGAAACACTTCCAACACACATCGTCACCTCGCCCTTAGCTAGTCTCCGTTCAGTCCGTAGCTTTTGCTTCAAGTCACTAATAATAGCAACTGAACCGGTATCCAATACCCAGGTGCTACAAGGAGTACTACTAAGGTACACATCAATAACACGTATATCAAATATACTTTGTTGAAGTTGCCAGCTATCATATCTACCATGTATTTGGGGTGGTTCCGCTACCATGTGACCGTTCCCCTTACAATAGAAGCACTTAGTCTCGAGGTTTGGGTTCAACCATGGGTTCCTTCATCAGAGCGACAACAGGTTTGCCATTCATGAAGTTTCCCTTCTAACCCTTACCCCTTTTGAAACCAGTGGTCTTGTTAAACCATCAACACTTGATGCTCCTTCTTGATTTCTACTTTTGCGGTACTAAGAACCGCTAACAGCACCGGGATCATCACCATCCTTTGCATGTCATAGTTCATCACGAAGTTCTAGTAGCTTGGTGATAGTGTCTAGAGAATTCCGTCAACCACTATCTCATCTGGAAGATTAACTCCCACTTGGTTCAAGTGATTTTAGCACCCAGACATTCTGAGCACATGCTCACTAGTTGAGCCATTCTCCTCCATCTTTTTGGCAAAAGAACTTGTCAGAGGTCTCATACCTCTCAACACGGGCATGAGCCTGAAATCCCAATTTCAGCTCTTAGAACATCTCATATGTTCTATGGCGTTCAAAACGTCATTGGAATCCCGATTCTAAGCCGTAAAGTATGGTGCACTAAACTATCAAGTAGTCATCAGGACGTCTCTGTCAGGTGTTCACAACATCCACAGACAACGTTGTAGGGGTTTACACATCGAGCGGTGCATCAAAGACGTAAGCTTTCTGTGCAGCAGTGAGGACACTCCTCGGACTACAGACCCAATCCGCATCCTTGCTTACAATATCTTTCAACTTAGTCTTTCTCTAGGATCGTATTAAACAGGGAGCTACAACGCAGTTATTGGTCTACAACATAAATTGCGAAGACAACTTAGACTATTGTTCATGACAATGAAGTTCATCTAATGAACTCCCACTCATATAGACATCTCTCTAGTCATCTAAGTGATACATGATCCGAATCGACTAGGCCGTGTCCGATCATCGCGTGAGACGGACTAGTCATCAACGGTGAACATCTTCATGTTGATCGTATCTTCTATACGACTCATGTTCGACCTTTCGGTCTTCCGTGTTCCGAGGCCATGTCTGTACATGCTAGGCTCGTCAAGTCAACCCTAAGTGTATTGCGTGTGTAAATCTGGCTTACACCCGTTGTATGCGAACGTTAGAACCTATCACACCCGATCATCACGTGGTGCTTCGGAACAACGAACCTTAGCAACGGTGCACAGTTAGGGGAAACACAATTCTTGAAATTTTAGTGAGAGATCATCTTATTCACTACCGTCGTTCTAAGCAAATAAGATGAAAAACATGATAAACATCACATGCAATCAAATAGTGACATGATATGGCCAATATCATTTTGCTCCTTTTGATCTTCATCTTCGGGGCTGCATGATCATCATTGTCACCGGCATGACACCATGATCTCCATCATCATGATCTCCATCATCGTGTCTCCATGAAGTCGTCTCGCCAAACATTACTTCTACTACTATGGCTAACGTTTAGCAATAAAGTAAAGCAATTACATGGCGTTATTCAGTGACACGCAGGTCATACAATAAATAAGACAACTCCTATGGCTCCTGCCGGTTGTCATTCTCATCGACATGCAAGTCGTGATTCCTATTACAAGAACATGATCAATCTCATACATCACATACATATCATTCATCACATCCTTTTGGCCATATCACATCACACGGCACATGCTGCAAGAACAAGTTAGACGTCCTCTAATTGTTGTTGCAAGTTTTTTACGTGGCTGCTATAGGTTTCTAGCAAGAACGTTTCTTACCTACGCCAAAACCACAACGTGATATGCCAATTTCTATTTACCCTTCATAAGGACCCTTTTCATCGAATCCGATCCGACTAAAGTAGGAGAGACAGACACCCGCTAGCCACCTTATGCAACAAGTGCATGTCAGTCGGTGGAACCTGTCTCACGTAAGAGTACGTGTAAGGTCGGTCCGGGCCGCTTCATCCCACGATGCCGCCGAATCAAGATAAGACTAGTAACGGCAAGAGAATTGACATGATCTACGCCCACAACTACTTTGTGTTCTACTCGTGCAAGATACTACGCATAGACCTAGCTCATGATGCCACTGTTGGGGATCGTAGCAGAAAATCAAAATTTTTCCTACGCGTCACCAAGATCTATCTATGGAGTAATCTAGCAACGAGCATAAAGGAGAGTGGATCTACATACCCTTGTAGATCGCAATGCGGAAGCGTTACAAGAACGCGGATGAAGGAGTCGTACTCGCTGCGATTCAGATCGCGGTTGATTCCGATCTAAGCGCCGAACAACGGCGCCTCCGCGTTCAACACACGTGCAGCCCGGTGACGTCTCCCACGCCTTGATCCAGCAAGGAGAGAGGGAGAGGTTGGGGAAGAACTCCATCCAACAGCAGCACGACGGCGTGGTGGTGGTGGAGGAGCGCGGGACTCCAGCAGGGCTTCGCCAAGCACTGCAAGAGACGAGGAGGGAGAGGGGTAGGGCTGTGCCAAGAGGGAGACTTTCTCGTGTTTCTAGCAGCCCCAAAACCTCCACTATATATAGGGGAAGGGGAGGGGCTGCGCCCCCATCCAGGGTTCCCTCCCTAGGGGTGGAGGCAGCCCCCAAACCCATCTAGGGTGCGTCCAAAGGGGGGAAGAGAGAGGGGGCGCCCTAGGGTGGGCCTTAAGGCCCATCTGGACCTAGGGTTTGCCCCCCTCCCACTCTCCATGCGCCTTGGACCTTGGTGGGGGGGCGCACCAGCCCACCTGGGGCTGGTCCCCTCCCACACTTGGTCCACGCAGCCTTCTGGGGCTGGTAGCCCCACCTGGTGGACCCCCGGGACCCTCCCGGTGGTCCCGGTACGTTACCGATATCGCCCGAAACTTTTCCGGTGACCAAAACAGGACTTCCCATATATGAATCTTTACCTCCGGACCATTCCGGATCTCCTCGTGACGTCCGGGATCTCATCCGGGACTCCGAACAACATTCGGTAACCGCGTACATACTTTCCCTATAACCCTAGCGTCATCGAACCTTAAGTGTGTAGACCCTACGGGCTCGGGAACCATGTAGTCATGACCGAGACAACTCTCCGGCCAATAACCAACAGCGGGATCTGGATACCCATGTTGGCTCCCACATGTTCCACGATGATCTCATCGGATGAACCACGATGTCAAGGATTCAATCAATCCCGTATACGATTCCCTTTGTCTATCGGTATAGCACTTGCCCGAGATTCGATCGTCGGTATACCGATACCTTGCTCAATCTCGTTACCGGCAAGTCTCTTTACTCGTTCCGTAACACATCATCCCGTGATCAACTCCTTTGATCACATATTGTGCACATTATGATGATGTCCTGCCGAGTGGGCCCAGAGATACCTCTCCGTCATACGGAGTGACAAATCCTAGTCTCGATTCGTGCCAACCCAACAGACACTTTCAGAGATACCTGTAGTGCACCTTTATAGCCACCCAGTTACGTTGTGACGTTTGATACACCCAAAGCATTCCTACGGTATCCGGGAGTTGCACAATCTCATGGTCTAAGGAAAATATACTTGACATATAGAAAAGCTTTAGCATACGAACTACACGATCTGTGCTAGGCTTAGGATTGGGTCTTGTCCATCACATCATTCCCCTAATGATGTGATCCCGTTATCAATGACATCCAATGTCCATGGTCAGGAAACCGTAACCATCTATTGATCAACGAGCTAGTCATCTAGAGGCTTACTAGGGACATGGTGTTTGTCTATGTATCCACACATGTATCTGAGTTTCCTATCAATACAATTCTAGCATGGATAATAATTTATCATGAACAAGGAAATATAATAATAACCAATTTATTATTGCCTCTAGGGCATATTTCCAACATCTATATGATTGCCTTCGGCGGTGTACCGGGATGTGCAATGATCAAGAGTGACATGTATATAAAAATATGAACATTGGCCTTGCGAAAAATACTATGCCAACTACATGATCATGCAAAGCTATATGAAAATGATGGTGTGTGTCATAATAAAACAGAACAGTGGAAGTTGCATGCCAATATATCTTGGAATAACTATGGAAATGCCATAATAGGTAGGTATGGTGGCGAAGGAAATATGCCCTAGAGGCAATAATAAAGTTGTTATTTATATTTCCTTATATATCATGATAAATGTCTTTTATTCATGCTAAAATTGTATTAACCGGAAACTTGATACATGTGTGAATACATAGACAGAACAGAGTGTCCCTAGTATGCCTCTACTAGACTAGCTCGTTAATCAAAGATGGTTATGTTTCCTGACCATAGACATGTGTTGTCATTTGATCAACGGGATCACATCATTATGAGAATGATGTGATGGACAAGACCCATCCGTTAGCTGTAATGCCCAGTATGCGACTATCTCTCCCACGTGTCGAGGCACGACTTAAAGACATAATCGCATACTAGAATGATCTCATGTATGGTATCTTTGCACAACTCATGTAAAAGCAGGGATGCAAGTGTAAAATGGTAGTTGGCTTACACTCGCCACGTCACACAATGAAATACATTAACATACATCATCCAATAACATCAAAGTCAAACTACAGACGAAATCCAAACGAAAGATACCATAAAACAACACAAGGCCTGATCGCCCCTAGTAGAAGCCACTACTGATCGTCGGGATAAGACACATAGTAACGTCCACGCTCGTCGTCGAACTCCCAGTACAGCTCTGTCCCATCTCCTGTATAGTTCTCCACGGTACCTGCATCTGGTGTGTGTTGAATCTGTGAGCCATAGAGGACTCAGCAATCCCGTTCCCGGGTAACAAGACTATCAAAGCATTAGGTGTGTAAAAGGCTTATAACAAGGTTGCAGCAGCACTAAGCACTAACTTACGAGTTTAGAGCGCGAAGAGAACAAGTGCCAACGATCGCCAAGTTGATCAAGAAGTGATCCTAACTTCTCACGATCAAACATAACCCCATCGTGTTCACTTCCCGTAACCCTTCGGAAAGAGACCATCATGGTTACTCACGCAAGTAGTGTATTCATGAACATGGTGTCAAGTTGTCTACAACCGGATATTAACAAATTCCCATCTGCCACATAACCGTGGGCATGGCTTTCGAAAGATCAAAACCTTGCAGGGGTGTCCCAACTTAGCCCATCACAAGCTCACAATCTGCGGAGTCGCAACTCCAAGGTGGGAAGACCCGAGTATTCCCGGAATCCCGTGCTCAAGATATTTCGACAAAGGTAAAACTAATCCAGCAAGACCTCCCGGCGTGCCGACACCCTGATAGTAGCCGCGCGTATCTCGTCTCAGGCCACGACCGGATGAGCTATGGTTTCAGCATCCAAAATACCCCAAGTTGCCAAGGGACGGTGCCACAAGCTGCTCTACGTTGGACCAACACTCATGAGGAGCACTGGTCCGGGGTTGTTAATTAAGTCCTCGGGATAGCTAGTCCCTATGCAAGTTTTAGTTATTAGGCAAAAGTAAAACCAATGTCGGGCCTTGCTCGAAAAGCTTTAAACAGAGAGAATTATCAAGGGGGTCCCATAACCCCAACCGTGTTAGGAACACAAAATCATGGAACATAACACCGGTTTATCAGTTCCTAGGGTGGCATGAGTGGAACAAAACACCAAGAAAGAGGCTTAGCCTTCCACCCATTACCAATATATAGGTGCATTAGTTTAACAATTTATATATTGTGATATCCCAACAATAACTTCATCACGAAGCAAGAATCATCAAATCTTCACCTGCAACTAACAACGCTATAAGAGGGGTTGAGCGATGCATACTTAGCCAAACAATGGTTTGCTAAGAGGGTGGTTAAAGAGTTTCATGGCAACAATAGGATGGCTGAAAAACAGACATAGGCATCGAGGCAATATCTAAAGAGCGAGACATCTAGCAGAGGCAAAGATAGTAGTGATATCTGCGAATGGTCATCTTGCCTGTTGATTCCACGGAGGGATCGTAACCTTGCTCCTCAAACTCAGCCTCGGTAGTAACCTCGAACTCCGAATCGGCTCCCAGCTCTACCCAACACAAGAACACAACAACAACACAATATCAAACACGGTGCAATGCACAATCAACATGATGCAAGTCATAACATGGGATGCGAGTATGATGTGCGTATGCATGTGGATGCTCTTGAGCCTAAAGAGAAGATGATGGAAAAGGCCTCATCTTGGGAAACCAAGCAAGCCACTGGATAGAGGGGAAGATTTCGGTTGAAATCGATATAAAGATCACCGGAAACAGACGCACGGTTTGCAAAAGACAAGCAAAACAAGATTCAAGCAAAACTGCAGTTTACAGCAACATGGCATCTTTGGAGCAAGAAATAATTATGCTACATCACTCAAACATGGAGACAAAGGGCATGGATGTGAAATAGACATGATACTTAACAAGCATGAACTTAGAACACACCCAAAACCTTGCTGGAACACAATTAAACAAGTATGGCAAGTTGCAATAAATTTACAGAATTCTCAGACTTAGTGAAAATTACAAGGCATGGCAGAATTACAACGAATAGGCATGTTTGCAAGCTTGTGCAACTCAACTCAAAGAATAACATGGCAATTTAAGATAACCAACATCAAGAAGACATATTTGAGAAGCTACTCAAAGCAAGAACATGCCCATAGGATGCATAGAACACTAGCTACACTTGTGGCAAAACTGAACTTGTTGATAAGATGCTGACAGATACATTTTTTAGTCCCTTGAGAGCATGAAAACAACAAGTTACAGCAAGCCATCATGCAATCAAAAGGCATGGCAATAACATACATAACATATGCTCTTCAAGAATAACCACATGGCTACTTCTACAACATCCTAGAACATGTCTCAAACACCATGACAAAAGAGAAAAAGTTTATCTAGACTTAGCAAAATCTTGGCATGCTGACAGATAAATTTTATAGCAACTTGAGGGCCTCATAACAACAATCTACATCATGGCATCATGGCAAACAAGAGCATGGATAGCTAGAGCATAACATATACATCAAGGAACACCCACTGGACAACTCTAAACATGCACAACAAAGACGGGGGCATCATGGATACATGGCATAAAATTTAACAGATTCACACTTAGCAGAAATTTATAAACATGATGACATGTTAACAAGCTTGTTGCACTCATATCAAGACATATCATGGCATGAAAATGAATCTATCATGTAGAGCACTTACCCAAGAGCAAAACTCATGTTGACACCTAGCTCATATGACACATGGATAAATAAGCACAAGCAAGGCAAAACATCATCTCATAACAAGTTCAGAAACTTATCAGCCCAATGCACTTTTGCAACAGCGATAAACATGGCAATATGACACCTAACATGAATGCTACAACAAGCATCATGTAGAGCATTTCACAACGAAGATCTGGACATATCATTCACTCCAATCGGACCAACATGCACAAAGTTATCAACTCACGAACATGGCAACAAATTTACACAGACAACAAGTTACAACAACATGCACTCTTGCCACGAAGATTGAGTCAACTAGATGATCTCTAACATGCATAAAACTGGTACTAACATGTAGAGCATGACGAGACGAACATTTCGACATATCATACGCGTAAAACGGAGCTACGAGCACGGAGTTATCACATGGCAAAGGAGGCAACAAATTTACAGATCCGAGGACTTAGTGGCAATTTATACCTCCGAAAAAGTCAACGGGACGGATCCGTGCGGGATGGGACGGAGCGGATCGGGGGCGTGGCGTTTGGTTGGATGTCTTGGTGGATCTGGTCCAACTGACCAGATCTGACCGGAGGAGCTCCGGCGAGGCGGCGGCGGCCGGAGCGGAGGGCGGAGGCGGCGGGCCGGCGAGGTGCGGCGGCCGCCCGGGCGGCGGACGGTGGCGGACGCCGGGGCGGCCGCTGAGCAGGGCGCCCGAGGCGGCGGCGGAGAGGGAGCGGCCGGGCGGCGCGCCGGCGGGAGGTGGCGGCGCGGCGTCGTGGAGAACCGGCGGCGGCGGGCGGCGAGCTCCCGGCCGGCGGCGGGGAAGACACGCGGGGAGGCGCGGGAGCCTCGGCCCGGGAGGTGGCCCGGGGCGGGCCGGAGCCGGGCTCCGCGGGCCCGTAGCGGCGCGGTGGGAGGCCGGCGGGTGAGGGCGCCACGTGGCGGCCTGGGAGTGGCCGCGGGGGCGGCGGCGGACGTGTCCGGCGCGCGGAGGAGCTGCGGGGCACGGGGAAAAAGGAAAAAAGGGAAGAACTAGGGTTTCGCCCGAAACTGGAGGGGATGGGGCCTTTTTATAGGCATAGGGAGCTAGGAAGGTCCAAATGAGGAGTGGTTTTCGCCCACACGATCGCGATCCGACGACCGAGAGGATGGGAGTGGTTGTGCTAGGTGAGTGGGCTGTTGTGGAGGGGTCTTGGGCCAAAAGGAAGAGGAGCTTTTAGCCCACTAGGTTAGCCGTTGGAGTAACAAACGACCTCCAAACGCGATGAAACTTGACAGGCGGCCTACACGTACTAAAACAACAACGCATGACAAGTCTCACCTCATTCCGAGAACGTTACACGCCCACAAATGAAAGAAGGACTCGGGGGTGCCACGAGCATGTTTGTGTGTGTCGGAACTCGAAACAGACAACGGGAAGTGACGAGCGGGACCGGGTGCAAGTGACAACACGAATGCAATGCAATGCACATGATAACATGACATGGATGAAATGCACACACGCACACGCAAAACAAAGAAACCCGAAATGAAAGAAGAGCCCAGAATGGAATTGATGAAGTCAATGTTTCATATATTGCCATAATTGGAAAGTATCACATATGAGGTGTTACAAACTCTCCTCCACTATAAAAAGATCTCGTCCCGAGATCAAGGACTGGAGGAAGGAAGGATACTCGGAACGAAGGTGATCTTCTCGTCCCCACGTAGCTTCTCGGTCGGTATGGTGTGACCACTTTACTTTCAAGAACTTGATGGACTTGTTGCGGGTTTTGCGCTCAGTTTCCTCAAGAATAGCAACAGGGTGCTCACGATAAGACAAGTCTTGTTGAAGATCAATCTCCTCGAACGGAATGGTGCGTTGAGGTGTCTTGAAGCACTTGCGGAGTTGAGACACGTGAAACACATCATGAACATTTGCAAAGTTGGAGGGAAGCTCGAGTTGGTAGGCTAGATCGCCTCTCTTGCCAAGAATCTTGAAAGGGCCCACGTATCTTGGAGCAAGCTTGCCCTTGATACCGAACCTTTGAGTGCCCTTCATGGGAGAAACACGGAGATAACATGGTCTCCAATGTCGAAAGCCAAGTCACGGTGCTTGCCGTCATAGTAGCTCTTTTGACGCGATTGTGCGGCTTTGAGATTCTCATGTATGACTTTGCACATTTCTTCGGCTTCCGAGATCAAGTCATTTCCAAGAAGTTGACGTTCACCAGTCTCGGACCAGTTGAGAGGGGTACGACACTTTCTGCCATAGAGGATTTCAAAAGGAGCTTTGCCGGCACTTGCTTGGAAGCTGTTGTTGTAGGAGAATTTGGCAAACGGGAGACAATCTTCCCATTTCATACCGAAAGAGATGACACAAGCTCTTAGAATGTCTTCGAGGATCTGGTTCACTCTTTCGACTTGACCACTAGTCTAAGGGTGAAACGCAGTGCTGAAGCGAATTTTTGTGCCCATGGCTGACTGAAAGGAGTCCCAGAACTTGGATGTGAACAAACTTCCACGGTCTGAGGAGATGACTTGAGGAATGCCATGCAAGGAAACAATCCTGGAGGTGTACAACTCTGCCAGCTGAGCTACGTTGATGGATTCTTTGACGGGAAGAAAATGCGCTACTTTAGTTAGCTTGTCAATCACTACGAAGATAGCACCATTTCCCTTCTTGGACTTAGGAAACCCATTGACGAAATCCATTTCAATGTGATCGAATTTCCACTCGGGAATAGGTAGAGGTTGAAGGAGTCCGGCTGGATGTTGATGCTCTGCCTTCACTCTTCTGCAGACATCACATTCATTCATGAATTGGGCAATCTCCCTTTTCATGCGAGTCCACCAATACGATTTCTTGAGGTCTTGGTACATCTTGGAACTTCCGAGATGAATCGAGAGGAGGGAGTCATGTGCTTCGTTCATTATGAGCTTCCTGAGATCACCCTTGGGAACCACAATTCTGTCCTCAAAGAATAAGGTGTCTTTCTCATCAACGCGATAGCACTTGTATTTGGGAGTACCCTTAGCAATACCATGTTTCACTTTCTGCACCATAGCATCACTAAGTTGGGCCTCACGAATTTGATCTTCCAAGGTAGGAGCAACTTGAAGATCTGTAAGAAAGCCTTGTGGAACAACTTGGAGGTTGAGCTTCCTGAATGATTCACAAAGTTCAGGCTGGAACGGTTTGAGAAGGAGACTGTTGCAATACGCCTTTCTGCTCAAGGCATCTGCAATGACATTGGCCTTGCCAGGTGTATACTCAATGTTTGGATCATACTCTTGAATCATCTCAACCCAACGAGTCTGACGAAGGTTAAGGTTTGGCTGTGTGAAGATGTACTTCAAGCTCTTGTGATCGGTGAAGATGTCCACTTTTCTGCCCAACAGAAGGTGTCTCCACGTGATCAAGGCATGTACAACTGCTGCTAGCTCGAGATCATGTGTGGGGTAATTCTTCTCATTTGGTTTCAGCTGACGAGAAGTGTATGCTACAATCTTCTTGTCTTGCATGAGAACACCACCAAGACCTTGCAATGAAGCATCACAAAAGACTTCATAAGGCTTGGACTCATCCGGAGGAGTAAGAACCGGAGCAGAAATGAGCTTCTCTTTGAGTGTTTTGAATGCCACATCACAATCAGGAGTCCAGGAGTACTTGACATTCTTCTGCAATAGGTTGGAAAGAGGCTTGGCAATCTTGGAGAAGTTCTCAACAAACCTTCTGCAATAGCTAGCGAGACCAAGGAAGCTTCAGAGTTGCTTGACATTCTGCGGGGGTTCCCAGTTGACAATGGCTTCAACTTTCTCGGGGCTCACAGAAATGCCCTCGGCAGAGATAATATGGCCACGATATAAGATTTTATCCAGCCAGAATTCACATTTGGAGAACTTCGCATAGAACTTGTGTTCACGGAGCCTGTCAAGGACCAAACGGAGGTGCTTGGCATGGTCTTCTTCATTCTTGGAGAATACCAAGATGTCATCCGATAGACGAGAACAAATTCATTGGTGTAGTGGTTGAATATGAAGTGCATCATCCTCGAGAAAGTGGGTGGAGCATTTGCAAGGCCGAAAGACATGACCGTGTATTCATAGGAGCCATAGCTTGTTCTGAATGCGGTCTTGTGAATATCCTCTTCACGGATACGAATCTGATGGTAACCCATTCGGAGATCGAGCTTCGAGAACACCTTTGCTCCTTTGAGCTGCTCGAACAATTCATTGATATTGGGGAGCGGGTATTTATTCTTTATTGTCTTCTTGTTCAATGGCCGGTAGTCAATGCAAAGGCGTTCCGTGCCATCCTTCTTCTTGACAAATAGAACACCACAGCCCCAAGGAGAAGTACTAGGCTTGATTAGACCCATACGTTCTTGCTCATCGAGTTGTTTCTTCAGCTCCTTCAACTCATCAGGGGAAAGCTTGTATGGATGCCAACATGCTGGCTCGGTACCGGGTTCGAGTTCAATGATGAATTCAACTTGACAATGGGGAGGCATGCCTGGAATTCCTTCAGGGAAAACATCTTCATATTCATTAACCACCGAAATCTGAGAAATGGCATTAATCTCGCCCTTGTCATTGAGAGAGAATAGCCTGATAGTGTTATCTCGAGCTGCGAAGATAATCACGTCTTCGTCAGGGTGAGTTCGCTTGAACTCCTTGTTTGGACAATCAATATTTGCATCATGCTTGGAGAGCCAATCCATCCCAAGAATAAGATCAATGTCCGAATTACCGAGAGCAATAGGAGAAGCCAGAAATTTATAATTGCCCATTTTGATAGAAATGTTAGGAGCTACAATATGAGAGCTCATCCTCATTCCTGGAGAAACCACACGAAAAGGATCTTGCAAAATTTCTGTAGGCAACTCATGCTTGGACAAGAAAGGTTTTGAGACGAAGCAATGCTATGCACCTTAATCAAATAAAACTTTTGCGGGAACAGAGTTAACTGAGAGGTTACCCAATATCACATCAGAAGAATTCTCTACTTGAGCTGCATTCATCAGATTCACTCTTGCTGACTTGGGATTGTGCTTGACAATGGCATTGCTGACAGGTGGAGGTGGCGGAAGGCGCCTTTGAGTACACTTGTTGGCATAATGACCCTTCTGGCCACACTTGTTGCAAGTCACTTCTGAGAGAGTCCGGTCATAAGGACCACTTGATCTTGAGGCTTGAAACTGAGGCTTGGACTGATTGCTTGGGTTGGGTGGGTGGGAGAAACCACGGCCACCCGAGTGCTTGTTGTTGTTTGGAGGACGGAGCACTGGAGGAGGCGGTAGCCAGAACTTCTGCTGCTTGGCAACCACTTGAGAAGAAGAGGAGGAGTGAACAACATCTCTGATCCTCTTTTTGGAAGCTTCAATCTTGAGCTGAGCTGCCTCTTGCTTGAGAGCCATATTGTAGAATTGATCAAATTCATCCGGCTTGAACAAGGTGAGAGCAAGTTGGAGTTCATCCTTCCGACCACCTCGGAATTGATAAATCTTGCTATTGGCATCGGGGATGTCTTGCTTCGCATAACGGGCAAGATTCTGGAACTTGACATTGTATTGATAGACAGACATGGTGCCTTGCTTCAGGTTGCGGAATTGCTCACGCATGCCCTCAATGACACTGGTTGGAATGTGGTGAGAGCGAAAATCTTTGCAGAAGTCAGTCCACGAGATCTCACGTTCACCTCTGGAATCTTTGTACTGTTGCCAGCAATCAGCAGCTTGATTTTTGAGCTGGAAAGTGGCAAACTTGACATAATCCTCAGGTCTCACGTTACTGCATTCAAAGTGCTTTTTGATGTTTGCGATCCAGTCTTCAGCATCTAGCGGATCCACACAGTAACTGAACGACTTTGGTTGGTTTGCTAGGAATTGGTTGAGAGTCGCAAAGTGAGGTTGATTGAACAGATTGCCTTGGCCTTGGTTCCCATGCTTGCCTTGATTTGCTTGGTTGGCTTGAAAGTTCTGCATCATTTGCATAAGCATCTGGGTGTTCTGGTTGGTTGCTTGCATAATTGCTCTCCATGCCTCAGACGGAGGAGGAGCGGAAGGAGGTTGCTCTTCTTCACCCTCTTGGTTAGGGTTGGGAACCCTCTTGGGAGCCATCCTGAATATGATGGCAACCGTTAGCCATTGATGGAAAAATATATATAAGCTAAATCAACGGCTAGAAATTGCAACATAAGTCTTCACAAGAACATTCGAACAAAATGAACGAATGAATTCCACAGTTTAATGGTACAACAATCTTCTCGAGAAGCCACTTGGGAGAACAAAAGGTAAATAAAAACAACAAGGTACAGATGGAACAAATACATGATAGAAGTTTCGTCCCACATGTTCGTGCTGAATGCCCCATGGTACGTGTTACAAAGGGTGTTGCAATCCCCGGATCAGCATAGCCAAGGACCCTTTAAGATGCAACTCCCAATTGGAACAACGCCCATGAAACCTCTTCACTCGATGTTGAACCCCAAACCTCATACCATGCACTCGTTGGAAGAATACCTACGAGCTACTTGAAAACCCACCTATTAATTCCCGAAGCTTTCCGATTATGCAATCTGGTATTGGGGATACAGGGGAAGCACCGCACACTCAACTCTAAACCTACATCCAGCTGTATCCATCCGTCAACACATAACCAGTCATCCTCGGAAACTGTTTACCTCGGACCTTCGAAACGCATCCGCTATACTAGCTGTGGCAATACTCCCGAACTATCCCACCAGTACTGGGTGACGTCTGGGTTATCTCACCACTAACCGCATAGAAGAGTTTTCGATGTCGGCCAACTCTGGTATTCTAGAACCGCTACGATACATTTGTGATGACAACACCTCGGAGCTCAACTCTCCGGGACACTGCCACAACCCCTAAATGACAGGAGGCATCGAGAACAATGTTCTCGTCACAAAGATATGGGAACAATCCAAAGAATACTCGCGTGATCCTTAATTTTTTTTAGTGAATTTTTGAGAGTAGAAGAGATAGAGCAACGTCAGGAGTCCTCACCAGAGCGATGAAGGGATGAGGATTAAAAAGAAATCCTACTCTCCGATATATATAGGACTCAAAACATTTTTTTGTGTGTGCCTAGACTCAACCGTCAACGATTCGATCAATCAGGGGGGCTCCTAGGTCGGAGAAGGCTCTGAATACCAACTTGAAATGCCCAGTATGCGACTATGTCTCCCACGTGTCGAGGCACGACTTAAAGACATAATCGCATACTAGAATGATCTCAAGTATGGTATCTTTGCACAACTCATGTAAAAGCAGGGATGAAAGTGTAAAATGGTAGTTGGCTTACACTCGCCACGTCACACAATGAAATACATTATACATCATCCAATAACATCAGAGTCCGACTACAGACAAAATCCAAACGAAAGATACCATAAAACAACACAAGGCCTGATCACCCCTAGTAGAAGCCACTACTGATCGTCAGGATAAGACACATAGTAACGTCCACGCTCTTCGTCGAACTCCCAGTACAGCTCTATCCCATCTCCTGTATAGTTCTCCACGGTACCTGCATCTGGTGTGTGTTGAATCTGTGAGCCACAGAGGACTCAGCAATCCCGTTCCCGGGTAACAAGACTATCAAAGCCTTAGGTGTGGAAAAGGCTTATAACAAGGTTGCAGCAGCACTAAGCACTAACTAACGAGTTTAGAGCGAGAAGAGAACAAGTGCCAACGATCGCCAAGTTGATCAAGAAGTGATCCTAACCACTCACGATCAAACATAACCCCACCGTGTTCACTTCCCGAAACCCTTCGGAACGAGACCATCACGGTTACTCACGCAGGTAGTGTATTCATGAACATGGTGTCAAGTTGTCTACAACCGGATATTAACAAATTCCCATCTGCCACATAACCGCGGGCACGGCTTTCGAAAGATCAAAACCCTGCAGGGGTGTCCCAACTTAGCCCATCACAAGCTCACGATCTGCGGAGTCGCAACTCCAAGGTGGGAAGACCCGAGTATTCTCGGAATCCCGTGCTCAAGATATTTCGACAAAGGTAAAACTAATCTAGCATGACCTCCCGGCGTGCCGACACCCTGATAGTAGCCGCGCGTATCTCGTCTGAGGCCACAACCGGATGAGCTATGGTTTCAGCATCCAAAATACCCCAAGTTGCCAAGGGGCGGTGCCGCAAGCTGCTCTAGGTTGGACCAACACTCATGAGGAGCAATGGCCCGGGGTTGTTAATTAAGTCCTCGGGATAGCTAGTCCCTATGCAAGTTTTAGTTATTAGGCAAAAGTAAAACTAATGTCGGGCCTTGCTGGAAAAGCTTTAAATAGAGCGAATTATCAAGGGGGTCCCATAATCCCAACCGTGTTAGGAACGCAAAATCAAGGAACATAACACCGGTTTATCGGTTCCTAGGGTGGCATGAGTGGAACAAAACACCAAGCAAGAGGCTTAGCCTTCCACCCATTACCAATATATAGGTGCATTAGTTTAACAATTTATATATTGTGATATCCCAACAACAACTTCATCACGAAGCAAGAATCTTCAAATATTCACCTGCAACTAACAACGCTATAAGAGGGGCTGAGCAATGCATACTTAGCCAAACAATGGTTTGCTAGGAGGGTGGTTAAAGAGTTTCATGGCAACAATAGGAGGGCTGACAAACAGACATAGGCATCGAGGCAATATCTAAAGAGCGAGACATCTAGCATAGGCAAAGATAGTAGTGATATCTGGGAATGGTCATCTTGACTGTTGATTCCACGGAGGGATCATAACCTTGCTCCTCAAACTCAGCCTCGGTAGTAACCTCGAACTCCGAATCGGCTCCCGGCTCTACCCAACACAAGAACACAACAACGGCATAATATCAAACACGGTGCAATGCACAATCAACATGATGCAAGTCATAACATGGGATGCGAGTATGATGTGCGTATGCATGTGGATGCTCTTGAGCCTAAGGAGAAGATGATGGAAAAGGCCTCATCTTGGGAAACCAAGCAAGCCACTAGATAGAGGGGAATATTTTGGTTGAAATCGATATAAAGATCACCGGAAACGGACGCAAGGTTTGCAAAAGACAAGCAAAACAAGATTCAAGCAAAACTGCAGTTTACAGCAACATGGCATCTTTGGAGCAAGAAATAATTATGCTACAACACTCAAACATGGAGACAAAGGGCATGGATGTGAAATAGACATGATACTTAACAAGCATGAACTTAGAACACACCCAAAACCTTGCTGGGACACAATTAAACAAGCCTGGCAAGTTGTAACAAATTTACAGAATTCTCAGACTTAGTGAAAATAACAAGGCATGGCAGAATTACAATGAATATGCATGTTTGCAAGCTTGTGCAACTCAACTCAAAGCATAACATGGCAAGTTAAGATAACCAACAACAAGAAGACATATTTGAGATGCTACTCAAAGCACGAACATGCCCATAGGATGCATAGAACACTAGCTACACTCGTGGCAAAACTGAACTTGCTGATAACATGCTGACAGATACATTTTATAGTCCCTTGAGAGCATGAAAACAACAAGTTACAGCAAGCCATCATGCAATCAAAAGGCATGGCAATAACATACATAACATGCTCTTCAAGAATAACCACATGGCTACTTCTACAACATCCTAGAACATGTCTCAAACACCATGGCAAAAGAGCAAAAGTTTATCCAGACTTAGCAAAATCTGGGCATGCTGACAGATAAATTTTATAGCAACTTGAGGGCCTCATAACAACAATCTACAACATGGCATCATGGCAAACAAGAGCATGGATAGCTAGAGCATAACATATACATCAAGGAACACCCACTGGACAACTCTAAACATGCACAACAAAGACGGGGGCATCATGGATACATGGCATAAAATTTAACAGATTCACACATAGGAGAAATTGATAAACATGATGACATGTTTACAAGCTTGTTGCACTCATATCAAGACATATCATGGCATGAAAATGAATCTATCATGTAGAGCACTTACCCAAGAGCAAAACTCATGTTGACACCTAGCTCATATGACACATGGATAAATAAGCACAAGCAAGGCAAAACATCATCTCATAACAAGTTCAGAAACTTATCAGCCCAATGCACTTTTGCAACAGAGATAAACATGGCAATATGACACCTAACATGAATGCTACAACAAGCATCATGTAGAGCATTTCACAACGAAGGTCTGGACATATCATTCACTCCAATCGGACCAACATGCACAAAGTTATCAACTCACGAACATGGCAACAAATTTACACAGACAACAAGTTACAACAACATGCACTCTTGCCACGAAGATTGAGTCAACTAGATGATCTCTTACATGCATGAAACTGGTACTAACATGTAGAGCACGATGAGACGAACATTTCGACATATCATACGCGCAAACGGAGCTACGAGCACGAAGTTATCACATGGCAAAGGAGGCAACAAATTTACAGATCCGGGGACTTAGTGGAAATTTATAACCCCGAAAAAGTCAACCGGACGGAGCGGATCGGGGGCGTGGCGTTTGGTTGGATGTCTTGGTGGATCTGGTCCACCTGACCAGATCTGACCGGAGGAGCTCCGGCGAGGCGGCAGCGGCTGGAGCGGAGGGCGGAGCCGAGGCGGCGGCGGAGAGGGAGCGGCCAGGCGGCGCGCCGGCGGGAGGTGGCGGCGCGGCGTCGGGGATAACCGGCTGCGGCCGGCGACGAGCTCCCGGCCGGTGGCGGGGGAGATGCGCGGGGAGGCGCGGGAGCCTCGGCTCGGGAGGCGCCCCTGGGCGAGCCGGAGCCGGGACCGCGGGGCCCGGAACGACGCAGTGGGAGGCCGGCGGGCGGCGGGGCATGGGGAAAAAGGAAAAAAGGGAAGAACCAGGGTTTCGCCCGAAAATGGAGGGGATGGGGCCTTTTTATAGGCATAGGGTGCTAGGAAGTTCCAAATGAGGAGCGGTTTTCGCCCACATGATCGCAATCCGACGACCGAGAGGATGGGAGTGGTTGTGCTGGGTTAGTGGGCTGTTGCGGAGGGGGTCTTGGGCCAAAAGGAAGATGAGCTTTTAGCCCACTAGGTTAACCGTTGGAGTATCAAACGACCTCCAAACGCGATGAAACTTGACAGGCATCCTACACGTACTAAAACAACAACGCACGACAAGTCTCACCTCATTCCGAGAACGTTACACGACCACAAACGAAAGTAGGACTCAGGGGTGCCACGGGCACGTGTGTGAGTGTCGAAACTCGAAACGGACAACGAGAAGTGACGAGCGGGACCGGGTGCAAGTGAAAACACGAATGCTATGCAATGCACATGATAACATGACATGGATGAAATGCACACACACACACACACGCAAAAAAAAAGAAACCCGAAATGAAAGAAGAGCCCTGAATGGAATTGATGAAGTCAATGTTTCATATATTGCCATAATTGGAAAGTATCACATATGGGGTGTTACATTAGCTTAGCACTATGATCGTTTAGTTTTACTGCTATTGCTTTCTTCATGACTTATACATGTTCCTATGACTATGAGATTATGTAACTCCCGAATACCGGAGGAACGCCTTGTGTGCTATCAAACGTCACAAAGTAACTGGGTGATTATAAAGATGATCTACAGGTGTCTCCGAAAGTGTTTGTGGTGTTGGCATAGACCAAGAATAGGATTTTTCACTCCGAGTGTCGGAGAGGTATCTCTGGGCCCTCTCGGTAATACACATCGTAATAAGCCTTGCAAGCAAACGACTAATGAGTTAGTCACGAGATGATGTATTACGGAACGAGTAATGATACTTGCTGGTGACGAGATTGAATTAGGTATGATGATACCGATGATCGAATCTCAGGCCAGTAACATACCGATGACAAAGGGAACAACATATGTTGTTATGCGGTTTGACCAATAAAGATCTTCGTAGAATATGTAGGAACCAACATGAGCATCCAGGTTCCGCTATTGGTTATTGACCGGAGACGAGTCTCAGTCATTTCTACATAGTTCTCGAACCCGCAGGGTTCGCACGCTTAACGTTCGATGACGATCGGTATTATGAGTTTATGTGTTTTGATGTACCGAAGGTAGTTCAGAGTCCCATATGTGATCACGGACATGACGAGGAGTCTCGAAATTGTTGAGACATAAAATTGATATATTAGAAGGTTATATTCAGACACCGGAAAGGTTCCGGGGGTCACCAGATAAGTACCGGAGTACCGGGAAGTTATCGGAACCCCACGGGGAGTAAATGGGCCTTATTGGGCTTTAGGGGGGAGAGAGAGGGGCTGCCTAGGGCTGGGCTGCACGCCCCTTGAGCCTAGTCCAAATTGGACTATGGGGGAGGGGCAGCGCCCCCTCCTTCCTTGTCTTTCTCTCCTTCCCTTCCCCCTTCTCCGACTCCTACTAGGAAAGGTGAGTCCTACTCCTAGTGGGAGTAGGACTCCCCCCTTGGCGCGCCCCTCCCTAGGCCAGCCGCCTCCTCCCTCTCCCTCCTTTATATACGTGGGGAGGGCACCCTTTGGACACACATCAATTGTTCCTAGCCGTGTGCGGTGCCCAACTACACAGTTACACACCTTAGTCATATCGTCGTAGTGCTTAGGCGAAGCCCTTCACCGGTAACTTCATCATCACCGTCACCACGCCGTCGTGCTGACAAAACTCTCCCTCAGCCTCAATTGGATCAAGAGCTCAAGGGACGTCATTGGGCTGAACGTGTGCTGAACGCAGAGGTGCCGTACGTTCGGTACTTCGATCGGTTGGATCGCGAAGACGTTCGTCTACATCAACCGCATTACTAAACGCTTCCGCTTTCGGTCTACGAGGGTACGTGGACACACTCTCCCCGCTCGTTTCTATGCTTCTCTGATACGTCCAAAACGTATCTATAATTTCTGCTTGCTCCATGCCTCTTTTGTGTGATATTGCTATGATATTTATGCACTTCCATACACTTTTGATCATATTTGGACTAACCTATTAACTCAGTGCACCACAGTGCCAGTTCCTGTTTTCTGCTGTTTTTCTATTTCAGGTTTCCCCCATATTAAAAGTGCCCTAAAAATTCCAGGAAAAATACAGGAAAAATCAGCGTATCGGGAGCTTCCAGAAAAACCAAGGCAGGGCCAGAGGGGAGCCTGGGGTGGCCCAGGCGGCCACTCGGCGCGGCCCCACCCCTGGCCGCGCCAGGGGGGCGCCTGGGGCCCCACCTCCGCCTCTGGTGACCCCCTTTGGCATATATATTGCTCGTGTCCCGAAACCCTCGAGGACGGAACCCTTTTTCACGATCTCATCTCTGTTCTGCCGCCGCCGCGCTTCCAAGATCGGGAGCACCAGGAGAACTCTTCCCGGCACCCTGCCGGAGGGGAGAACCACCACCGGGAGCTTCTCCACCACCATGGACGCTTCCCAGATGAGTTGTGAGTAGTCTCCCTTGGACCATGGGTCCATGACCAGTAGCTATGTGATGTTCTCCTCCCCTCTTTGTTCTTCATCGATTAGACCTCGTGAGCTGCCCTACATGATCGAGGCACATATGTAATCTTTATGCTGTTGCTCTGCTGAGTTTGCCGGGATCCGATGGATTATGAGATTATGTTCAGATTGTGTGTGAGTAATATATTTGATTCACCTCTTATATATTTATGTTCTTGAGTAATTCTTGCATGTTCTCCGTTGCTATTTGTTGCTTTGGCCGAGTAGTAGGTAGTAACTCCAAGAGGGAACGTTATGCTTGATTGTGGGTTCATGCCCCTCGATGACTAGTTTGAGTGACAGAAACATGAGTCTAGGGGATGTGCTGTTGCCACAAGGGGGAAAACAACGGTGCTTGTACTTGCGGGTGCAAAGATTGTTTACTTTACGCAAAGTTCTTGTAATGCAGTTGTCCGTTGCTTTGAGTTTACACTTTGGGTGGGACTCGCAACTTAATACCAGCGAGATGTTCTGGATAGATATCTCAAGGTGGATGATTAGTAGTAGATGCAGATGGATTTCGGTCTACTTGCCTTGGCGTACCGCCCATGCTTTTGAGCCTCTACCTTTCTTTACATCATAGTTAGCATTGGTTTGCGCACATAATCCTGTCAATTGCCCAGCTGTAATTTGTTTACCTCGCTTAGCTATTTTATTGTCTTTTGGGAGAGAGACATCACTAGTGAACATCATGGGACTCCGGTCCATATTACCATCGCTGATCACACCCGCTATTTACTTCCTGTTCTTATTTCCTAGTTGCAGTCATACCTATCACTATTATCTCTTGCGTTTGATCCTTTGTAAATGACAAGGCTGGAGGGATTGACAACCTCTCTGTACTCGTTGGTAGCAAAGTTATTTGTATCTGTGTGCAGGTCCTGTCAAGCAAAAGTTTCTGGCGCTATTGACACCTTCTTGTCGACCCTCGGAGTCTCACGGGATTCGATCCTTCGTATCTTTGCCAAGGGAAATTTGCCGCTATGCTACATCTCAAACCTTCCACTTGGGGTAACCAACGAGGGGCGAGAAGCCATCATTCTCCTAGATAGATCTTGCGTGATTGTAAGATTTTTTTTGAAATACTACGTTTCCCTACAAGTGGCTGTTTTGAGGAAGGTATATGGTGGGTGTAATGCACCGGTGAGAGTTGCGCGGTACTAGAGAGGCTATTAATGGTGGAAGGGTGAGAGTGCGTATAATCCATGGACTCAAGATTAGTCATAAAGAAATCACATACTTATTACAAAAATTTATTATTCATCGAAACAAAGTGCTCCACGCATGCTCTTAGGGGGGAGGTTGGTAGGAGTTAACCATCTCGCACTCCCGACCTCCACACAAAGGATGACAATCAAAAAATAAATCATGCTTCGACTTCATCACATAACGGTTCACCATACGTGCATGCTACGGGAATCACAAACTTTAACACAAGTATTTCTACCAATCCACAATTACTCACTAGCATGACTCTAACATCACCATATTTATATCTCAAAACAATCATAAGGAATCAAACTTCTCATAGTATTCAACGCTCTTTTTTTATATCCCTCTTGAATGCCCATCATATTAGGACTAAATTCATAACCTAAGCAAATTACCATGCTGTTTAGAGACTCTCAAAATAATATAAGTGAAGCATGAGAGTTCAACAATTTCTATAAAATAAAACCATCGCCGTGCTCTAAAAAGATATAAGTGAAGCACTAGAGCAAATTGCCTAGCTCAAAAGATATAAGTGAAGCACATAGAGTATTCGAATAAATTCATGATTCATGCACGTCCCTATCAAAAGGTGTGTACAACAAGGATAATTGTGGCAAACTAAAAATCAAAGACTCATATCATACAAGACGCTCCAAGCAAACACATATCATGTGGTGAATAAAACTATAGCCTCAATTAAATTTACCAATGAATGAAGACGAAAGAGGGGATGCCATCCAGGGAATCCCCAAGCTTAGATGCTTGGTTGTCCTTGAATATTACCTTGGGGTGCCTTGGACATCCCCAAGCTTAGGCTATTGCCACTCCTTATTCCATAGTCCATCAAATCTTTACCCAAAACTTAAAAACTTCACAACACAAAACTCAATAGAAAGCTCATGAGATCCGTTAGTACAACAATTGATAGAAAAGCGCAAAGTTATGATGATATACAAGTTAATGATTACGAATATAGGCATCACGTCTGTGCCAAGTAGAATGACTCCTGCCTGCTTCTACTACTATTACTCCACACATCGGCCTCTATCCAGCATGCATCTAGAGTTCATTAGAGTGGAGTAACGCCTTAAGTAAGATGACATGATGTAGAGGGATAAACTCAAGCAATATGATGAAAACCCCATCTTTTTACCCTTGATGACAACAATACAATACGTGCCTCACCACCACTACCATGTCACTGGGAGAGGACACCGCAAGATTGAACCCAAAACTAAGCACCTCTTCCATTGCAAGAAATACCAATCTAGTTGGCCAAACCAAACCAATAATTCGAAGAGAAATACAAAGATATTTAATCATGATAAAAGAGTTCAGAAAAGACTCAAATAATATTCATAGATAATCTGATCATAAATCCACTATTCATCGGGTCTCGACAAACACACCGCAAAAGAATATTACATCGGATAGAACACCAAGAACATCGAGGAGAACATTGTATTGAAGCCAAAGTGAGAGAGAATAAGCCATCTAGCTACTAGCTATGGACCCGTAAGTCTGTGGTAAACTACTCACGCTCCATCGAAAGGGCAATAAGTTTGATGTAGATGCTCTCCGTGATCGAATTCCCCTCCGGCAGGATGCCGAAAAGGCCCCAAGATGGGATCTCACGGGAACAGAGGCTTGCGGCGGCAGAAAAATATTTTGGTGGATGCTTCTGGTGGTTTGGGAATATCTGGTAATTTATAGTACAATAATTAGGGTCGGAGGAGTCCCGAGGGGCCCACAAGCCCTCAGGACACCCCCATAGGGCGCGCCTGGCAAGCTTGTGGCCTCCTCGACCATCTTCTAACCTCCTCTCCAAGTTCCGTGGATGTCTTCTGGTCCAAGAAAAATCATCGTAAAGTTTTATTCTGTTTGGACTCCCCTTGATATTCCTTTTCTGTAAAAATCAAAACAAGGAAAAAACAGAAACTAGCACTGGGCTATAGGTTAATAGGTTAGTCCCAAAAATAATATAAAATAGCATATTAATGCATATAAAACATCCAAAACATATAATATAATAACATGGAACAATAAAAAATTATAGATACGTTGGAGACGTATCATTGTGCAAACATGGCATGCACTGAGTCCAGCACATATTTTAAAAAGGCGAGGGCCCTCTGAATTTATTGGAGAATGAAATTTCCAAACCTAGATGATGGTGAGTTGGTTGTTGAGGGAATTCAAGATTAAGGGGTCCTCGGGCCGCCGACCCATTGAATATGCGCTGGACTGATGGGCTACTATGAAGCCAAGCTGGAGCGTGGATCCGTGACCGAATAGGAGATCTTGGGAGTCGTGGTGTCCCCTCCATGTCAAGATTTAGCATGATCTTTCCTTTGTTGTAACTGATTGCATGTAACCCTAAACCTACCGGTGTATATAAAACCGGGTTTTTTTAGTCTTTAGGGCGAGAGCAACATCCAACACCCCATCAACTTAGGGTTTAGCTCGCCTGATCTCGAGGTAGATCGACTATGTAACCATATCATACACATCAAATACAATCAAGCATGGTGTAGCGTTTTACCTCTTCGAGAGGGACCAAACCTGGGTAAACACCGTGTTCTTTCTCCCATGTTCCCCATTGATCCTAGATCCACAGCTCGGGACCCCCTGCCCGAGATCCACCGGTTTTGACACCGACATTGGTGCTTTCATTGAGAGTTCCATTGTTGGGTCACCAAAGGATCGATGGCTCCCCTGATCATCAGAGATATTGTCAGCTCCGGGGGCCTCTTTGTCCTCGGCCAGATCTTCACGTTAGGCAGCATCGTGCTGCACGCCAACCCAACTGGTCATCTAGACCAAATCGTCAACTTTGCCCCTAAGCATCGGATTACATTCGGCAACTTGGAGTATGTCGCAGACACCCGAGGCGACCTGGTCTTTGCCAAATTCACAACCTCTGCCTGTACCCCTGTGGGCCCCGCTACACCTGCTCTGGAGCTTTCTCCCGATCCGTTCTACGAATCGGCCTCAAACCCTCGACTGGCTTCAAGCTCGGACGGCTCCACCGTGTCTGAAGATAAGGAATCCCCTTCGACCACGTCAGTGATGCCCGCAAAAGACCCAACCTCAGGCCTCAACATAGAAGCGGTGTTCGGACGATAAGAGCCACTCCTAGCCGAACCCTCTCCTCATGACACGCCTTCGGCCTTGAGCCCCACTGACGGGTCGATGTTTGGAAATCAGGAATCATCCCTCGGCGAACTCCTCCTCACGCACTTGGCTTTGAGCCCTAACACGGAGGCAACGTCTGAAGACTAGGTTTCGTCCTTGGACTCTTATGCCTATCTGGACACAAGCCCGACCCCAGGCCTCGAGGTCAACTCGGCCTTGGAATACCAGGATTCAGTTCCGACCTGAATCACTCCTCACCCCACCGCAACGGAAACCGGTCCCAAGCGGCCACCGCACGCCAGCACGGTAAGCCTTGCGTTGTTAAACTAGGCGCTCGACAGAATCCGAATGATGGCTATTCGAGATGACTCGACCTCATCCTGAGTGTAGCAGCCCCTCGAGGCAAATTATAGGGAATTTTATGACCCACCCATTGATACGTCTCCATCGTATCTACTTTTCCTAATGCTTTTCCTCTTGTTTTGGACTCTAATTTGCATGATTTGAATGAAACTAACCTGGACTGACGCTGTTTTCAGCAGAACTACCATGGTGTTATTTTTTGTGCAAAAATAAAAGTTCTTGGATTGGAACGAAACTTTGCGAGGATTTTTTATATAATAAAAGATAATTACTGGAGCCAAGAACCACCGGAGGGGGCCTCCTAGGTGAGCACAACCCACCAGGGCATGCCCCCCCTCAGGCGCGCCCAGGTGGGTTGCACCCACCTGGTGGCCCAGCAGACCCTGAATCCAACTCCATAAATACCTTTTTTCCAGAAAAAATCAGGGAGTAAGAATTATCTCGTTTCACGATACGGAGCCGCCGTCACCTCCTGTTCTTCACCGGGAGGCCATATCTGGAGTCTGTTTTGGGCTTCGGAGAGGGGGATCTTCGATCATCGTCATCACCGACCCTCCTTCATCGCCAATTCCATGATGCTCCCCACCGGGAGTGAGTAATTCCTTCGTAGGCTCGCTGGTCGGTGATGAGTTGGATGAGATTCATCATGTAATCGAGTTAGTTTGTTAGGGCTTGATCCCTAGTATCCACTATGTTCTGAGGTTGATGTTGATATGACTTTGCCATGCTTAATGCTTGTCACTTGTGCCCGGGTGCCATGATTTCAGATCTGAACCGTTTATGTTATCACCATTATATCTATGTTCTAGATCCAAGCTTGCAAGTTATATTCACCGATTACGTGTTATGATCCGTAAACCCCGGAGTGACAGTAGTTGGGATACTTTCCGGTGATGACCGTAGTTTGAGGAGCCAATGTATTCATTATGTGTTAATGCTTTGTTCTGGTTCTCTATTAAAAGGAGGCCTTAATATCTCTTAGTTTCCATATGGACCCCGCAGCCACGGGAGGGTGGGACAAAAGATGTCATGCAAGTTCTTTTCATAAGCACGTATGACTATTTACTGAATACATGCCTACATTATATTTATGAACTGGAGCTAGTGCCGTATCGCCCTAGGTTATGACTGTTATATGATGAATATCATCCAACAAAAGCACCGATCCAATGCCTACGAACTTCTCTTATATTGCTCTTGCTTTGTTACTATTGCTATTGTTACTGTTACACTTGCTACAAAATCATTGCTATCACTATTACTCTTACTATTGTTGTAGCTACTGCTATCAAAACTATCATACTACTTTGCTACTGATCACTTTGCTGTAGATAATTAATCTCTAGGTGTGGTTGAATTGACAACTCAACTGCTAATACTTGCAAATATTCTTTGGCTTCCCTTGTGTCGAATCAATAAATTTGGGTTGAATACTCTACCCTCGAAAACTGTTGCGATCCCCTATACTTGTGGGTTATCAAGACCTTTTTCTGGCGCCGTTGACGGGGAGCATAGCTATATTTGTTGAGTCACTTGGGATTATTATCAATTTATCACTATGAAGAATATGTTTCACAACATAAAGTAAATTTCTTTTTTCATTTTGGGACTGGGCATCCCTATTACCGCCATACTCTCGTGCAATGACAAGTGAATAAACACCCATCTTGAGAATAACACATCCAACATGAAAAATATTGGCCACCCCCTGCCGCTTCATGAGCGGTATGATCACACAAAAAGGAAATTTATTTTGAAAATTAGAGATGGCACATACAAATTTGCTTAGAAGGACATGTGGATACTGCATATAGGTAGGTATGGTGGACTCATATG
Organism: Secale cereale; assembly: GCA_902687465.1. Taxonomy (NCBI): domain Eukaryota; kingdom Viridiplantae; phylum Streptophyta; class Magnoliopsida; order Poales; family Poaceae; genus Secale; species Secale cereale. The sequence continues at coordinate 711,465,875 of LR738709.1, forward strand.
GCAAAACTGGGTTTAAGGATTTTGGATGCGCAAGTAGTATCTCTACTTAGTAAAAGTGAAGGCTAGCAAATAGATTGAGAAGCATCCAACCAAGAAAGAAAAAATCACATAAACGAGCATTAAGCATAACTAACTCCGAATAATGCACCACAAGTAGGGTGTAATTCCATTGCATAACTATTGACTTTCGTGCTTGCATAGAGAATCACAAACCTTAACACCAATATTCTTACTAAAGCATAATTACTCACCAACATGACTCACATATTATTATCATCATACCACAAAACTATTATAGGGAATCAAGTTTATTTTATCCAATGATCTTCATGAAAGTTTTTATTGTATCCCTCTTGAATATCTATCATTTTGGGACTAATTTCATATGTTGCTTTTGATAAGCTCGAACAAATCTAAGTGAAGAACATGAGCATAAATTATTTCGTCTCGCAAAATAATATAAGTGAAGCATGAGAGAATTTCTTCAAAAAAAATTTAACTCTCAAATAAATCTAAGCGCAGCATGAGAGCATTTCTTCAAAAATATTAAAGCACACCGTGCTCAAAAAGATATAAGTGAAGCACTAGAGCAATTCCATAGCTCAAATTTTTTAAGTGAAGCATAGAGAGCAATTCTAACAAATCATAGCATAATTTTGACTCTCGGAAATAGGTGTGTCTAGCAAGGATAGATGACACAAACTAAAAATCAAAACAAGCAAAGACTCATATAATACAAGACGCTCCAAACAAAACTCATGATATGTGATGAATAAAAATATAGCTCCAAGTAAAATACTGATGGTCGTTAGAAGAAAGAGGGGATGCCTTCCGGGGCATCCCCAAGCTTAGTTGCTTGTTTCTCTTTGGATAATAACATGGGGTGCCATGGAGAATCTCCAATCTTAGTCTCTTCTTACTCCTTATTGCTTCATCCATCGTGATCTCACCCAAAACTAGAAAACTTCAATCACACAAAACTCAACAAAACCTTCGTGAGATCCATTAGTATACAAAGCAAATCACCACTCTAAGTACTGTTTAAAACCCATTATTATTTTATTTTTGCATTATACCTATTGTATTCCCACTTTGCCATAGCTCATACCCCCATACAAACCATAGATTCATCGAAATAAGCACACAACGCAAAGAAAACAGAATCCGTTGAAAATAGAACAGTCTGTAGCAATATGAAAGTTTGTATACTTCTGTAACTCAAACAGTTCTAAGAAATTAGGACGATCTAGGACATTTGTATATCAATCTTGTGTAAAACATTCAAAATTTTCCGTAACTTTTGTGAATTTAAATAATTATTTTACTGGATGCAAAAGTTTCCGTTTTCAACAAGATCAAATCAACTATCACCAAACATAATCCCAAAGGCTTTACTTGGCACCAACACTAACTAAAACATAAAAAACACAATCATAACAGAGGCATGATTCTACAAACACTCAAGAACAGAAAGAAAAAAGGCAAAAATACAATTTATTCATTGGGTTGCCTCCGAGCAAGCGCTATTGTTTTATGCCCCTAGCTACGCATAATGCATATTTTCAAGTGTTGTCATCTTTATTTCTAGGTCCATAAGATGCCCTCATGATTGATTCATATGGTAGACTAATTCTTGTTCTTGGGAAGTGTTCCATGCCCTTCCTTATTGAAATTGAAATTTAATATTGCCTTCTTTCATATCAATCACGGCACCTATAGTGCGTAAAAACGGTCTACCAAGTATAATTGGACAAGATGGATTGCAATCAATATCAAGAACAATAAAATATATGGGTACATAATTCCTATTTTCAATAATAAGAACATCATTAATTCTTCCCATATGCTCTTTAATAGTAGAGTCCGCCAAGCATAAATTAAGAGAACATTCTACAATATAGGTAAGACCAAGCACATCACATAAAGATTTTGAAATTATGGAAACACGATACATCCATTTTGCATCATGTTTACCTACTGTTATTTATAATGTTTTTATACATAATAATGCTTTTTGGAGTAATTCTGATGCCTTTTCTCTCATAATATGCAAGGTTCACACAAAGAGAGAGAATACCGACAGCTGGAATTATGGACCTGAAAAAGCTACGTCAGGCCACCTATTCTGCACAACTCCAAATGAGCTGAAACTTCACGGAGATTTTTTTATGGAAACATTAGAATTATTTGAGAAAATAACTACCAGAGGGGCCCCACCAGGTGGGCACAACCCACCTGGGCGCGCCAGGGCCCCCAGGCCTGCCCTGGTGGGTTGTGCCCTCCTCGGCGCACCTCCGGTGCCCCTCTTCTGGTGTATAAGTCATTTTGACCTAGAAAAAAAAATAAGGGGAGGACTTTCGGGACAAAGCTCCGCTATCTCAAGGCGGAACTTGGGCAGGCGCACTATTGCCCTCCGGCAGAGCGATTCCACCCGGGGAACTTCCCTCCCGGAGGGGGAAATCATCGTCATCATCATCACCAACAACTCTCCCATCTTGGGGAGGGTAATCTCCATCAACATCTTCAACAACACCATCTCCTCTCAAACCCCAGTTCATCTCTTATGGTCAATCTTTGTCCCAGAACCTCAGATTGGTGCTTGAGGGTGACTAGTAGTGTTGATTAGATCTTGTAGTTGATTCCTATATGGTTTATTTGGTGGAAGATTATATGTTCAGATCCATTATGCTATTTAATACCCCTCTAATCTTGAGCATGATTATCGTTTGTGAGTTGTTACTTTTGTTCTTGAGGTCATGGGAGAAATCTTGTTGCAAGTAATCATGTGACTTTGATATGTGTTCGATATTTTGATGTTATGTATGTTGTGATTCCCTTACTGGTGTCATGTGAACGTCGACTACATGGCACTTCACCATGTTTGGGCCTAAGGGAATGCATTGTGGAGTATTTATTAGATTGTGGGTTGCAAGAGTGACAGAAGCTTAAACCCTAGTTTATGCGATATTTCATAAGGGATTGATTTGGATCCAAAAGTTTAATGTTATGGTTAGAATTTATCTTAATACTTTTCTTGTAGTTGCGGATGCTTGCGAGGGGGTTAATCATAAGTAGGAGGTTTGTTCAAGTAAGAACATCACCTAAGCACCGGTCCACCCACATATCAAATTATCAAAGTAGCGAACACGAATCAAACCAACATGATGAAAGTGACTAGATGAAATTCCCGTGTACCCTCAAGAACACTTTGCTTATCATAAGAGACCGTTTTGGCCTTTCCTGTGCCTCAAAAGGATATGGCTACCTTGCTGCACTTTTGTGACCATTATCGTTACTTGCTTGTTACAAATTATCTTGCTATCAAACTTCTCGTTACTTATAATTTCAGTGCTTGCAGAGAATACCCTTGCTGAAAACTACTTGTCATTTCCTTCTGCTCCTCGTTGGATTCAACACTCTTACTTATCGAAAGGACTACGATTAATCCCCTATACTTGTGGCTCATCAAGGATCTTTTCTAGCGCCGTTGTCGAGGATTGAAGCGCTCTTGGTAAGTGGAAATCGGTAAGGAAAAATTATTACTACGTGCTAAAATCTATTGTCACCTATTACTATGGAGAACAATCCTTTAAGGGGTTTGTTTGGGGTATCTTCACCTCGACCGGAACCAAAATTAGTTTCCCCTCAACCTACTACACCTACTGAAAATATTGGTTATGAAATTCCTTCAGGTATGATAGAACAACTGCTAGCTAATCCTTATGCAGGAGATGGAACCGAACATCCTGATATGCACTTGATATACGTGGATGAAATTTGTGGATTATTTAAGCTTGCAGGTGTACTCGAAGATGAAGCTAAGAAGAAGGTTTTCCCTTTATCTTTGAAGGGAAAAGCATTGGCATGGTATAGGCTATGCGATGATATTGGATCTTGGAATTGGAATCGTTTGAAATTGGAATTTCACCAAAAATATATCCTATGCATCTAGTTCATCGTGATTGGAATTACATATATAATTTTTGGCCTCATGAAGGAGAAAGTATCGCTCTAGCTTGGGGGAGGCTTAAGTTAATGTTATATTCATGCCCCAATCATGAGCTCTCAAGAGAAATTATCATACATAATTTTTATGCTCGACTTTCTCGTGATGATCAATCCATGCTCGATACTTCTTGTACTGGTTCTTTTATGAAGAAGACTATGAATTCATGTGGGATCTTTTAGAAAGAATTAAATGCAACTCTGAAGATTGAGAACTCGACGAAGGTAAAGAGTCAGGTATTAAGCTTAAGTTTGATTGTGTTAAATCTTTTGTGAATACAATGCTTTTCAAAAGTTTAGCACTAAATATGGACTTGACTCTGAGATAGTAGCCTCTTTTTGTGAATTATTTGCTTCTCATGTTGATCTTCCTAGGGAGAAGTGGTTTAAATATGATCCACCTATTAAAGAAGAAATTAAGGAACTAGTAATAGCTAAAGATGAAACTATCATTTATAATGTTGACCCTGTTTGTTCCTACTGCTTATATTGAAAAATCACCTTTCCCTGCTAGGATAAAGGAACATCCTAAGGTCTCAACCGTGGTAAATAAAAGCTATATTAGAGCACCTAAACCTGCTCAACAAATCAAGGTAGAACCTAGTGTTGCTATGGTTAAAGATCTCCTGGTAGAAAATATAGATGGGCATGTTATTTACTTCTGTAATGAAGCTGCTAGAATTGCCAAACCCGATGAGAAAGATAAACATAGACCTGCTGTTGGCATGCCTGTTGTCTCAGTCAAAATAGGAGATCCCTGCTATCATGGTTTATGTGACTTAGGTGCTAGCGTGAGTGCTATTACTTTTACCTTATATCAAGAAATTATGAATGATATAGCACCCCCTAAAATAAAAGACATAAATGTTACTATTAAACTTGCTAATAGAGACACCATCACACCACTTGGGTTTGTTAGAGATGTTGAAGTCTTGTATGGGAATATAAAATATCATACTGATTTTCTTGTTCTTGGTTCCCCACAAGAGACGTTTGTCCCATTATCTTCGGTAGACCTTTCTTGAACACCGTTAATGCTAAAATAGATTGTGAGAAACAAACCGTCGGTGTTAGTTTTGGTAATGAGTCTCATGAGTTTAAATTTTCTAAGTTTAGTAGAAAGCATCATAAGAGAGAATTACCTAGTAAGGATGAAATAATTGGTCTTGCTTCTATTGCTGTCGTGAATTTGTCACGACAGATGTCCTAGTGTAGCTTGAGAGGGATTGATCTAGACGAGAGACGCGAGCTTTTTTACCTAGGTTCATCCCCTTACGGTGGAGGTAAAAGCCTACTCCTGCTTCATTAATATTGATGATGACGATCTCGGTTACAAGGGCGATGTCTCGCTACTTCTATCTCGAGAGTATCTACTTTGATCTTGTCTAGACTTGTTTGTCTATCTAAAACTTGTCCCTCTAGGGGTGCCCTGCCCCTCCTTATATAAGTTGAAGGGGCGGCTTACATGTAGAGTCCTAGTAGGATTAGCATTATTGTATTCTCTATTACAAGTTGGATACAAGTCCGGGTCCCTTGCCGGGTCTTGTTCTTCTTGGGCCTTCTTCGTGAGCCCATGTCCATGCCTCTCTGATGAGCCGGCCCGCTCACAAGCCGCCAAGTCCGGGCGGGTTAATGATGAGGCACCAAGTCCGGCCGGGTTATCAATGAATTGTCAAGTCCCAGCCGGGTCATACTTCAGGCCGGGTCATACCGTGGGGTATATCCCCGACATTAGCCCCCAAATTTAATTTGGATTATCCATGTTAAACTGGTCCTGCAAAATAAACACAAGAACAAATTTGATAGGTTGTGCGCCGGGTCAAAGGTTCTTCTGAACCAACATCTGCTCATCCTTGTCAATTCTGTGTGAAAACACTTGACCGAGTCAATATTTATTGGGTCACGCAATTCTTGACTTATTCCATATCTCGTCTCTTGGCTTCTTGTAGAAAAATATTGGAAAAAATAATCCATTTGAGTTGGCTTCCAATACTCCGGCTTGACAAAAATATTGGACTCAAGATATTCATCTAATGATCTGCCGGCTTGAGGATGTAGAGCTTAGCAAGCTGTGATCATCGAAATTGCCGGGTTATAGAAATTGGTCATACCGGGTCATGATTGCTACAGACACCGGGTCACATAATTTGTCTTCCTGAATTCTTGAGGCCAAATCATAATACCCTGGTTTGCTCAAAACTGAGAATTTGAAGATGCACTTCCCTTATATGCATATCACCTGTAGACCCCAAGTCTTAAGAGGGGATCATACTGAGGGTTTTAAGGCTTGCTTCAATATAAATGCTCCAACTTTGGATATGCGAGCTGTTCATCTGAGTCACCAGTTATAAACTGAATATTTTGCATTTCACATATGTAGCCCCCAAGGGCCGGCTCATCAGTATGCAATGGGCCAGGTCTTCAATTTGGACCTTATAATCAGTTGAAACAAGTGAGCGATGTAGCCCCCAAGTGCCGGGTTGTCTTGACTGCAGCAACCTGGGACATGATAATTGTCTTATGTTTAATAAAACTTCAACCAGTGTAGCCCCCAAGGGCCAGGTCATTATGTAATAACGAGCATGGACTTCTGCATATCTGATTATATAGACTGACATGAGCAATTAGTAGCCCCCAAGGGCCAGCTCATCACCATGTGATGGGTCGGGTCTTCAATGAGGCAAGTTAAAAATGACCTTGCATTAGCCCCCAAGTGTCATGGTGCATGCTTGCAGCGACATGGGACTTCCATATTTGAAATAATCATGATTTGAATAATGTAGCCCCAAGTGCCAGATCGTGTGCCTGCAGTGATTCGTCACTATTCCTTCCATTGTAAAATAGAACCATATCCATTGTTCGGATGTTGTTGTTGAAAGCCTTTGCATATTCAATATTGAACCATGCTCTCTGCTATGAGCCGGTATTCTTGGATAAATAAATAATAGCCATTGCTCTGAAGTGTCTTTGAAAACCTCAATCATAATATTGGTTATTGATAATCATAAAAATCCAGCCATGTTGTCTATTAAAGATTTGAATACTGTATCTATTGATAAGTAAATCCAGAGTTAAATACCTGGTGGCTCTTGGCCGATGGCGACTTAGTGCGCATCCATTGTACTCCGGAATGCAACCCGGCGGCTTATAGCCTTTGTAAAAAATCAAGGACTAATAACCCTTTTGAAACACCAACTTTTGATGATGGGATTGAACTTAATCATTTAGGTAAGCCATAGCTCTGCATGTCCTGCACATAGTTTAAACAACATATGCCCTGGCGACTTAACATCAAAAGCCAGGGCGGGTAAAAACCCAAACATAATATAGTCTTATGTAATTATGTAAAAGACTAGAATTAAGGCCATCGAAGCCAAAATAGACTGGCGACTTAAAGTTAAAAGCCAGGGTGGGTGATAACCCAAATACTTGTAACTACAGCTATATAAGCCGGAACATACTGGCGACTTAAAGTCAAAAGCCAGTGCGGGTGACAACCCGAAGTAGCCAATTATGACTATTAAAAACCAGAATTAGATGACTCGGCGGTTCATATTCCGGTTCAAAAACTCATAACAAGAGATGCAAATCTCAAATATGCAATCAAGACTTGTTAGTTAATACCACATAATGAATTTACGCGCTAATGCCTCATAGTTGTGGCACCAACGCCAGGTTATGGGCTGACGCTGCGTAATTGCTGTTCCAACACCAGGTTATGGGCTGACGCCTCATAATTGTGCTTCTAACACTAGGTTATGGGATGACGCCTCATAATTGTGGCACCAACGCCATGTTATGGGCTGACGCCTCATAATTGTGGTTCCAACACCAGGTTATGGGCTAACGCCTCATAATTGTGGCACCAACGTCAGGTTATGGGCTGACGCCTCATAATTGTGGTTCCAACACCAGGTTATGGGCTGATGATACATCTCCAACGTATCTATAATTTTTTTTATTGTTCCATGCTATTATATTATCCATCTTGGATGTTTTATATGCATTTATATGCTATTTCATATGATTTTTGGGACTAACCTATTAACCTATAGCCCAGTGTGAGTTTCTGTTTTTTCCTTGTTTTTGAGTTTTACAGAAGAGGAATACCAAACGGAGTCCAATTGACGTGTCATTTTTGACGATTTTTTATGGACCAAAAGAAGCCCTCGAAGTAAAAGAGTTGGGCCAGAAGAGTCCCGAGCCGTCCACGAGGGTGGAGGGCGCGCCCTACCCCCCTCGGCGCGTGCCCCTATCTCGTGGACGGCTCGAAGACCCCCCTAATGTGAGACCGACGCCAAAAATTCCTATAAATACAGAAACCCCCGAAAAGAAACCTAGATCGGGAGTTCCGCCGCCGCAACCTATGTTGCCGCCGAAAACCAATCTAGACTCGTTCCGGCACCCTGCCAGAGGGTGGGATCCCTCACCGATGGCCATCTTAATTATCCCGGCGCTCTTCATGACGAGGAGGGCGTATTTCACCCTCAGGGCTGAGGGTATGTACCAATAGCTATGTGTTTGATCTCTCTCTCTCTCTCTCTCTCTCTCTCTCTCTCTCTCTCTCTCTCTCTCTCTCGTGTTCTTGAGATGGCACGATCTTGATGTATCGCGAGCTTTGCTATTATAGTTGGATCTTATGATGTTTCTCCCCCTCTACCTTCTTGTAATGGATTGAGTTTTCCCTTTGAAGTTATCTTATCGGATTGAGTCTTTAAGGATTTGAGAACACTTGATGTATGTCTTGCATGTGCTTATCTATGGTGACAATGGGATATTCACGTGATCTACTTGATGTATGTTTTGGTGATCAACTTGCGAGTTCAGTGACCTTGTGAACTTATGCATATGGGCTGGCACACGTTTTCATATTGACTCTCCGATAGAAACTTTGGGGCACTCTTTGAAGTTCTTTGTGTTGGTTAAATAGATGAATCTGAGATTGTGTGATGCATATCGTATAATCATACCCACGGATACTTGAGGTGACATTGGAGTATCTAGGTGACATTAGGGTTTTGGTTGATGTGTGTCTTAAGGTGTTATTCTAGTACAAACTCTAGGATAGATCGAACGGAAAGAATAGCTTCGTGTTATTTTACTACGAACTCTTGAATAGATCGATCAGAAAGAATAACTTTGAGGTGGTTTCGTACCCTACAATAATCTCTTCGTTTGTTCTCCGCTATTAGTGACTTTGGAGTGACTCTTTGTTGCATGTTGAGGGATAGTTATATGATCCAGTTATGTTATTATTGTTGGGAGAACTTGCACTAGTGAAAGTATGAACCCTAGGCCTTGTTTCCTAGCATTGCAATACCGTTTGTGCTCACTTTTATCATTAGTTACCTTGCTGTTTTTATATTTTCATATTACAAAAACCTATATCTACCATCCATATTGCACTTGTATCACCATCTCTTCGCCGAACTAGTGCACCTATACAATTTACCATTGTATTGGGTGTGTTGGGGACACAAGAGACTCTTTGTTATTTGGTTGCAGGGTTGTTTGAGAGAGACCATCTTCATCCTACGCCTCCCATGGATTGATAAACCTTTGGTCATCCACTTGAGGGAAATTTGCTACTGTCTGCTACTTCTCGTGCTTGCGTTGTATTCCCTCGAAGAGGAAAGGGTGATGCATCATAGTAGCGTAAGTATTTCCCTCAGTTTTGACAACCAAGGTATCAATCCAGTAGGAGACCACGTGCGAGTCCCTCACACCTGCACAAACAAACAAGAACTTCGCAGCCAACGCGATAAGGGGTTGTCAATCCCCTTTATGGTCAGTTACGAAAGTGAGATCTGATAGATAGGATAGTTTGATATTTTTTGGTATTTTTAGGATATAAGAACAGAAAGTAAAAGCAGCAAAGTAAAGTAGAATGTAGATTGATATGTTGAGAATAGACCCGGGGCCCATAGGTTTCACTAGTGGCTTCTCTCATGATAGCAGAATTCTACGCTGGGTGAACAAATTACTGTCGAGCAATTGATAGAAAAGCGAATAATTATGAGAATATCTAGGCATGATCATTCTATATAGGCATCACGTCTCGAGACAAGGAGACCGAAATGATTATGCATATACTACTATTACTCCACACATCGATCGCTATCCAGCATGCATCTAGAGTATTAAGTTCATAAGAACAGAGTAATGCTTTGAGCAAGATGACATGATGTAGAGGGATAAACTCAATCAATATGATATAAACCCTATCTTTTTATCCTCGATGGCAACAATACAATACGAGGCTTGCTGCCTGTCAGGGATATTACTATTAGGTATAAACCGCCCAGGAGGGGCCGGTTTATGCCTGTGGAGATTATTTCTACTGAAGCCTAGCCAAACGTGGAGCAAGACGTTGTAGTCCAAGAAGCTTAAGGCCCAAGAGGCATTAGGGCCCATGATTTGTAAACCGCCATATGATGTGTAACTTGTGATGTAAGATAGGAAGGATAGAGACCGAGCCGGACACGTTTATGAGCCGGCCTCGGGATTCTATAAACCGGACCGGGCGTCACCTCTTATATAAAGGGACGACCCGACGACGGTTCAAGGCAGAGAACGACAGTTCGAGACACAGGCAAAGCGTATTTGCTCCCTGGTCATCGAAACCCTAGCAATATTACACCAAACTAGACATAGGCTTTTACCTTCATCGAAGGGGCCGAACTAGTATAAAATCCCTGTGTCCTTGTCCGCTTTAACCCCTTTAAGCTAACCCATAGCGATGGCCTCACGACTAAGTCCTTTTGCTAGGACATCTGTCGTGACAAAACCACGACAGTTGGCGCCCACCATGGGGCTATCGCACGATGGTTTTGAGTTCTTGAAGGGCAGCTTTGAAAGACTCAAGGGCTACGCAGTGGGCCGGATAACTAAGAGTCGTCGCTGCAAGATCTACATCGATGATGCAGGCTGGGGCCCCGAGGCCGATTCAATCGAATACGGAGGTACCGGGTCCCCTTCGGCGGCATCCACGTCTTCATCGGCAAGATCGGCGAACCGGGCCCCTAGCCGAACATCTTCCCCAACATCATCAAGCCGGCTCAGCGTGCGAGACCTGCCCGAATTCGGCCCGCCGTGAAGCACGTCTTCGTTGGAGCAGTGCATGGAGTGCAAGCCGAGGACGGATCGGACTCTGGCGGTGAGACTATTGTCTATTCTGGTGCCGAATCTTCTTCCGGAGAAACGGAATCCTTATATCTTTTGGAGGACGGCCGATCTGAGGGCTGTTCCGATGGTGACAGTATTCCGGACCCCCTCGATCCGCCAAACCGGGTTGCCGTCTTTATGGCCGGATCACAACCTATGCAGCAGTCATCAACTACAGCGGCGTTAACACCAGATACGGTTGGAGCTAGGGCTGGAGGTCCTGACCCATCTCCGTCTGAAACTTTATCCGTCTTGGTCGATACTTTGACAGTGCTATTAACAGTAGAGGTAGCCCAGGCCAATAAAGAGCAGCATGATGCGGAGGTCGCTCAGGTGAAAAGCCGGATAGATCAAGCCAAGTTGGACCTAGCTGCTGAGAAAACCAAGATGGCTGCAAAGCAGGCTGAGCTTGATGCTCAAGCTTATCGACTCATGTTAGATCAGACCGCTTCACACGAGGTGATGATGAGAAGGCAACGATCTCGCCTGCCACCGGTTTATGAGGCAAGGAACCTCTTTAGCACGCGAGGAGCAGGAACCAGTAACCAGCCAGAGATAAACCGGGGAGGAGCACCGAGCACAGGAGCGTCAGTCCAGCCGCCGGCCGCGGAGCCAACCCACCAGGTTGTACCATCATAGCATGTGCCCACCCCTCCCGGTCATTACTCTAATCCGTTGGATAACATAGTCGCTGCCGCTTCACGGCTGGCCGCCCTTCCCATTGAAGGAACATCCCCTATAGCAGTGGAGGCACGACAGGCCAGGGAGTTTTTGGAAACGACGTTAACCCAACAGCAAGCTTATTCCCACAGCTGTGAGAGGATTCATTCAACCCCTCGCCCAAGCCGGAGTTACACTAGGCGTCTGGATGAACCGACCGTGTCAAGCAGCACACGAAGACGTAATCCGCCGTGGCAGGATGATCCGGCAGAAGGAGACGCGAACGCTCAGAACGTGGTGGATCAGGGCAGGCAATGTTGGGAGGCCGAATTAGCAGCACATCACGAAGCCCGTCAGGCGACGTCGGTTCGTCCTTCTACCACAGTTGAACTGGGGGTTATGTCTAGCTCCCTGGGAGTGCCTTGTCTTACTCCTACTTTGCGCAACGTGAAACTGCCCAAGGATTTCAAGAGACCGCGCAAGGTTCCCAACTACACGGCGGATCTATCCCCGGAGGCATGGTTTGAAAGTTATGAGATGGCAATGGAGATGCTGGATGTGGATGATGCAGCGTGCGCTTAGTATTTCACAATGATGCTGGAGGGCACAACTCGCACTTGGCCGAATGGCTTACCACCCAATTCTGTCGGATCATGGGCCGAATTGCGCCGTCGGTTTATCGATAACTTCAAGGACACATGCAAACAGCCAATGTCTGTCGTCGATTTAGCTGCGTGCGTTCAAGGAGAGCATGAGTCAACAAGTAGTTGGGTGCGCCGGGTGTCAGAGATCCTGCATTCCTCCAATAGCATCAACCCAAGCACAGCAGTGGTAACATTGGAAGGCAATTGCCGGTTTGAACCTTTGAAGTTGAAGTTGGGATGGCTTAAGCGTAATTGTGACGACATGGGGACACTCATGGGCGCTGTCGTGGAATTAGTATGGCAGCTGTCCGGTTCAACGGACTTAATGATGGAACCATCGCACGGGTTAGCTTGAAGGGGTTAAAAGCACACAAAGGACACAGAGGGTTTATACTAGTTCGGCCCCTTCGATGAAGGTAAAAACCTACGTCTAGTTCTGTTTGGTATTGCTTGGGCGTCAATGAACAGGGAGCGGATCGCTTGCCTGTGTCTCGACGGGTTGTTTCTTGTCCTTGAACCGTCGCCGGGTCGTCCCTTTATATAGAGGTGACACCCGGTACGGTTTACAGAGTCCCGAGGCCGGCTCATATTTGTGTCCGCCTCGGTCTCTGCTCTTTCTCCCTTGTCTCTCAAGTTACATGATAAGACGGTTTACAAACCGTAACTCTACACATGGGCCCTAAGCCTTCATGGGCCGTAATCTCTACTGAGCTTTACAATTATACAATTATATCACCATAATCCGGTTTACCCTAGCCGGTTTATACCTGCTAATAATATCCCTGACATTAGGCCCCAGAATGATTTGAACTTGTTCATATCAGTCTTCTAAATCTTGCATAACCTCCTTTCTTGTATCTTCTTGGTTTTTGTAAATCGGCTATGACGTCATCCCTGGAAATCATTTGATTCGATCGTGACATCACTTCCGCATTTATCGCGCGCAGCTGTTTGTTACCTTTGTTTAAAGGCCATCCCGAGAATCGAGGCAACAGGGGAATCTTTATCCAATCTATTTCTTCCTCAAATCCCGCGCTTACCGTTTCATCTCTCCTCGGCCTATAAATACCGCTGAGGCCCATCTCTTTCCCCTTCTACTTCTTCTTCTTCCGTCTCCGCACCCGAGCTTCCACCGCCGTCCTTCGAGCTCGCCGTCGCCAGCAAGTCCGGCCGCTGCATCAACCTGAACGCGACCAGATAACTCGCCGCCTGTCGTTTCCTTCTGCTTCAGGTATCCCTTTTTCCCTTGCTGTAGATCTGTAGCTTTAGGGTTTCACCATTGATTCTGCCATGAGACCTCGAAGCTTCGGCTGTTCGTCCTATATGTCATGCTCGTAGTAGATTCCTCTTTAGATTTATCTTCGAAACTTGCTCCTGCTCCGCTGCCTTATGCTTAGACTTGGCATTAGATTCAATCCTTAGATTCATCCGCTCTTTATAAGACCCCCGCAGTTCTTCTGTAATAGACCTGCATAAATTTCCGCTTTTTCTTACCGCTCAGATCTGTTTTACCTTAGCATCTTGTAGAAACCTGTTTCTTCATCCTCATAGATCTGTAATATACTCGCCGGTTCAGTCAATCATGCATTCTTTCTGCAACTTATCAACCATGAACTCAACGGTTTAGTCAATCATGCATTGGTTCTGCAGCGTATCAACCATGAACTCGACGGTTTAGCTTCTTTCTTTTTTGTTGCTATAAACCGGTAGCAGCTCACTTCCCGCTTGCTTCCGGGTTGTAAATGCCATTAGTCCCTTGTCTAAACCGTCGTTGTGATTTTGCATATGTGATCCGGTTTACGCCTCTGTACTTGAATAATCCGGATTTCATACTTCACCTTTTCAGCACTTTCCTTCTGCTAATATGTCTGCCAAGCAATTCGTTTCTTGCGACTGGGTTCCTTCCATCATTACGGAAGAAGACTTAGTTAATGCTGCTGCAGTTGGTACTCTGGGCCCTCAAGCAGTTCTGAAATGGCGGGCCCCAGGAAATGAATGCCCCCTACTCCCAAAGAAGGAGAAGTTATTGTTTTCTTTGATCATATGGCCCGGGGCTTTAGTCCTCCCGGTTCAAAGTTCTTTCGGGACCTGCTTGCCGCTTTTCAACTTCATCCTCAGGACATAGGTCCGAATTCCATATCAAATATCTGCGATTTCCAAGTTTTCTCCGAGGTGTATCTTCAAGAGGAGCCATCAGTCGACTTGTTCTGGGATTTTTTCCATTTGAACCGGCGAACTGAGTTTACTGGCAGACCTCATCAAGAACTGGGTGGGGTTAGTATTCAAAAGAGAAGAGATGCGGTCTTTCCTCATGCTGCTCTCCATACTCACCCCAAGGAGTGGAACAAATCTTGGTTCTATTGCCACGATACTTCACCTGAAGGAGAGAACCCGCTGCCGGGTTATCGCGAACATCGTCTTCCTGAAGACCATCCACTGCCACAGCGTCTTAGCTCCTAAGAACGACCCCGGTTCGCCTCTCAACTCGCCAAACTCAAAGCTTTTATGGCCAACGGATTGACTGGAGTTGATTTTATGCATTGCTGGCTTGCCTGGAGTATCCTCCCTCTGAGCCGGCGCTCCGGTTTGATGTGTCAGTATACCGGAAAGCCGGATGATCCTCAGCGGTTTAGCGACATAACACTTTCCGAAAAGGAAGTTATTGAATCCGCCAAGAAAATGCTCAATATCTCTTTGGAGGAATGTAGCAAAACTGGATTTGCTCCATATTTTAAGAAGAATAAATTGCCATCGGTAAGCTTTCAATCTCTTCAGCTTGCTTTTAATCCGTTCATTCAAATTATCTCCATTTATCTCTTTTCTTCTGCACAGGCTGACGATCCTTTCTGGAAAAGGAAATCTCAGGATAAGTCAGGAAAACAGCCGCGCCGGAAAACCTCTGCTGTTAAGAAGAAAAAGGCGGCTGTTGGCTCCGGTTCACATGCTGAAGAAGATGATCCGGATTCTGAGGTATGAGTTAATCCGGATATGATTTGTTCACTTTTATCCAGACTTGTGTTAACGGTGTCTTTTCCCAGGATTTGGCTGAAGGGGATAAAGCGGCAGAAACTGAGGTAATCACTGTTTCTTCAGATTCAGAACCACCTCCACCAAAAATTCGTCGGGTAGTCCGGAAATATCAGTTTTCTCATCCTTATGCTCAACTGGACCCCAATTTTCTTTTGAAGAAGCAGCAACACGAAGCCCGCCGGACTACACGCCATAGTGGCCATGTAGTCGAGTCTTCCGGAATATCTCTTACTCCGGCCCGGAGGCGCCGCTCTGAGGTTTTACTTTCTCCAACTCTTCTTCATCCCAAGGCCGGTCTTATTCGCAAGCCACTTAAACCGTCTGATCCTAATTATCAGGAGACTCCTTTATCATCTTCTAGCGAATCAACTGCCACACAGGTCCCGGCTCTGAAAACTGTCCCTGGGTAAGTCCTTCATCTTATCCGGTTTACGATTGTATTTGCTTTTGTGACTCTGATTTCCTTTTCCATTCTTTTCAGTAAACCCAAGCCTAGCAAAAAGGCCAAGGCCAGCAAAACGGCTGCTGAGACTGCTACTGCTGATCCGGCAGCTAATCCGGACGAAGTCATTCCTCCGGAAAATGAACCTACCATTCAACCTGAAGATCCTGCTCCAATGGAGTATGATTACACTGCTGTCCCTGAAGGTACAACTGCCAAAGATGTTCCTGAACCGGCAAATCCTGTCCGGGCTAACTCTCCTCGGAATAGCCCGGCTCCTGCTAGTCCGATTCATACTGCTACTCCACAACCGGCCGCTGCCTCTTCTCCGGATATTCAAATAACCGGTATCGGTTTTACCGCTCCTGCTGAGCCTGTCGTTCTAGCCAAGCATACTGCTAAAGCGGAGAAAATCCAGCAAGAGAAGGGCAAGTGGAGCACAGACTTGTCCAGTTATGCCGAGCTGAGTGCCCAGGAGCTTTATTCCGGGTATTTGAACCGGCTTCATACCAGTCGGGACTATGAAGCGGGCTTAGTCAATATGATGAAGGACAAATACGAGGTATCTTATTTATCTTTTGCTTTTACTTTGGCCTTCTTTGTATTTTTGTCTATGTTATGATAGCCCCCAAGTTCTGGTTTAGCTTCATTGGAGGTGAACCGGTACTTCCAAATATGTGCCAATGATCTTACATTAGCCCCCAAGTGCCAGGGGCATAACTTGTTTTATGTGCCTAGGACTTGCTTGGTTCTCTCTTGCAATACTTCAACTGCCCATTAGTCCCCAAGTGTCAAGTAGATAACTTGCTTATGTGCTTGAGACTTTATCTTTAGTTTTCTTCTTTTTATACTTCAATTGCTCATTACCCCCCAAGTGTCAAGTGGATAACTTGGTTATGTGCTTGAGACTTGTCTGAACTGTACTTTATTCCTCTTGATTTCCTTTGCAGGCTGACTTGACCCGGAGAGCTGATGAAATAACTGAACTCCGGAATAGACTTACTGAAACTGAATCTGCTGCTGCCAAGGCCAAAAAAGAGCTGGCGCTGAGTTTGACCACTGCTAAACAATTGAAGAAATATTTTGAAGAGGAGCGGACAACTTGGGAAGTGCAGAAGAATGCTCTTGAAAAAAGAGCAAAGGATGCTGAAGAAGCTCTTAATCCGGTGACAGAAGAGCTGACCGGTTTAAACCGGCAAATAGAACTTATGACTTCTGCTGTCTTTGGTAAATACTTAACTTGCATGTGCTTTTCATCTCTGCAACTTTTAATCCGTTCCGGTTTAATTGTGATAACCATATGCAGGGCAGCGCGTCACCCATCTTGGGGATGACCACCGGAAGAAACTCAAGGCCTCTTATACTCTGGTTGAGCAGCTGTATTCCGGCGCTCAAAGGATTATAAGTGCGATGTCTTTTATCAAGCCGGCCCCTACCACTATCCAAGGTACTTTGGAGAAGCTGTCTATCTTGCCTGTACGCTTGGAAGAGGTGAAGAAGTCTGCTGCCCGAGCCGGTTCACTTGTAGCGCTCACCAGAGCCAAAGCGTGGGTCCCAGATTTTGATCCGGAAGAAGCCCTGAACGGGTATCCCAGCACCAAAGAAGACGGATCGGCCTTCACTGGAAAAGATCTTCATGCTTTGACTAAGGAGATGCGTCCTCTCGCTAGCAAGCTTGCTGTTGAATCAGACTTGACCAGGTATCATCCGGCGTACGATTTAAAGAATGAGCGGGTGGATCGGCCGGTTTATGATACCGCAAATCTAATCCCACCAGTGCGCCCCCACACTTTCGCCCTAGATGTTGATCCGTCTAATCTGATTACTGAAGCGATGTACTTTCGTGCTTTATCAAAGATCGATCGGCGTGTTCCTGACTTTCAGCCGCTTCAGGAAGATGAAGAAGCTCCGGAACAAGTCGATCCTCAGCCGTCGCAGCAGGAGGAAGCATAGGCCACACAGTTTATCTTTGTAGTTGCGGTATTATTTTGCCGGAAAAACTTTAATCCGTTCAGGCTTGCTATGCCTTGTAATAGGATAGCTTGAAATATTGTCCGTCTTGATCCGGATGTCCCAACTTTGCTTTGGCGTCTGCCTATTTGAATCCTTTGTCTGATATGGTTTATCTTGCATACTATCTGCTTCTGCATAGATAACACTTAAAAGATGTCCTAGCGGTTTATCGCCGGACCGATTAAAATGCTCTCATAAATATATCAAACAAGTGTCTGTTTTATACCAAAAATAACTTCATACCTGTGATTAAGTATGCTCAACATCCTTAATCCGGCGAACATTGTTGTTTCTGAGGAAGCTCTTGGCTCCGTTGGGGCGTACCCAATTATTCCGGGTTTGCAAGAACTACCGGTTTAAATAATGCTGGAGCTCTGTCCAGATTTTTGAAGATATGTGGTCAACTTTGAAGTTGTCCCACTCCGGATCAAAGAACCATAGAAACACATGAGAACACAAATACAAAAAACACAGGTTTGCAAATAAGACCATGTCGTCGAGGCTTTTTGCGAGCTGCCAGGCTCTAAATCGAGGCGTCTGATTCGAATACGATCAGTAAAACTGGACCAAAGGGGTTAAGCTAAGATTCGAATACGACCTTGTGGCTCCCAGTGGCTTTAAGATTTTGAGCCAATCAATGGATTCGAATACGATCCAAAGGGCTTATGGTTCGAATACGACCATGTAAACTGGACCACAAGGGGTTGAGCTAGGATTCGAATACGACCGTGTAGCCCCCTTGTGACCGTGGAGATTTGAGCCAATCAATGGATTCGAATACGATCCAAAGGGCCGATGGTTTGAATACGACCATGTAAACCGGACCACAAGGGGTTGAGCTAGGA
>LR738709.1:711484687-711523947 GCA_902687465.1 Secale cereale
GATCCAAAGGGCTTATGGTTCGAATACGACCATGTAAACCGGACCACAAGGGGTTGAGCTAGGATTCGAATACGACCGTGTAGCCCCCTTGTGACCGTGGAGATTTGAGCCAATCAATGGATTCGAATACGATCCAAAGGGCCGATGGTTCGAATACGACCATGTAAACCGGACCACAAGGGGTTGAGCTAGGATTCGAATACGACCGTGTAGCCCCCTTGTGACCGTGGAGATTTGAGCCAATCAATGGATTCGAATACGATCCAAAGGGCCGATGGTTCGAATACGACCATGTTTGAACAGGAATGGCTATGTTCTCTTTGGTTCGAATACGATCTATGTTTGAACAGGAAGCCTTTAGTGAGTTTGGCTATGTTCTCTTTGGTTCGAATACGACCTATGTTTGAACAGGAAGCCTTTAGTGACTTTAGAAGCAGAGTACCTATATGGGAGTTGCGCTTTGCGGAAAAACCCTCTTTGGTCCCTTATAGAATTGTCCTGCATAGCCAGATAGGCTGATCAAAGCATCTTATTTTCTTAATGAAAATGATATATAACAAGAAGAAATAATACCGTAGATGGATATCACCATAAGATACTTATATTGGAAAAAAGGGCTGATCCCCCGGGTTATCGAGGGCGCCGGTTTATTCATTAATCATAATATATACATAGGATACAGCAGAGCTCATGGCTCAAGTATAGTAGGGCCGCAGGAGAGCGATGCTCCACGGCCTCTTTGTCTCTTCTTCTGATGTCCGTGAGTGTTTGTGCTCTCGAACATCCACCAGGTAATATGAACCGTTGTGTAGATTCTTGCTGACCACAAAGGGCCCTTCCCAAGGCGGGGATAGTTTGTGCATGTCTGTTTGGTCTTGGATGAGCGGGAGTACCAAATCTCCCTCCTGGAACGTCCTGGTTTTGACCCGGCGGCTGTGATATCTGCGCAAGTCCTGTTGATAAATCGCGGACCGTGCTGCTGCTATGTCACGCTCTTCATCTAGCCGGTCCAAACTGTCTTGTCTTGCCTGCTCATTGGCCGCTTCAACATAAGCCGTCACCCGTGGTGAATCATGACGGATATCACTTGGAAGGACCGCTTCAGCACCGTACACCATGAAGAAAGGTGTATAACCTGTGGACCGGTTCGGCGTAGTATTGATGCTCTAGAGGACAGAAGGTAACTCCTCAACCCAGCACCCTGGTGTTCTTTGCAAGGGAGTCATAAGCCGGGGCTTGATACCTCGCAAAATCTCTTGATTGGCCCTTTCAGCTTGACCATTGGATTGAGGGTGAGCTACAGAAGACACATCTAGGCGAATATGCTCCCGTTGACAAAACTCTTCCATCTCTCCTTTAGATAAATTGGTGCCGTTGTCTGTGATGATGCTGTGTGGAAAGCCAAACCGGAAATTTACCTTTTTGATGAATTTAACCGCTGTTGCCGCATCACACTTGCTCACAGGCTCTGCGTCAATCCACTTTCTAAACTTATCCACATCAACCAGCAGATGAGTTTTTTGATCTTGGGATCATTTAAAAGGCCCAACCATATCAAGCCCCCAAGTCGCAAACGGCCAAGTAATTGGTATCATTCGCAGTTCCTGCGCCGGAACAAGAGCACGCCGTGAAAATTTCTGACAAGCATCGCACCTCCGGACTAAATCCTCCGCATCAGCATGGGCCGTCAGCCAATAGAACCCACGTCGAAATGCTTTAGCCACCAAGGATTTTGAACCGGCGTGATGACCACAATCTCCTTCATGAATCTCTCGGAGGATGTCACAGCCTTCCTCAGATGATACACACCGCTGAAATGCTCCAGAAACACTGCGATGGTGAAGTTCTCTGTTTACAATTGTCATGGATTTGGATCGCCGGGTTATCTGTCTTGCTTCAATCTCATCATCTGGCAACTTTCCACGGCTTAAATATGCCAAGTACGGGAGCGTCCAATCCGGAATAACATGAAGTGCCGCAACCAACTGTGCCTCCGGATCAGGAACAGCCAAATCCTCCTTCGACAGGACCTGAACTTATGGACTGTGCAGCTCATCTAAAAAAGTATTTGGTGGCACCGGTTTACGTTGAGAACCCAGCCGGCTTAGAGCAACGGCCGCTTCATTTTTCCGCCGGTCTATGTGATCCACCTGATACCCTTTGAAATATCCTGCGACTGCTTCAACTTCT
The DNA here is from genome assembly GCA_902687465.1 of Secale cereale. NCBI lineage: Eukaryota > Viridiplantae > Streptophyta > Magnoliopsida > Poales > Poaceae > Secale > Secale cereale. The sequence goes on from LR738709.1 coordinate 711,486,878, forward strand.
TGCCTGTAGGCTGCCATGAGAGGGTCTTTGGAATCCCACTTGCCGGATACTTGCTGTGCCACTAAATCTGAATCACCAAAACACTTGACCCGGCTCAAGTTCATCTCCTTAGCCATCCGCAGGCCATGAAGCAATGCCTCATATTCTGCTGCATTGTTAGTACAAGGGAACATTAGACGGAGGACATAACAAAACTTATCACCTCACGGGGAAGTTAACACAACTCCAGCCCCCGAGCCTTCTAATTGCCTTGAACCGTCAAAGTGAATCGTCCAGTATGTAAGATCCGGCTTCTCCTCTAGTGCTTGCAGTTCTGTCCAGTCATTGATGAAATCCACCAACGCTTGGGATTTGATAGCGGTGTATGGCACATACTTCAATCCGTGCGGGCTAAGCTCAATGGCCCACTTCGCCACTCTGCCAGTGGCTTCCCTGTTCTGGATTATGTCCCCCAACGGAGCTGAACTAACAACTGTTATCAGGTGGCCTTGGAAATAATGCTTCAATTTTTGGTTCGCCATGAACACGCCATATACCAGCTTCTGCCAATGCGGGTACCTTTGTTTAGATTCAATGAAAACCTCACTAACATAATAAACCAGACGTTGAACTGGATACTCATTTCCTGCTTCCTTGCGCTCGACCACGATTGCCACGCTAACTGCCCGTGCATTGGCAGCGATGTATAACAGCAGTGGCTCTTTATCAATGGGGGCAGCAAGGACCGGTGGTTCTGCTAGCTGCCGCTTCAAATCCTCAAACGCAGCGTTTGCCTCATCACTCCATATAAACCGGTCTGTCTTTTTCAGCATCTGATAAAGCGAAATTGCCTTCTCTCCCAGACGACTGATGAACCGGCTCAACGCGGTAATCCGGCCAGCGATATGCTGAACATCATTGATACAAGCTGGTTTAGTCAGGGACGTGATTGCCTTGATCTTCTCCGGATTGGCTTCTATTCCTCTGTTGGACACCAAGAATCCAAGGAGCTTGCCCGCCGGAACACCGAAAGCACACTTCTCCGGATTAAGCATTATCTTATAGGCCCGAAGGTTATCAAAAGTTTCCTTGAGGTCCTCTATCAGTGTCTCCTCCTTCCTTGACTTCACCACGATATCATCCACATAGGCATGAACATTTCTCCCTATCTGCCCCTTAAGACAATTCTGTATGCAACGCTGGTAAGTTGCTTGGGCACTCTTGAGCCCAAAAGGCATAGATACATAGCAAAAGGCACCAAAAGGAGTTATGAAAGTTGTCTTCTCTTGGTCCTTAACTGCCATCTTGACCTGGTGATACCCTGAATATGCATCCAAAAAACTTAGCCGCTCACATCCCGCCGTAGCATCAATGATCTGATCAATATGAGGGAGAGCAAAAGGATCGGTTGGACAAGCTTTGTTTAGGTCTGTGTAATCCACACACATCCTCCACTTTCCATTTTTCTTTAACACCAGCACCAGATTAGCCAACCACTCCGGGTGAAAAACTTCAACTATGAACCCTGCGGCCAAAAGCCTGGCCACTTCTTCTCCTATAGCCTTGCGCCTTTCTTCGTTGAAGCGGCGTAGATACTGCTTGACCGGTTCAAACTCCGGATCAATGTTAAGACTATGCTCAGCGAGTTCCCTCGGTATACCTGGCATGTCAGAAGGTTTCCATGCAAAGATATCCCGGTTCTCACGGATGAACTCGATGAGCGCGCTTTCCTATTTAGGATCAAGGTTAGCGCTGATAGTGAACTGCTTGGATGAATCGCCTGGCACAAAGTCAACTTGCTTGGTTTCCTCTGCAGACTTGAACTTCAATGCCGGATCATGCTCTGTAGTGGGCTTCTTTAACGGGGACATATCTGCCGGATCAACATTGTCTTTCTAAAATTTCAACTCCTCCGTAGCACATACTGCCTCCGCATAAGCAGCATCTCCTTCTTCGCACTCCAATGCAATCTTGCGACTTCCATGAACCGTGATGGTTCCTTTGTGACCCGGCATCTTGAGTTGTAGATAAACATAGCATGGCCTAGCCATAAACTTGGCGTAAACCGGTCTTCCAAACAGAGCATGATATGGGCTCCGGATCTTGACAACTTCAATGGTTATCATCTCCGACCTGGAATCCTGTTCATCTCCAAAGGTAACTTCTAGGTCAATTTTCCCAACTAGGTAAGCTGATTTACCTGGCACTACCCCATGAAACACCGTGTTTGACTGTCTTAGCTTCTTATCCATCAGCCCCATGCGACGGAAAGTCTCATAATACAAGATATTGATGCTGCTGCCGCCGTCCATGAGAACCTTGGTGAATTTGTAGCCACCCACCTGTGGTGCTACCACTAAGGCTAATTGGCCCGGATTATCAACTCGCGGCGGGTGATCCTCTCTGCTCCACACAATAGGTTGCTCCGACCAGCGCAGGAATTGTGGTGTTGCCGGTTCAACTGCATGGACCGCCCGCTTTAAGATTTTTTGATCTCGTTTGCACAAACTCGTAGTGAACACATGATATTGCCCACTACTCAGCTCCTTCGGATTACTCTGATATCCGGACTGCTGCTGCTGCTGACGCTGCTGATTGCCTTGGTTATTGTGATTACTCTGGCCCTGCTGTTGGCCGCCCTGGTTATTATAACCACCTTGACCATACTGATGGTTACCTTGGTTATTATAACCACCCTGACCATACTGATGGTTACCTTGATTGTGACTGTTGTTGTCACCATGATATCCTGATCCGGAACCATTACCCTGGTGACCCGGACTGTGAAACCCGGGGCCTGAACCACCGCCCGGCGGTCCGTTGTTAAATTTGGCCCGGTTCACGGCCTCCATCAGTATCCGACATTCTCCCCAGGTATGCTTAGCCGGATTTCGCTTCGTTCCGTGTTTCGGGCAAGACTCATTCAATTGTTGCTCCCAATTAATGAACCCTCCGCTGTTTTGTGGAGGCGGCTTATCCTTGTTGCGCTGAAAACTTCCTTGAACTTGGGTATTGGCCACGAAATCAGAGCCACCCTCTGCCTTTCGCTTACCTAAGAAGCTTGTTCCGACCGGATTAGCCTGCGCCGGTTTACCGGATTTATTTACCTTTCCAGATTTATCTCCATCCGCTTCTGGATACTTAGTGTTTTCGGAGTCCCCATACTTCACCAGAGCGCTCATGAGAGTTCCCATGTCGTTACAATCCCGTTTGAGGCGTCCCAGCTTTAACTTCAGAGATTCAAACCGGCAATTGTTTTCCAGTGTGACTATCGCCGTACCGGGGCTGATACCGTTCGAAGACTACAAGATTTCTGACACTCGCCGCACCCATGCACTTGTAGGCTCCTGATCTCCTTGTATACATGTTGCTAGATCCACCACTGACATTGGCTGCTTGCACGCATCCTTGAAATTTTTGATAAATTGGCGGCGTAACTCACCCCATGACCCGATGGAATTAGGTGGTAAACCCTTTAACCAGGTCCGAGCTGTACCCTCAAGCATCATGGTAAAGTACTTCGCGCAAGCCGCTTCATCCACGTCCAACATCTCCATAGCCATCTCATAGCTCTCAATCCAAGCCTCTGGAGCCAAATTTGCTGTGTAATTAGGCACTTTACGCGGACCTTTGAAATCTTTGGGTAACTTTACGCTTCGTAAAACAGGGACAAGACACTGCACCCCAAAGGAACTCGCTGTGACCCCCGTCTCTGCTGTAGTTGTGTGAACCGGCGTCGTTTGGCGGATCTCCTCGCGGTCCGCTGGTCTAGCCCGGTTTATCGCCTCCTGAGCTTGCGCCTCTGCGCCCGCCGGATTATCCTGTCTATGACGGTGCCGCCTCCGTTCACTACTGGACACCTCTGGTTCATTCCAATGCCTAGTATAACTCCGGCTGTGGCGGGGTGTTGAATGAAGCCTCTCCTTGCTATAGGAATACGCCTGTTGCTGTGTTAATGCCGTGTTCAGCAGATCCTTGACCCTGCATACTTCCATTGCCACAGGGGACGTCCCCTCAATGGGTAAAGCGGCCAGGCGTGAAGCGGCGGCGACAATGTTATCCAAGGGGTTTGAATAATGGCCCGGAGGAGTGGGGATGTGAAGCGTGGGCATAATCCGTCGATCTTGCTCCGCAGTGGGCTGTTGAACCGGCTCACCTCTCACTGGGGCTGCCCTCCGGTTTACCTCCGGATCATTGCTAGCTGCAGCTCCTGGCGTCCCGAAGAGATTCATTGCCTCATAGACCGGCGGTAGACGAGATTGGTACCTCCGATTCCTTACTCCCTGCACGGAGGCCTGTTCCATCCTTAGCTGGAAAGCCTAAGAATCCAGCTCTGCCTGTCTCGTTGCTATCATAGCTTTCTCTGCCTTCAGATCCTCTCTTGCTTGCTCGATCCTGCCCCTCAGCTGAAGGAGTTCTGCATCGTGTTGCGCCTTGTCTGCTGGAGCCACCACTGCTACTGCCCGGGTTGTCAACTCCTCGACCAAGGCGGATAGAGCGTCAGAGGGCGAGAGGGCCTGACCGCTCCCCCCTGCACCAGCTTCTGCTGTGATCGCCCCGTTCACCGTGGACTGTGGCGTGGGTTGTGATCCGGCCATAAAGATAGCCACCCGGTTTGGCAGATCAAAGGGGTCCGGAATACTATCTCCGTCGGACACACCCTCAGATCGGCCGTCCCGCAACAGATACAAGGACTCAGTCTCTCCGGATGAGGATCCATCATCGGAATAGACAACTGTCTCGCCACCAGAATCCGATCCGTCCTCGGCTTGGACTCCATGTATTGCTCCAACGAAAATGCGCTTCACGGCAGGCTGAATCCGGGCCGATCTCGCACGCTGAGCCGGCTCGATGATGTCGGAGAAGATGTCCGGCTCAGGTCCCGGTTCGCCAATCTTGCCGATGAAGACGTGGATGCCGCCGAAGGGAACCCGGTATCCGTATTCGATTGAATCGGCCTCTGGGCCCCAGCCAGCGTCGTCGATGTAGATCCGGCCGCGGCGACTCTTGGTCATCCGGCCGACCGCGTAGCCCTTGAGTCCTTCAAAGCTGCCCTTCAAGAACTCGAAACCATCGTGCAGAGGCCCCACGGTGGGCACCAACTGTCGTGGAATTAGTACGGCAGATGTCCGGTTCAACGGACTTAATGATGGAACCATCGCACGGGTTAGCTTGAAGGGGTTAAAAGCACACAAAGGACACAGAGGGTTTATACTAGTTTGGCCCCTTCGATGAAGGTAAAAACCTACGTCTAGTTCTATTTGGTATTGCTTGGGCGTCGATGAACAGGGAGCGGATCGCTTGCCTGTGTCTCGACGGGTTGTTTCTTGTCCTTGAACCGTTGCCGGGTCGTCCCTTTATATAGAGGTGACACCCGGTCCGGTTTACAGAGTCCCGAGGCCGGCTCATATTTGTGTCCGCCTCGGTCTCTGCTCTTTCTTCCTTGTCTCTCAAGTTACATGATAAGACAATTTACAAACCGTAACTCTACACATGGGCCCTAAGCCTTCATGGGCCGTAATCTCTATTGAGTTTTACAATTATACAATTATATCACCATAATCCGGTTTACCCTAGCCGGTTTATACCTGCTAATAATATCCCTGATAGGCGCTTTAGTGAAATATGCGGACTCAGATAATACCAAATACCCAGACTCCGATAATGACAAGTCAGGAAAGGTAAACAAGTATCGTAAGGCGCCGCAGCCCAACCCGGCGAATCAAGGATACAACGGTAAGCATAAAACGGATAGCAACTCAGATTTTGTGGCTAACACCAATGCTCAGGAGGATGGACAGCGCCGCAAGGGTAGACCGCTCCCACGAAATGGGAGGCCGCCTATTAATCTGGAACGCCAGATGAACATACCTTGCCCTAGGCATGGTACAGCAGAAAAGCCAACTACACACCTATGGAAGGACTGTTTTATTATGCAGGAAATCATGAACCGGTCTCGATACGATCATGGACCATCCGGCGGATTAGGTCCCAGTTTTCACGGGCCGGGTTATCAAGGTGGTGGATCCGGTTCAGGGTACCAAGGCAATAACGGCAACCACAACGGGCACAATCAGCATAACCAACGGCAGGGCCAGGGTGGCTATAACAATCAGGGAAATCAACAACGTCAATAGCAGCAACAATCCGGATATCAGAATAATCCGAAGGAGTTGAGCAGTGGGTAGTATCATGTCTTCACCACGAGCTTGTGTAAACGTGATCAGAAAGTTCACAAGAGGGCAGTACATTCTATTGAACCGGCGGTGCCGCGTTACCTTTGTTGGTCAGAATAGCCCATTGTGTGGAGCTGAGAGGATCATCCGCCCCGGGTTGATAATCCGGGTCAGCTGGCTCTAGTTGTGGCGCCTCAGGTGGGTGGCTGCAAGTTTACCAAGGTGCTTATGGACGGAGGCAGCAGCATCAACATTCTATACTATGAGACTTTCCGGCGCATGGGGCTGACAGATAAGAAGCTTCAGCAGCCCAACACAATTTTTCATGGGGTGGTGCCCGGTAAATCCGCGTATCCAGTTGGCAAGATAGATTTGGAGGTAACTTTTGGAGATGAACATGATTCCAGGTCGGAGACCTTGACCTTTGAAGTGGTAAAGATCAAGAGCCCGTATCACGCCCTATTCGGGTGGCCGGTTTACGCTAAGTTCATGGCAAGGCCGTGTTATGTTTATCTACAGCTCAAGATGCCGGGCCACAAGGGAACTATTACGGTCCATGGGAGTCACAAGATTGCGTTGGGGTGCAAGGAAGGTGATGCCGCTTATACTGAAGCGGTTTGTGCAACTGAGGAGCTGAAGTTTTATAAAGATAATGTTGATCCGGCGGATATGTCTCCGCTGAAGAAACCAACCACAGAGCATGATCCAGCCTTAAAGTTCAAATCAGCTGAAGAGACCAAACAGGTTGACTTCGTTCCTGGCGATTCATCCAAGCAGTTCACCATCAGTGCTAACCTAGATCCGAAATAGGAAAGCGCGCTCATCGAGTTCATCCGTGAGAATCGGGACATTTTTGCATGGAAACCTTCTGACATGCCAGGTGTATCGAGGGAACTCGCTGAGCACACTCTTAACGTTGATCCTAAGTTTAAACCGGTTAAGCAATTTCCACGCTGCTTCAATGAAGAAAGGCGCAAGGCTATTGGTGAAGAAGTAGCTAAGCTCTTAGCAGCAGGCTTTATAATTGAGTTTTTTCATCCAGAGTGGTTGGCTAATCCGGTGCTAGTACTTAAGAAAAATGGCACTTGGCGAATGTGTGTTGATTACACAGATCTGAACAAAGCTTGCCCAACTGATCCCTTTGCCCTTCCCCGTATTGATCAGATCATTGATGCTACGGTAGGTTGTGAGCGACTAAGTTTTTTGGACGCATATTCAGGCTATCATCAGATCAAGATGGCAGTTAAGGACCAGGAGAAGACGGCCTTTATAACTCCCTTTGGAGCCTTCTGCTATGTGTCTATGCCATTTGGGTTTAAGAGTGCCCAGGCGACCTATTAGCGTTGTGTGCAGAACCGCCTTCATGGACAGATTGGGCGGAATGTTCATGCATATGTGGACGACATTGTGGTGAAATTCAGGAAGGAGGAGACATTGATAACAGACTTGAAAGAAACCTTTGATAATCTCCGGATTTACAAAATGATGCTTAATCCGGATAAGTGCGTTTTTGGTGTTCCGGCAGGCAAGCTCCTGGGATTCTTGGTATCAAACAGGGGAATTGAGGCTAATCCGGAGAAGATCAAAGCGATTACATCCTTGGCTAAACCGGCGTGCATCAACGATGTCCAACGTGTGGCGGGCCATATTGCGGCGCTCAGCCGGTTTATCAGCCGTTTGGGGGGAGAAGGCTATCCCGCTTTATCAGATGATGAAAAAGACAGATCGCTTTGTCTGGAGTGATGCTGCTGATGCTGCGTTTGAAGACTTGAAGAAGCAATTAGTAGAGCCACCGGTCCTTGTAGCCCAGTTGATAATGAGCCGCTGTTGTTATATGTGGCAGCTAATGCCCGTGCAGTAAGCGTTGCCATTGTGGTAGAGCGTAAAGAGGCCGGCAAGGAATATCCGGTTCAGCGGCCGGTTTACTACATCAGTGTGGTGCTCATTGAATTAAAACAGAGATATCCGCATTGGCAGAAATTGGTGTATGGAGTCTTCATGGCAAACCGGAAGCTAAAGCACTATTTTCAAGGCCATCCAATCACTGTAGTCAGTTCAGCTCCGTTGGGGGATATAATCCAGAACAGAGAGGCTACTGGTCGGGTTGCAAAGTGGGCCATTGAGCTTAGCCCGCACGGCTTGAAGTATGTGCCCCGTACTGCGATAAAATCCCAAGCATTGGTGGATTTCATTAACGATTGGACAGAGTTGCAAGCACCTGAGGAAAAGCCGGATCACACATATTGGACCATGCACTTTGATGGATCTAGGCAATTGGAGGGCTCGGGGGCTGGAGTCGTGTTAACTTCCCCACGAGGTGATAAGTTCTGTTATGTCCTCCGTTTAATGTTCCCTTGTACTAAAAATGCAGCTGAGTATGAAGCTCTCCTCCATGGTCTACAGATGGCCAATGAGATGAATTTAAGCCGGGTTAAATGCTTTGGCGATTCAAACCTGGTGGCGCAGCAAGTGTCTGGCAAGTGGGATTCCAAAGATCCACTTATGGTAGCATATCGACGGGAGGTAGACGCTGTTGCTGGACACTTCAAAGGTTATCAGGTGGATCATATAGACCGGCAAAAGAATGAAGCGGCTGACGCGTTAAGCCGGCTGGGTTCTCAACGGAAGCCGATCCCACCCAATACCTTCTTGGATGTATTACACAATCCGTCGGTACAGTTACCTTCAGAACAGGACTTGGCTGTTCCTGATCCGGAGGCACAATTGGTCGCAGCACTTCATGTTATTCCGGATTGGACGCTTCCCTACCTGGCGTACATGAACCGAGGTGAGTTACTAGAGGACGAAATATTGGCTAGACAGATAGTCCGGCGATCCAAGTCAATGACTATTGTCAGTGGAGAACTTCATCATCGCAGTGTTTCTGGGGTGTTTCAGCAGTGTGTCGCCAGAGGAGGGTTGTGATATTCTTAAAGAGATCCATGAAGGAGATTGTGGTCATCATGCTGGTTCAAAATCTTTGGTGGCTAAAGCTTTTCGTCATGGGTTCTACTGGTTGATGGCTCATGCCGACGCAGAGGACTTGGTCAGAAAATGTGGTGCTTGCCAGAAATTCTCACGACGTGATCATATACCGGCGCAGGAATTGAGGATGATTCCAATTACTTGTCCATTTGCGACTTGGGGGCTTGATATGGTTAGACCCTTCAAGAGATCCCAAGATAAGAAGACACACCTTTTGGTGGCGGTGGACAAATTTACCAAATGGGTTGAAGCGGAACCAGTCAGTAAGTGTGATGCAGCAACGGCGGTTCAGTTCATCAAAAAGGTGATTTTCCGGTTTGGCTTTCCACAAAGCATTATAACTGATAACGGTACCAATTTATCCAAGGGGGCTATGGAGGAGTTCTGTCAACGAGAGCACATCCGCCTTGATGTATCATCAGTAGCTCACCCTCAGTCTAATGGCCAAGCTGGAAGAGCCAATCAAGAGATCTTGAGAGGCACCGAGCCCCGGCTTATGGTTCCTTTGCAGAGGACACCGGGTTGTTGGGTGGAGGAGTTACCTTCTGTGCTATGGAGCATCAACACTACACCTAACAGATACACAGGGTACACGCCTTTCTTCATGGTATATGGAGCTGAAGCGGTCCTCCCTAGTGATATCCGTCATGACTCACCGCGGGTGGCGGCTTATGTTGAAGAGGATAACAAAAAATCAAGGCAAGATGCATTGGACCGGCTGGATGAAGAACGGGAAAAGGCAGCAGCTCGATCAGCGATTTATCAGCAAGATCTGCGCCGGTACCACAACCGCCGAGTTAAAACCAGGACGTTTCAAGAAGGAGATCTGGTGCTCCGGCTCCTCCAAGACCAGACTGACATGCACAAGTTATCCCCACCTTGGGAAGGACCCTTCGTGGTCAGTAAGAACCTACACAACGGATCATACTACCTCGTCGACGTTCGAGAACATAAGGACTCACGTACGGCGAAGGAGGAGACCAGACGGCCATGGAATATCGCTCTTCTTCGACCTCACTACACCTGAGCCATAGGCTCCACTTTATGTACATATCTTTACAATGTATATATTATGATCAATATAATAAACTGGCGCCCCCGATAAAGCGGGGTATCAGCCGCCTTTTTTCATAAGAGTTTGTCACATGGGGGCTTCTGTGTGCAAGGGAGTTCCTATGGCCTCTTAAACCGGCGACCACGTCAAGGCCATCATAAGAGCATAGCTCTTGTTGCTTCGGCAATTCCCACATGATGATGAGGGGCAAAAGAGAGTTTTTTATGCCTAGCACAACTCAAACATAAGCCCCGATGAGCATAGCTCAAATGCTACCTGGGGGCTCCTGATGCAAAGCATCAACGAGTTGACAACCCTTGTAGTAACCACGGCTTGGAAGCTTGGTGTATACACCTAAAACCCCGGATTAGCCTGCCTGCATTAAGTAAGTCACTCCGTCCAGGTAAACCTGGTACGACCCGTCGAACGTATACACAAGTCTATCTTTACAGACCCTGAACTTGGTAACGTTAAATTGACGATCATCAAGTGATTACACAAGTCAATCTTTACAGATTTTTGAACTTGGTAGCATTGAACATTGGTGATTTGGTTAAGGATTGAGGACCATCTTAACAGGCTTTGCAAAATGGTTAATGACAGTAGCCTGGCAGCTCATAAAAATCCTTGAATTTGGAGCCTGGCAGCTCGTAAAAAGCCTCGACTACATGGTCTTATTTGCCTAAAAAATTATTTTTATTTTTTATGTTTTACAAAATCTTTATCTTCAAGGTCATTGGTATTCATCCAAGTCCATTGATTCAGGGAGTGGATGACTATAAGTTGCCACTACATCTGCGTTTACAGAGTTTTAGTCTGGGTTACAAACACTAGTACTAACTACAGTTAAACCGGAGATCATCATAACCCGGTTCGGTTTTCATGATGAACCGACAAACAATCAAGGAAGTCATCAGCACTTGCACCTTGGATCATTATCTTTTCCTACCGGATTAAGGTTCATCGTAATACACTTAATCACATGTATGATACTTATTTTATATTTATACACAGTTCAAGTTCAAAACTTAGACCATGTGTTTGGGCATTATGACCCGTCCGGCGATAAATCGTCAGGACATTTTCAACATTGTTTTATGCAGAAATAGGTAGAATAAACCGTCACAAGCATTGAAAGCAGGACATATTTAAGAAGTTGCCAGCTGAACCAATCTCAAAAAGGATAGTATGTGACGAACACAAAGTATATCAGCTATCCTATTACAAGGCGCCAGAGATCCCAAAAGAATATTTGTCTTTCTCAAAGCACTGGAACATAAACTTTAAACCGGTACTAGTTTAAGACTCGGCGTCAGCCTGCCATGACGATTGAGGATCAGCTTGCTCCGGTTCTTTGGCGGTTTCTTCCAGCTGCTGGAAGTCAATAGTGGTCCAGTCAATCTTGGCCAGCGCTTGAAAATAAAGTTCGTCAGTTATGAGGTCTGACGGATCAATGTCAGTAGCAAAAGTGTGCTTACGGACGGGCGGAATAAGATTTTCAATATCATAAGCCGGACGCTCTGCTCGCACGTTCTCAGCATCATATCCCGGATGATATCTAGACAGATCAGCTTCATCAGAAAGTTTGCTAGCCAGAGGCCGCATATCCTTGGTTAGTGCACGTAAGTCATTACTGGAAAAGGCTGATCTGTCTTCCTTCATACTTGGATAGCCGTTCATCCCCTCCGCCGGATCAAAATCAGGAACCCAAGCCTTCGCTCGAGTCAAAGCCATCAGAGCACCTGCTCTTGCAGACGACTTCTTTACCTCTATGAGGCGGGCAGGCAGAATGGACAGCTTCTCCAAGGTACCCTTGATTGTGGTAGGAGCCGGTTTGTTATGCGAGATAGCACTGACAACCCTCTGAGCACCGGAATAGAGCTGCTCCACCAGAGTATATGCAACTTTCAATTTCTTTCGCACATCATCGCCAAGATGAGTGATGCGTCTCCCTGCATTAAAGTTATGAATTAAACCGGAACGATACAGGATTACAAGGTTCAGGGTTGTGTTAACAGTACTTACCAAAGATGGTGGACGTCATGTCATTTATCTGCTGCTTCAATCCGGACAGTTCCTCTGTCACCGGATTAAGAGCAGCCTCTGCATCATTGGCTCTTTTCTCCAAGGCAGCCTTCTCAGCATCCCAGTCGGACCGCTCTTTTTCAAAGTCTTTCTTCAGCTTCTCTATACTTGCTAAAGCAAGTGTAAGCTCGTCCTTGACTTTGACGACAGCAGTCTCTTGGAACTTCAAGTTATCCCGGAGCTCGGTTATTTCAGAGGTCTTCCAGTTCAAATCAGTCTGCCAAAATGAAAGTACATTATATATTCATGAAGCATTTTAGTCAAAGTCCCAAGCACATATCAAGTTATGCACTTGACACTTGGGGGCTAATGTATATTTGCAGTAAAAACATGCATTTTCAGATAAAGTCCCAAGCACATAAACAAGTTATATACTTGGCACTTGGGGGCTAATGTGACATTGTTCTGAATTCAAGTAGAAGTCTCGGTTCATCCTAAAGGAACTAAACCGGCCCTTGGGGGCTACACATGTGCAAATAAAACTGTCTACTGGATCTACTGAAGTCCCGGTTCACCCTAAAAGGCTAAACCCGGGGGACATAGAAAGTAAAAGCAGCAAAGTAAAGTAGAATGTAGATTGATATGTTGAGAATAGACTCGGGGGCCATAGGTTTCACTAGTGGCTTCTCTCATGATAGCATAATTCTATGGTGCGTGAACAAATTACTGTCGAGCAATTGATAGAAAAGCGAATAATTATGAGAATATCTAGGCATGATCATTATATATAGGCATCACGTCTCGAGACAAGTAGACCGAAACGATTCTGCATATACTACTATTACTCCACACATCGATCGCTATCCAGCATGCATCTAGAGTATTAAGTTCATAAGAACAGAGTAATGCTTTAAGCAAGATGGCATGATGTAGAGGGATAAACTCAAGCAATATGATTTAAACCCCATCTTTTTATCGTCGATGGCAATAATACAATACGTGCCTTGCTGCCCCTACTGTCACTGGGAAAGGACACTGCCAGATTGAACCCAAAGCCAAGAACTTCTCCCATTGCAAGAACTACAGATCTAGTAGGCCAAACGAAACCGATAATTCGAAGAGACTTGCAAGGATATTATAATCATACATAAAGAATTCAGAAAAGAACCAAATATTTCTCGTAGATAATCTTGATCATAAACCCACAATTCATCGGATCTCGACAAACACACCGCAAAAAGATTACATCGAATAGATCTCCTCGAAAACTGAGGAGAACTTGGTATTGAGATCCAAAAAGAGAGAAGAAGCCATCTAGGTACTAACGATGGACCCAAAGGTCTGTGGTAAACTACTCACAACTCATGGTGAGGCGATGGTGCTGATGTAGAAGCACTCCGTGGAAGATCCCCCCTCCGGCGGAGCTCCGAAACAGGCCCCAATATGGGACCTCACGGGAACAGAAGGTTGCGGCGGTGGAATTAGGGTTTTCTCTGTTGCCTCGATGTTTACATGGGTATATATAGGAGGAAGAAGTACGTCGGTGGAGCAATGTGGGGCCCATGAGGGTGGGGGCGCTGTTGGGGAACATAGTATTTTAAAAATTTCCTACGATCACGCAAGATCTATCTACTAGATGCATAGCAACGAGAGGGAAGAGTGTGTCTACGTACCCTCGTAGACCGGAAGCGGAAGCGTCAAGTGACGCGGTTGATGTAGTCGAACTTCTTCGCGATTCAACCGATCAAGCACCGAACGTACGGCACCTCCGTGTTCAGCACACGTTCAGCTTGATGACGTCCCACGAGCTCTTGATACAGTTGAGCTTCACGGGAGAGTTTCGTCAGCACGACGGCGTGGTGACGGATATGATGTATTTACCGGCGCAGGGCTTCGCTTAAGCACTGCAACGGTATGACCGAGGTGTGTTTCTGTGGAGGGGGCACCGCACACAGCTGGAACAATTCAACTTGTGTGTCTTTGGGTGCCCCCCTGCCCCCGTATATAAAGGAGCAAGAGGGGAGGGCCGGCCGGCCTCCTATGGTGCGGCTAGGGCAATCCTACTAGGAATAGGATTGCAATCCAATTCCTAGTAGGAGTCCACCAAGAAGGAAGAGAGGGAAAGGAAAAGTGGGAGAGGTGGCGCCCCCCCAATCCTAGTCCAACTAGGATCCCTAGGTGGGGCGCCGGCCAGCCTCTATGGGCTGCCTCTCTCCTTTCCTCAAGGCCCACTATGGATCATCCCCCTTCGTAGGGGGTTCCGGTAACCCCCTCCGGCAATCCAGTTAAATCCGAAACTTTTCTGGAACACTTCCGGTGTCCGAATATAGTCGTCCAATATATCAATATTTGTGTCTCGAACATTCCGTGACTCCTCATCATGTCCGTGATCTCATCCGGGACTCCGAACTACCTTCGGTACATCAAAACTCATAAACTCATAATACCGATCGTCATCAAACGTTAAGCGTGCGGACCCTACGGGTTCGAGAACTATGTAGACATGACCGAGACTCATCTCCGGTCAATAACCAATAGCGGAACCTGGATGTTCATATTGGCTCCTACATATTCTACGAAGATCTTTTATCGGTCAAAACCGCATAACAACATACGTTGTTCCTTTTGTCATCGGTATGTTACTTGCCCGAGATTCGATCGTCGGTATCTCCATACCTAGTTCAATCTCGTTACCGGCAAGTCTCTTTACTCGTTCCGTAACACATCATCTCGTGACTAACTCATTAGTCTTTTTTGCTTGCAAGGCTTATTGTGATGTGTGTTACCAAGAGGGCCCAGAGATACCTCTCCGACACTCGGAGTGACAAATCCTAATCTTGATCTATGCCAACACCACGAATACTTTCGGAGACACCTGTAGAGCATCTTTATGATCACCCAGTTACGTTGTGACGTTTGATAGCACACAAGGTGTTCCTACGATATTCGGGAGTTGCATAATCTCATAGTCATAGGAACATGTATAAGTCATGAAGAAAGCAATAGCAGTAAAACTAAACGATCATAGTGCTATGCTAACGGATGGGTCTAGTCCATCACATCATTCTCCTAATGATGTGATCCCGTTGATCAAATGACAACTCATGTCTATGGCTAGGAAACATAAACATCTTTGATCAATGAGCTAGTCTAGTAGAGGCATACTAGGGACATACTGTTTTGTCTATGTATCCACACATGTACTAAGTTTCCGGTTAATACAATTCTAGCATGAATAAAAGACATTTATCATGATATAAGGAAATACAAATACCATCTTTATTATTGCCTCTAGGGCATATTTCCTTCAGTCTCCCACTTGAACTAGAGTCAATAATCTAGATTACAAAGTGATGATCCTCACACCCATGGAGTCCTGGTGCTGATCATGTTTTGCCCGTGGAAGAGGCTTAGTCAACGGGTCTGCAACATTCAGATCCGTATGTATTTTGCAAATCTCTATGTCTCCCTCCTTGACTAGATCGTGGATGGAATTGAAGCGTCTTTTGATGTGCTTAGTTCTCTTGTGAAACCTGGATTCCTTCGCCAAGGCTATTGCTCCAGTGTTGTCACAAAAGATTTTCATTGGACCCGATGCACTAGGTATTACACCTAGATCGGATATGAACTCCTTCATCCAGACTCCTTCATTTGCTGCTTCCGAAGCAGCTATGTATTCCGCTTCACACGTAGATCCCGCCACGACGCTCTGCTTGGAACTGCACCAACTGACAGCTCCACCGTTCAATAAAAATACATATCCGGTTTGTGACTTAGAGTCATCCGGATCAGTGTCAAAGCTAGAATCGACGTAACCGTTTACGACGAGCTCTTTGTCACCTCCATACATGAGAAACATATCCTTTGTCCTTTTCAGGTACTTCAGGATGTTCTTGACCGCTGTCCAGTGATCCACTCCTGGATTACATTGGTACCTCCCTGCTAGACTTATAGCAAGGCACACATCAGGTCTGGTACACAGCATTGCATACATGATAGATCCTATGGCTGAGGCATAGGGAATGACTTTCATTTTCTCTCTATCTTCTGTAGTGGTCGGGCATTGAGTCTTACTCAACTTCATACCTTGTAATACAGGCAAGAACCCTTTCTTTGACTGATCCATTTTGAACTTCTTCAAAATCTTATCAAGGTATGTGCTTTGTGAAAGTCCAATTAAGCGTCTTGATCTATCTCTATAGATCTTGATGCCT
The DNA here is from genome assembly GCA_902687465.1 of Secale cereale. Taxonomy (NCBI): domain Eukaryota; kingdom Viridiplantae; phylum Streptophyta; class Magnoliopsida; order Poales; family Poaceae; genus Secale; species Secale cereale. The sequence continues at coordinate 711,503,311 of LR738709.1, forward strand.
AATATATAAGCAGCTTCACCGAGGTCTTTCATTGAAAAACTCTTATTCAAGTATCCTTTTATGCTATCCAGAAATTCTATATCATTTCCAATCAACAATATGTCATCCACATATAATATTAGAAATGCTACAGAGCTCCCACTCACTTTCTTGTAAATACAGGCTTCTCCAAAAGTCTGTATAAATCCATATGCTTTGATCACCTCATCAAAGCGTATATTCCAACTCCGAGATGCTTGCACCAGTCCATAGATGGATCGCTGGAGCTTGCATACTTTGTTAGCACCTTTTGGATCGACAAAACCTTCTGGTTGCATCATATACAACTCTTCTTTGAGATATCCATTCAGGAATGCAGTTTTGACATCCATTTGCCAGATTTCATAATCATAAAATGCGGCAATTGCTAACATGATTCGGACAGACTTAAGCATCGCTACAGGTGAGAAAGTCTCATCGTAGTCAACTCCTTGAACTTGTCAAAAACCTTTCGCAACAAGTCGAGCTTTGTAAACAGTAACATTACCGTCTGCGTCGGTCTTCCTCTTGAAGATCCATTTATTTTCGATGGCCTGCCGATCATCGGGCAAGTCAACCAAAGTCCACACTTTGTTCTCATACATGGATCCCATCTCAGATTTCATGGCTTCCAGCCATTTTGCGGAATCTGGGCTCATCATCGCTTCCTCATAGTTCGCAGGTTCATCATGGTCTAGTAACATGATTTCCAGAACTGGGTTGTCGTACCACTCTGGTGCGGAACGTACTCTGGCTGATCTACGTCGTTCAGCAGAAACTTGATCCAAAGTTTCATGATCATCATCATTAACTTCCTCACTGATTGGTGTAGGAATCACTGGAACAATTTTCTGTGATGTACTACTTTCCAATCCGGGAGAAGGTACAATTACCTCATCAAGTTCTACTTTCCTCCCACTCACTTCTTTCGAGAGAAACTCCTTCTCTAGAAAGGATCCATTCTTAGCAACGAATATCTTGCCTTCGGATCTGTGATAGAAGGTGTACCCAACAGTTTCTTTTGGGTATCCTATGAAGACACATTTCTCCGACTTGGGTTCGAGCTTATCAGGTTGAAGCTTTTTCACATAAGCATCGCAGCCCCAAACTTTAAGAAACGACAACTTTGGTTTCTTGCCAAACCATAGTTCATAAGGTGTCGTATCAACGGATTTAGATGGTGCCCTATTTAACGTGAATGCAGCTGTCTCTAAAGCATAACCCCAAAATGATAGTGGTAAATCGGTAAGAGACATCATAGATCGCACCATATCCAATAAAGTATGGTTACGACGTTCGGACACACCATTACGCTGTGGTGTTCCGGGTGGCGTGAGTTGTGAAACTATTCCACATTGTTTCAAATGAAGACCAAACTCGTAACTCAAATATTCTCCTCCACGATCAGATCGTAGAAACTTTATTTTCTTGCTACGATGATTCTCTACTTCACTCTGAAATTCTTTGAACTTTTCAAATGTTTCAGACTTGTGCTTCATTAAGTAGATATACCCATATCTGCTCAAATCATCAGTGAAGGTCAGAAAATAATGATACCCGCCGCGAGCTTCAACACTCATTGGCCCACATACATCAGTATGTATGATTTCCAACAAATCTGTTGCTCGCTCCATAGTTCCGGAGAACGGAGTTGTAGTCATCTTGCCCATGAGGCATGGTTCGCAAGCACCAAGTGATTCATAATCAAGTGATTCCAAAAGTCCATCACTATGGAGTTTCTTCATGCGTTTTACACCAATATGACCTAAACGGCAGTGCCACAAATAAGTTGCACTATCATTATTAACCTTGCATCTTTTGGTTTCAATATTATGAATATGTGTATCACTACAATCGAGATCCAATAAGAATAGACCACTCTTCAAGGGTGCATGACCATAAAAGATATTATTCATAAAAATAGAACAACCATTATTCTCTGATTTAAATGAATAACCGTCTCGCAATAAACAAGATCCAGATATAATGTTCATGCTCAACGCTGGCACCAAATAACAATTATTTAGGTCTAAAACTAATCCCGAAGGTAGATGTAGAGGTAGCGTGCCGACGGCGATCACATCAACTTTGGAACCATTTCCCACGCGCATCGTCACCTCGTCCTTAGCCAATCTTCGTTTAATCCGTAGTCCCTGTTTCGAGTTACAAATATTAGCAACCGAACCGGTATCAAATACCCAGGTACTACTACGAGCATTAGTAAGGTACACATCAATAACATGTATATCACATATACCTTTGTTCACCTTGCCATCCTTCTTATCCGCCAAATACTTGGGGCAGTTCCGCTTCCAGTGTCCAGTCCCCTTGCAGTAGAAGCACTCAGTTTCAGGCTTGGCTCCAGACTTGGGTTTCTTCGTGGGAGTAGCAACTGTCTTGCTATTCTTCTTGAAGTTCCCCTTCTTTCCCTTGCCCTTTTTCTTGAAACTAGTGGTCTTGTTAACCATCAACACTTGATGCTCTTTTTTGATTTCTACCTCTGCAACCTTTAGCATAGCGAAGAGCTCGGGAATTGTCTTTTGCATCCCTTGCATATTATAGTTCATCACGAAGCCTTTATAGCTTGGTGGCAGTGATTGAAGAACTCTATCAATAACACTATCCTCGTCAACTTTGCAACCTGTTGAGTCATATGATTGTAGTACCCAGACATTCTGAGCACGTGTTCACTGATAGAACTATTCTCCTCCATCTTTCAGCTGTAGAACTTATTGGAAATCTCATATTTCTCAATCCGGGCATTTGCTTGAAATATTAACTTCAACTCCTGGAACATCTCATATGGTCCATGACGTTCAAAACGTCGTTGAAGTCCCGGTTCTAAGCCGTAAAGCATGGCACACTGAACTATCGTGTAGTCATCAGACCGCGACTGCCAGACGTTCAAAGCGTCTACATTAGCGGGAGGGGGCTTGTCACCTAGCGGTGCTTCAAGGACATAATTCTTCTGTGCAGCAATGAGGATAATCCTCAAGTTACGGACCTAGTCCGTGTAATTGCTACCATCATCTTTCAACTTAGCTTTCTCTAGGAATGCATTAAAATTCAAAGGAACGGTAGCACGGGCCATTGATCTACAACAACATAGATATGCAAAAACTATCAGGACTAAGTTCATGATAAGTTAAAGTTCAATTTAATCATATTAATTAAAGAACTCCCACTTAGATAGACATCCCTCCGGTCATCTAAATGATCACGTGATCCAAATCAACTAAACCATGTCCGATCATCACGTGAGATGGAGTAGTATCAATGGTGAACATCTTATGTTGATCATATCTACTATATGATTCACGCTCGACCTTTCGGTCTCCAGTGTTCCGAGGCCATATCTGCATATGCTAGGCTCGTCAAGTTTAACCCGAGTATTCTGCGTGTGCAAAACTGGCTTACACCCGTTGTATTTGAACGTAGAGCTTATCACACCCGATCATCACGTGGTGTCTCGGCATGACGAACTTTCGCAACGGTGCATACTCAGGGAGAACACTTATACCTTGAAATTTAGATCTCCTCGAAAACTGAGGAGAACTTGGTATTGAGATCCAAAAAGAGAGAAGAAGCCATCTAGGTACTAACGATGGACCCAAGGGTCTGTGGTAAACTACTCACAACTCATGGTGAGGTGATGGTGCCGATGTAGAAGCACTCCGTGGAAGATCCCCCCTCCGGCGGAGCTCCGGAACAGGCCCCAATATGGGACCTCATGGGAACAGAAGGTTGCGGTGGTGGAATTAGGGTTTTCTCTGTTGCCTCGATGTTTACATGGGTATATATACTAGGAAGAAGTACGTCGGTGGAGCAATGTGGGGCCCATGAGGGTGGGGGCGCTGTTGGGGAACGTAGTATTTTAAAAATTTCCTACGATCACGCAAGATCTATCTACCAGATGCATAGCAACGAGAGGGAAGAGTGTGTCTACGTACCCTCGTAGACCGGAAGCGGAAGCATCAAGTGACGCGGTTGATGTAGTCGAACTTCTTCGTGATTCAACCGATCAAGCACCGAGCGTACGGCACCTCCGCGTTCAGCACAAGTTCAGCTTGATGACGTCCCATGCGCTCTTGATCCAGTTGAGCTTCATGGGAGAGTTTCGTCAGCACGACGGCGTGGTGACGGATATGATGTATTTACCGGCGCAGGGCTTCGCTTAAGCACTGCAACGGTATGACCGATGTGTGTTTCTGTGGAGGGGGGCACCGCACACGGCTGGAACAATTCAACTTGTGTGTCTTTGGGTGCCCCCCTCCCCCCGTATATAAAGGAGCAAGAGGGGAGGGCCGGCCGGCCTCCTATGGTGCGGCTAGGGCAATCCTACTAGGAATAGGATTGCAATCCTATTCCTAGTAGGAGTCCACCAAGAAGGAAGAGAGGGAAAGGAAAAGAGGGAGAGGTGGCGCCCCCCCAATCCTAGTCCAACTAGGATCCCTAGGTGGGGCGCCGGCCAGCCTCTATGGGCTGCCTCTCTCCTTTCCTCAAGGCCCACTATGGACCACCCCCCTTCGTAGGGGGTTCCGGTAACCCCCTCCGGCAATCCAATTAAATCCGAAACTTTTCCGGAACACTTCCGGTGTCCGAATATAGTCGTCCAATATATCAATCTTTATGTCTCGGACATTCCGAGACTCCTCGTCATGTCCGTGATCTCATCTGGGACTCCGAACTACCTTCGGTACATCAAAACTCATAAACTCATAATACCGATCGTCATCAAACGTTAAGCGTGCGGACCCTACGGGTTCGAGAACAATGTAGACATGACCGAGACTCATCTCCGGTCAATAACCAATAGCGGAACCTGGATGTTCATATTGGCTCCTACATATTCTACGAAGATCTTTTATCGGTCAAAACCGCATAACAACATACGTTGTTCCTTTTGTCATCGGTATGTTACTTGCCCGAGATTCGATCGTCGGTATCTCCATACCTAGTTCAATCTCGTTACCGGCAAGTCTCTTTACTCGTTCCGTAACACATCATCTCGTGACTAACTCATTAGTCTTTTTTGCTTGCAAGGCTTATTGTGATGTGTGTTACCGAGAGGGCCCAGAGATACCTCTCTGACACTCGGAGTGACAAATCCTAATCTTGATCTATGACAACACCAAGAATACTTTCGGAGACACCTGTAGAGCATCTTTATGATCACCCAGTTACGTTGTGACGTTTGATAGCACACAAGGTGTTCCTACGGTATTCGGGAGTTGCATAATCTCATAGTCATAGGAACATGTATAAGTCATGAAGAAAGCAATAGCAGTAAAACTAAACGATCATAGTGCTATGCTAACGGATGGGTCTAGTCCATCACATCATTCTCCTAATGATGTGATCCCGTTGATCAAATGACAACTCATGTCTATGGCTAGGAAACATAACCATCTTTGATCAATGAGCTAGTCTAGTAGAGGCATACTAGGGACATACTGTTTTGTCTATGTATCCACACATGTACTAAGTTTCCGGTTAATACAATTCTAGCATGAATAAAAGACATTTATCATGATATAAGGAAATACAAATAACATCTTTATTATTGCCTCTAGGGCATATTTCCTTCAGGCGCCCAGGGGGAGGAGGCGTGCCCTGGACCCTCGTGGGCACCATTTGTCTCCTCTACCTTGGTGCTCAAGTCTCTCGTGAAGATATCGTTCCAAAAATAACTTTCCCGAAGGTTTCATTCCGTTTGGACTCCGCTTGATATTCCTTTTCCGCGAAACCCTGAAATAGAAAAAAAAACAGAATCTGCACTGGGCCTTTGGGTTAATAGGTTAGTCCCATAAATAATATAAACGTGTATGATAAAGCCCATTAAACATCCAAAACATCATATATAATAGCATGGAACAATAAAAAATTATAGATACGTTGGAGACGTATCAAGCACCCCCAAGCTTAATTCCTGCTCGTCCTCGAGTAGGTAAATGATAAAAACAGAATTTTTGATGTGGAATGCTAACCAACATAATTTTCAATGTAATTTCTTTATTGTGGCATGAATGTTCAGATACGAAAGATTCAAGACTAAAGTCTATATTGACATAAGCAATAATAATACTACAAGCATACTTACAAAGCAATCATGTCTTCTCAAAATAAAATGGCGAAAGAACGTTATCCCTACAAAATCATATAGTCTGGCTATGGTCCCTCTTCATCACACAAAATATTCATATCATGCACAACCCCGGTTTCAGCCAAGCAATTGTTTTCATACTCATTTTTTTTCAAACCTTTCAACTTTCACGCAATACATGAGCGTGAGCCATGGATATAGCACTATAGGTGGAATAGAGTGGTGGTTGTGGAGAAGACAAAAAGGAGGAAGATAGTCTCACATCGCCTAGGCGTATCAACGGGCTATGGAGATGCCCATCAATAGATATCAATGTGAGTGAGTAGGGATTGCCATGCAACGGATGCACTAGAGCTAAAAATGTATGAAAGCTCAACAAAAGAAACTAAGTGTTGGGGATCGTAGCAGAAAATCAAAAAATTTCCTACGCATCACCAAGATCTATCTATGGAGTAATCTAGCAACGAGGGAGAGGGGAGTGCATCTACATACCCTACTAGATCGCGATGTGGAAGCGTTGCAAGAACGCGGATGAAGGAGTCGTACTCGCTGCAATTCAGATCGCGGTTGATTCCGATCTAAGCGCCGAACAACGGCGCCTCCGCGTTCAACACACGTGCAGCCCGATGACGTCTCCCACGCCTTGATCCATCAAGGAGAGAGGGAGAGGTTGGGGAAGACTCCATCCAACAGAAGCACGACGGCGTGGTGGTGGTGGAGGAGCGCGGGACTCCAGCTGGGCTTCGCCAAGCACTGCAAGAGACGAGGAGGGAGAGAGGTAGGGCTGCGCCAAGCGACAAAGGTCAAAACGTGTTCTGGGCAGCCCCAAACCTCACATATATATAGGGGGAAGGGGGGGGCTGCGCCCCCTTTAGGGTTTCCCACCCCTAGGGGTGCGGCCACCCTAGATCCCATCTAGGGGTGGCGGCCAGAGGGGGAGAGGGAGAGGGGGGGCGCACCAGATTGGGCCCTAGGGCCCATCTGCCCTAGGGTTTGCCCCCCTCCCCTCTTGGGGTGCCTTGGGCCTTGGTAGGGGGCGCACCAGCCCACCTGGGGCTGGTCCCCTCCCACACTTGGCCCACGTATGCCTCCGGGGCTGGTGGCCCCACCCGGTGGACCCCCGGGACCCTTCCGGTGGTCCCGGTACGCTACCGATAGCGCCCGAAACTTTTCCGGTGACCAAAACGGGACTTCCCATATATGAATCTTTACCTCCGGACTATTCCGGAACTCCTCGTGATGTCCGGGATCTCATCCGGGACTCCGAACAACATTCGGTAACCGCGTACATACTTTCCCTATAACCCTAGCGTCATCGAACCTTAAGTGTGTAGACCCTACGGGTTCGGGAACCATGTAGACATGACCGAGACAACTCTCCGGCCAATAACCAATAGCGGGATCTGGATACCCATGTTGGCTCCCACATGTTCCACGATGATCTCTTCGGATGAACCACGATGTCAAGGATTCAATCAATCCCGTATATGATTCCCTTTGTCTATCGGTATAGCACTTGCCCGAGATTCGATCGTCGGTATACCGATACCTTGCTCAATCTCGTTACCGGCAAGTCTCTTTACTCGTTCCGTAACACATCATCCCGTGATCAACTCCTTGATCACATATTGTGCACATTATGATGATGTCCTACCGAGTGGGCCCAGAGATACCTCTCCGTCATACGGAGTGACAAATCCCAGTCTCGATTCATGCCAACCCAACAGACACTTTCGGAGATACCTGTAGTGCACCTTTATAGCCACCCAGTTACGTTGTGACGTTTGGTACACCCAAAGCATTCCTACGGTATCCGGGAGTTGCACAATCTGATGGTCTAAGGAAAAGATACTTGACACTTAGAAAAGCTTTAGCATACGAACTACACGATCTGTGCTAGGCTTAGGATTGGGCCTTGTCCATCACATCATTCTCCTAATGATGTGATCCCGTTATCAATGACATCCAATGTCCATGGTCAGGAAACCGTAACCATCTATTGATCAACGAGCTAGTCATCTAGAGGCTCACTAGGGACATGGTGTTTGTCTATGTATCCACACATGTATCTGAGTTTCCTATCAATACAATTCTAGCATGGATAATAAACAATTATCATGAACAAAGAAATATAATAATTACCAATTTATTATTGCCTCTAGGGCATATTTCCAACAGTCTCCCACTTGCACTAGAGTCAATAATCTAGTTCACATCGCCATGTGATTAACACTCACAGGTCACATCGCCATGTGACTAACATCCAAAGAGTTTACTAGAGTCAGTAATCTAGTTCACATCAATATGTGATTAACACTCAATGAGTTCTGGGTTTGATCATGTTATGCTTGTGAGAGAGGTTGTAGTCAATGGGTCTGCAACATTCAGATCCCTATGTACTTCACAAAACTTTATGTCATATCGTAGATGCTGCTACCACGTTCCACTTGGAGTTATTCCAAACTGTTGCTCCATTATACGTATCCGGTATCTTTACTCAGAGTTATCCGGATAGGTGTTAAGCTTGCATCGACGTAACTCTTTACGTCGAACTCTTTATCACCTCCATAACCGAGAAACTTTTCCTTATTCCTCTAAGGATAATTTTGACCACTATCTAGTGATCCACTCTTGGATCACCTTTGTACCCTCTTGCCAGACATGTGGCAAGTCACACATCAGGTGCGGCACTCAGCATAGCATACCGTATAGAGCCTATGACAAGAGCATAGGGGACGACCTTCGTCCTTCCTCTTTCTTCTGCCGTGGTCAAGCTTTGAGTCTTACTCAACTTCACACCTTACAACTCAGGCAAGAACTCCTTCTTTGACTGATCTATTTTGAACTCCTTCAAAATCACATCAAAGGTGTGTGTTCCTTTTGAAAGTATCATCACGCGTCTTGATCTATCTCTATAGATCTTCATGCCCAATATGTAAGCAGCTTTATCCAGGTCTTCCTTTGAAAAACTCGTTTCAAACAACCCTTTACGCTTTCCAGGAATTCTGCATCATTTCGGATCAACAATATGTCATTCACATATACTTATCAGAAATGTTGTAGTGCTCCCACTCACTTTATTGCAAATACAAGTTTCTAACAAACTTTGTATACCCAAAAACTTTGATCACTCCATCAAAGCGTATATTCCGACTCCGAGATGCTTGCTCCAGTCCATGGAAGGATCGCTGGAGCTAGCACACCTTTTAGCATCCTTAGGATCGACAAAACCTTTCTGATTGTATGACATACAACCTTTCCTTACGAAAACTGGTAAGGAAACTTGTTTTGACATCCATCTGCCAGATTTCATAAATGCAGTTTATGCCAACATGATTCTGACGGACTTAAGCATCGCTACGGGTGAGAAAATCTCATCGTAGTCAACTCCTTGAACTTGTGAAAAACCTTTTGCCACAAGTCAAGCTTTATAGACGGTGACATTACCGTCCACGTCCGTCTTCTTCTTAAAGATCCATTTATCTCAATGGCTTGCCGATCATTGGGCAAATCCACCAAAGTCCATACTTTGTTTTGATACATGGATCCTATCTCGGATTTCTCGGCTTCTAACCATTTGTCAGAATATGGGCCCACCATCGCTTCTCCATAGTTCGTAGGTTCATTGTTGTCCAAACAACATGACATCTAAGACAGGATCACCGTACCGCTCGGGAGTAGTACATATCCTTGTCGACCTACGAGGTTCAATAGCAACTTGACCTGGAGATTCATGATCACTATCATTAGTCTCCTCTTCAATAGTCGTAGGTTCCACAGAAATATCTCTCTGTGTTGCTCTACTCTCCGGTTGAAGTGAGGGTTCGACAACCTCATCATGTTCTATCTTCCTCCCACTCAATTCTTTCGAGAGAAACTCCTTCTCGAGAAAGGACCCGTTCTTAGCGACAAACATTTTGCCCTTGGATCTGAGATAGAAGGTATACCCAACTGTTACCTTTGGGTATCCTATGAAGATGTATTTGTCCGCTTTGGGTTCGAGCTTTTTCTGGCTGAAGCCTTAAGCATCGCAGCCCCAAACGTTGAGAAACGACAACTTTGGTTTCTTGCCAAACCATAGTTCATATGGCATAGTCTTAATGGACTTAGATGGTGCCCTATCTAAAGTGAGTGCAACTGTCTCTAATGCATAACCTCAAAATAATAGCGGTAGATCGGTAATAGACATCATAGATCGTACCATATCTCATAAGGTTTGACTACGACGTCCGGACTCACCATTACGCTGTGGTGTTCTAGGTGGCTTCAACTGCGAAACAATTCCACAATGTCTTAAGTGATTGCCAAACTCACAACTCAAAAAATCTCCCCTTGATCAGATCGTAGGAACATGATCTTCTTGTTATGATGATTCTTAACTTCACTCTGAAATTGCTTGAACTTTTCAAACGCTTCAGACTTTTGCTTCATTGAGTAAATATACCCATATCTACTCAAATCGTCAGTGAAGATGAGAAAATAACGATATCCACCACACGCCTTATTTCTCATTGGATCACACACATCAGCATGTATGATTTCCAACAAGTCACTTGCCCGTTTCATTGTACCTGAAAACGGGATCTTAGTCATCCTGCCCATGAGGCATGGCTCGCATGTGTCAAGCGATTCAAAATCAAGTGACTCCAAACATCCATCAGCATGGAGTTTCTTCATGCATTTTATGCCAAAATGACCTAAGCGGCAGTGCCACAAGAAAGTGGTACTATCATTATTAACTCTACATCTTTTGGCATTAATATTATCATCATGTGTATTACTATGATCGAGATTCAACAAACCATTGGGTGCATGACCATAAAGGTATTATTCATGTAAACAGAATAACCATTATTCTCTGACTTAAATGAATAACCGTATTGCAATGAACATGATCTAATCATATTCATGCTCAACGTAGACACCTGATAACATTTATCTAGGTTCAACACTAATCTCGAAAATAGAGGGAGCGTGCGATGGTGATCTTATCAACCTTGGAAACACTTCCAACACACATCGTCACCTTGCTCTTAGCTAGTCTCCGTTCAGTCCGTAGCTTTTGCTTCAAGTCACTAATAATAGCAACTGAACCGGTATCCAATACCCAGGTGCTACAAGGAGTACTAGTAAGGTACACATCAATAACACGTATATCAAATATACTTTGTTGAAGTTGCCAGCTTTCTTATCTACCATGTATTTGGGATAGTTCCGCTACCATGTGACCGTTCCCCTTATAATCGAAGCACTTAGTCTCGAGGTTTGGGTTCAACCTTGGGTTCCCTCATTAGAGCGACAACTGGTTTGCCATTCATGAAGTTTCCCTTCTAGCCCTTGCCCCTTTTGAAACCAGTGGTCTTGATAAACCATCAACACTTGATGCTCCTTCTTGATTTCTACTTCCGCGGTCTTAAGCACCGCTAATAGCTCCGGGATCATCTCCATCCTTTGCATGTCATAGTTCATCACGAAGTTCTAGTAGCTTGGTGATAGTGTCTAGAGAATTCCGTCAACCACTATCTCATCTGGAAGATTAACTTCCACTTGGTTCAAGTGATTTTAGCACCCAGACATTCTGAGAACATGCTCACTAGTTGAGCTATTCTCCTCCATCTTTTTTGGCAAAAGAACTTGTCAAAGGTCTCATACCTCTCAACACGGGCATGAGCCTGAAATCCCAATTTCAGCTCTTAGAACATCTCATATGTTCTATGGCGTTCAAAACGTCATTGGAATCCCGATTCTAAGCCGTAAAGTATGGTGCACTAAACTATCAAGTAGTCATCAGGACGTGTCTGTCAGGTGTTCACAACATCCACAGACAACGTTGTAGGGGTTTGCACATCGAGCGGTGCATCAAAGATGTAAGCTTTCTGTGTAGCAATGAGGACACTCCTCGGACTACGGACCCAGTCCGCATCATTGCTTACAATATCTTTCAACTTAGTCTTTCTCTAGGATTGTATTAAACAGGGAGCTACAACGCAGTTATTGGTCTACAACATAATTTGCGAAGACAACTTAGACTAGTGTTCATGACAATTAAGTTCATCTAATGAACTCCCACTCAGATAGACATCTCTCTAGTCATCTAAGTGATACATGATTCGAAACGACTAGGCCGTGTCCGATCATCACGTGAGACGGACTAGTCATCAACGGTGAACATCTTCATGTTGATCGTATCTTCTATACGACTCATGTTCGAACTTTCGGTCTTCCGTGTTCCGAGGCTATGTCTGTACATGCTAGGCTCGTCAAGTCAACCCTAAGTGTATCGCATGTGTAAATCTGGCTTACACCCGTTGTATGCGAACGTTAGAACCTATCACACCCGATCATCATGTGGTGCTTCGGAACAACGAACCTTAGCAACGGTGCACAGTTAGGGGGAACACAATTCTTGAAATTTTAGTGAGAGATCATCTTATTCACTACAGTCGTTCTAAGCAAATAAGATGTATAACATGATAAACATCACATGCAATCAAATAGTGACATGATATGGCCAATGTCATCTTGCTCCTTTGATCTTCATCTTCGGGGCTCCATGACCATCATCGTCACCGGCATGACACCATGATCTCCATCATCATGATCTCCATCATTGTGTCTTCATGAAGTCGTCTCGCCAAACATTACTTCTACTACTATGGCTAAGGTTTAGCAATAAAGTACAGTAATTACATGGCGTTATTCAGTGACACGCAGGTCATACAATAAAATAAGACAACTCCTATGGCTCCTGCCGGTTGTCATTCTCATCGACATGCAAGTCGTGATTCCTATTACAAGAACATGATCAATCTCATACATCACATATATATCATTCATCACATCCTTTTGGCCATATCACATCACATGGCACATGCTGCAAGAACAACTTAGACGTCCTCTAATTGTTGTTGCAAGTTTTTACGTGGCTGCTATAGGTTTCTAGCAAGAACGTTTCTTACCTACGCCAAAACCACAACGTGATATGCCAATTTCTATTTACCCTTCATAAGGACCCTTTTCATCGAATCCGATCCGACTAAAGTGGGAGAGACAGACACCCGCTAGCCACCTTATGCAACTAGTGCATGTCAGTCGGTGGAACCAGTCTCACGTAAGAGTACGTGTAAGGTCGGTCCGGGCCGCTTCATCCCACGATGCCGCCGAATCAAGATAAGACTAGTAACGGCAAGAGAATTGACATGATCTACGCCCACAACTACTTTGTGTTCTACTCGTGCAAGATACTATGCATAGACCTAGCTCTGATACCACTATTGGGGATCGTAGCAGAAAATCAAATTTTTTTCTACGCATCACCAAGATCTATCTATGGAGTAATCTAGCAACGAGGGAGAGGGGAGTGCATCTACATACCCTTGTAGATCGCGATGCAGAAGTGTTGCAAGAACGCGGATGAAGGAGTCGTACTCGCTGCGATTCAGATCGCGGTTGATTCCGATCTAAGCGCCGAACAACGGCGCCTCCGTGTTCAACACACGTGCAGCCCGATGACGTCTCCCACGCCTTGATCCAGCAAGGAGAGAGGGAGAGGTTGGGGAAGACTCCATCCAATAGCAGCACGACGGCGTGGTGGTGGTGGAGGAGCGCGGGACTCCAGCAGGGCTTCGCCAAGCACTGCAAGAGACGAGGAGGGAGAGAGGTAGGGCTGCGCCAAGCGACAGAGGTCAAAACGTGTTCTGGGCAGCCCCAAACCTCACATATATATAGGGGGAAGGGGGGGCGGCGCCCCCTTTAGGGTTTCCCACCCCTAGGGGTGCGGCCACCCTAGATCCCATCTAGGGGTGGCGGCCAGAGGGGGAGAGGGAGAGGGGGGCGCACCAGATTGGGCCCTAGGGCCCATCTGCCCTAGGGTTTGCCCCCCTCCCCTCTTGGGGCGCCTTGGGCCTTGGTGGGGGGCGCACCAGCCCACCTGGGGCTGGTCCCCTCCCACACTTGGCCCACGTATGCCTCCGGGGCTGGTGGCCCCACCCGGTGGACCCCCGGGATCCTCCCGGTGGTCCCGGTACGCTAGCGATAGCGCCCGAAACTTTTCCGGTGACCAAAATGGGACTTCCCATATATGAATCTTTACCTCCGGACTATTCCGGAACTCCTCGTGACGTCCGGGATCTCATACGGGACTCCGAACAACATTCGGTAACCGCGTACATACTTTCCCTATAACCCTAGCGTCATCTAACCTTAAGTGTGTAGACCCTACGGGTTCGGGAACCATGTAGACATGACCGAGACAACTCTCCGGCCAATAACCAACAGCGGGATCTGGATACCCAGGTTGGCTCCCACATGTTCCACGATGATCTCATCGGATGAACCATGATGTCAAGGATTCAATCAATCCCGTATACGATTCCCTTTGTCTATCGGTATAGCACTTGCCCGAGATTCGATCGTCGGTATACCGATACCTTGCTCAATCTCGTTACCGGCAAGTCTCTTTACTCGTTCCGTAACACATCATCCCGTTAGCAACTCCTTGATCACATATTGTGCACATTATGATGATGTCCTACCGAGTGGGCCCAGAGATACCTCTCCGTCATACGGAGTGACAAATCCCAGTCTCGATTCATGCCAACCCAACAGACACTTTCAGAGATACCTGTAGTGCACCTTTATAGCCACCCAGTTACGTTGTGACGTTTGGTACACCCAAAGCATTCCTACGGTATCCGAGAGTTGCACAATCTCATGGTCTAAGGAAAAGATACTTGACACTTAGAAAAGCTTTAGCATACGAACTACACGATCTGTGCTAGGCTTAGGATTGGGTCTTGTCCATCACATCATTCTCCTAATGATGTGATCCCGTTATCAATGACATCCAATGTCCATGGTCAGGAAACCGTAACTATCTATTGATCAACGAGCTAGTCATCTAGAGGCTCACTAGGGACATGGTGTTTGTCTATGTATCCACACATGTATCTGAGTTTCCTATCAATACAATTCTAGCATGCATAATAAACAATTATCATGAACAAAGAAATATAATAATAACCAATTTATTATTGCCTCTAGGGTATATTTCCAACAGTCTCCCACTTGCACTAGAGTCAATAATCTAGTTCACATCGCCATGTGATTAACACTCACATGTCACATCGCCATGTGACTAACATCCAAAGAGTTTACTAGAGTCAGTAATCTAGTTCACATCAATATGTGATTAACACTCAATGAGTTCTGGGTTTGATCATGTTATGCTTGTGAGAGAGGTTGTAGTCAATGGGTCTGCAACATTAAGATCCCTATGTACTTCGCCAAACTTTATGTCATATCGTAGATGCTGCTACCACGTTCCACTTGGAGTTATTCCAAACTGTTGCTCCATTATACGTATCCGGTATCTCTAATCAGAGTTATCCGGATAGGTGTTAAGCTTGCATCGACGTAACTCTTTACGTCGAACTCTTTATCACCTCCATAACCGAGAAACTTTTCCTTATTCCTCTAAGGATAATTTTGACCACTATCTAGTGATCCACTCCTGGATCACCTTTGTACCCTCTTGCCAG
This sequence comes from Secale cereale, assembly GCA_902687465.1. Taxonomy (NCBI): domain Eukaryota; kingdom Viridiplantae; phylum Streptophyta; class Magnoliopsida; order Poales; family Poaceae; genus Secale; species Secale cereale. The sequence continues at coordinate 711,518,971 of LR738709.1, forward strand.
ACAAGTGGCAAGTCACACATCAGGTGCGGTACTCAGCATAGCATACCGTATAGAGCCTATGACAAGAGCATAGGGGACGACCTTCGTCCTTCCTCTTTCTTCTGCCGTGGTCAAGCTTTGAGTCTTACTCAACTTCACACCTTACAACTCAGGCAAGAACTCCTTCTTTGACTGATCTATTTTGAACTCCTTCAAAATCACGTCAAAGGTGTGTGTTCCTTTTGAAAGTATCATCACGCGTCTTGATCTATCTCTATAGATCTTCATGCCCAATATGTAAGCAGCTTTATCCAGGTCTTCCTTTGAAAAACTCCTTTCAAACAACCCTTTACGCTTTCCAGAAATTCTACATCATTTCGGATCAACAATATGTCATTCACATATACTTATCAGAAATGTTGTAGTGCTCCCACTCACTTTATTGCAAATACAAGTTTCTAACAAACTTTGTATACCCAAAAACTTTGATCACTCCATCAAAGCGTATATTCCGACTCCGAGATGCTTGCTCCAGTCCATGGAAGGATCGCTGGAGCTAGCACACCTTTTAGCATCCTTAGGATCGACAAAACCTTTCTGATTGTATGACATACAACCTTTCCTTACGAAAACTGGTAAGGAAACTTGTTTTGACATCCATCTGCCAGATTTCATAAATGCAGTTTATGCTAACATGATTCTGACGGACTTAAGCATCGCTACGGGTGAGAAAATCTCATCGTAGTCAACTCCTTGAACTTGTGAAAAACCTTTTGCCACAAGTCGAGCTTTATAGACGGTGACATTACCGTCCACGTCCGTCTTCTTCTTAAAGATCCATTTATCTCAATGGCTTGCCGATCATTGGGCAAATCCACCAAAGTCCATACTTTGTTTTGATACATGGATCCTATCTCGGATTTCTCGGCTTCTAACCATTTGTCAGAATATGGGCCCACCATCGCTTCTCCATAGTTCGTAGGTTCATTGTTGTCCAAACAACATGACATCTAAGACAGGATCACCGTACCACTCGGGAGTAGTACATATCCTTGTCGACCTACGAGGTTCAATAGCAACTTGACCTGGAGATTCATGATCACTATCATTAGTCTCCTCTTCAACAGTCGTAGGTTCCACAGAAATATCTCTCTGTGTTGCTCTACTCTCCGGTTGAAGTGAGGGTTCGCCAACCTCATCAAGTTCTATCTTCCTCCCACTCAATTCTTTCGAGAGAAACTCCTTCTCGAGAAAGGACCCGTTCTTAGCGACAAACATTTTGCCCTTGGATCTGAGATAGAAGGTATACCCAACTGTTAACTTTGGGTATCCTAGGAAGATGTATTTGTCCGCTTTGGGTTCAAGCTTTTTCTGGCTGAAGCCATAAGCATCGCAGCCCCAAACATTGAGAAAAGACAACTTTGGTTTCTTGCCAAACCATAGTTCATATGGCGTCGTCTTAATGGACTTAGATGGTGCCCTATCTAAAGTGAGTGCAACTGTCTCTAATGCATAACCTCAAAATAATAGCGGTAGATCGGTAATAGACATCATAGATCGTACCATATCTCATAAGGTTCGACTACGACGTCCGGACTCACCATTACGCTGTGGTGTTCCAGGTGGCTTCAACTGCGAAACAATTCCACAATGTCTTAAGTGATTGCCAAACTCACAACTCAAAAATCTCCCCTTGATCAGATCGTAGGAACATGATCTTCTTGTTATGATGATTCTTAACTTCACTCTGAAATTGCTTGAACTTTTCAAACGCTTCAGACTTTTGCTTCATTGAGTAAATATACCCATATCTACTCAAATCGTCAGTGAAGATGAGAAAATAACGATATCCACCACACGCCTTATTTCTCATTGGATCAGACACATCAGCATGTATGATTTCCAACAAGTCACTTGCCCGTTTCATTGTACCTGAAAACGGGGTCTTAGTCATCCTGCCCATGAGGCATGGCTCGCATGTGTCAAGCGATTCAAAATCAAGTGACTCCAAACATCCATCAGCATGGAGTTTCTTCATGCATTTTATGCCAAAATGACCTAAGCGGCAGTGCCATAAGAAAGTGGTACTATCATTATTAACTCTACATCTTTTGGCATTAATATTATCATCATGTGTATTACTATGATCGAGATTCAACAAACCATTGGGTGCATGACCATAAAGGTATTATTCATGTAAACAGAATAACCATTATTCTCTGACTTAAATGAATAACCGTATTGCAATGAACATGATCTAATCATATTCATGCTCAACGTAGACACCTGATAACATTTATCTAGGTTCAACACTAATCTCGAAAATAGAGGGAGCGTGCGATGGTGATCTTATCAACCTTGGAAACACTTCCAACACACATCGTCACCTCGCTCTTAGCTAGTCTCCGTTCAGTCCATAGCTTTTGCTTCAAGTCACTAATAATAGCAACTGAACCGGTATCCAATACCCAGGTGCTACAAGGAGTACTAGTAAGGTACACATCAATAACACGTATATCAAATATACTTTGTTGAAGTTGCCAGCTTTCTTATCTACCATGTATTTGGGGTAGTTCCGCTACTGTCGGTGTACTAAAGTAGGGGTACCTTAGTATCCCGAACTTGTGCACGGGCAGTCGCAGCGTCCCGTGGCAGGGCTTGCCGCGCGACCACCAAGGCCCACTGTATTTCCTTTAGAGCCATTCAAGAACAAAGTATTCAAGTTAAAGAGACAAGGCCCCGGCAAGAGGAGCTTGCCGGGAAGGCCACCCCAGGCTCAAGACCACTTCTTCAGCACAAGACCCTGGCGAGAGGAGCTTGCCGGGAAGGCCAAACGTGGCACTTCAGGAAACTTGCCGTGGCGCGCCGCGCGCCCCGGCAAGGCCCGGAGAGCGACAAGCTCACGGGCGCGGCAAGATGGCAGCGCCTTGCCGCGGCAGACTTCCACTAGGTACCCGCGCTCCAGCACATCCGCCCACGCGTTGCCCTGGGGCCCTTCCAGGCGCACGTGGCGGAAGGTTGTGCAGCCTGGGGTACACGGTGGCAAGACGCGATGACGGACGCTTTTTTGCACTGTTTAGGGCGACGGCGACGGGCATTTAATGCCTTTGTCCCCTGCCGTCAGGGTTAGGTATAGACCACTATGCATACACTGTATCAACTACCACCGCTTTTACAGTTTTACCCTGGACTGCGTTGCCACCTGTCGGTGACCCATTTGACCTATAAAAGGAGGCCCATACACAACGTAGAAGGGGTTCGGACCATCGATCACTCCCACGCTCGATGCTGCTAGCGGGTAACACTGTAGTTCTTCTCGCTCCTGAGCCAAGAACACAATACAAACCAAGGCAGGATTAGGGTTTTACGCCTCCGCGCGGCCCGAACCTGGGTAAACTGCTCGCGTGCACGCCTCGATCCGCTCTTTGTGCATCCTCCGCCCCCCTTGCCGTACCGAAAAGGGGTTCCGGTCCCATAGGTGTTCGTGGGCGATCAGTTTCCCCGACATCTTTGGCAAGGATGCTGCCCCGGCAAGGAAGAACCGGCGGCGAAACAACAGGAAAAAGAAGAGCAAAGAAGTACTGGTCGTTGAGCAGTCCGGCAAGGAGGCTGGCGCCAAGAAAGCTCAGGCCGGCAGCTCCGGCAAGGAGATGATGGGCCTCGAACCCCTCTTTGGTTACCCCAAGTGGAAGGTGTAAGATGCAGTATTGTAGAAGTGTTTTCCCTTAGCAAAGATGCCAAGGATCGAATCCCCAGAGACTCCTAGGTTCAACAAGTAGGTGTCAACTGCTACGGCGCCAGATAGTAGCAATCAACGTGGACCTGCACACAGATACAAATAACTTTGCTCCCAACGAGTACAGAGAGGTTGTCAATCCCTCCGGCCTTGTAGTTCACAAAGGATTAAAAGCAATGATAGTAGTGATAGATAGTGTTTTGCAATAGTAAATAATAACGAAAAGTAAATAGCGGGTGTGATCAATGATGGTAATATGGACCGGAGTCTCATGATGTTCACTAGTGATGTCTCTCTCCCAAAAGACGATAAAACAGCTATGTGAGGTAAACAAATTACAGCTGGGCAATTGACAGGACCACGAACGCAAACCAATGCTGACTACATTACAAGAAAGGTTGAGGTTCAAAGCATGGGCGGTACACCAAAGTAAGTAGACCGAAATCCATCAATATCTACTACTAATCATCCACCTTGAGATATCTATCCAGAACATCTCGCTGGTTTTAAGTTGCGAGTCCCACCCATAGTGTAAACTCAATGCAACAGACAACTGCATTAAAAGAACTTTGCGTAAAGTAAACAATCCTTGCACCCGCGGGCACAAGCACCGTTGTTTTCCCCCTTGTGGCAACAACACACCCCCTAGACTCATGTTTCTGTCACTCAAGCTAGTCATCGAGGGGCATGAACCCACAATCCAGCATAACGTTCCCTCTTTGAGTCACTACCTATTACTCGGCCAAAGCAATAAATAACAACGGAGAACATGCAAGAATTACTTATGAACATAAATATAAAAGAGGTGAATCAAATATATTACTCAAGATCAATCTGAACATAATTTCATAATCCATCGGATCCCAGCACACTCAACATAGCAACAGCATAAGGATTACATAGGTGCCTCGATCATGTAGGGCAGCTCACGAGGACTAATTAGTGAAGCACAAGAACGGGAGGAGAACATCACATAGCTACTGGTCATGGACCCATGGTCCAAGGGAGACTACTCACGAGTCATCCGGGAGGCGTCCATGGTGGTGGAGAAGCTCCCGGTGGTGATCCTCCCCTCCGGCAGGGTGCCGGGAAGAGTTCTCCTGGTGCTCCCGATCTTGGAAGCGGCGACGGCGGCGGAACAGAGATGGGATCACGAAAAGAGTTCCTGTTCTGAGGGTTTCGGAGGACGCTTTAAATATATGCCAAAGGAGGGCATCGGGGGAGCTTCGGGGGGCCCAGGCGCCCCCCCGGCACGGCCCAGG
>LR738709.1:711530473-711699168 GCA_902687465.1 Secale cereale
CTTCGGACGCAAGGTTGTTCCCGAAACGCTGATTTTTTATATAATTTTTCTGGATTTTTCTGGGCAGTTCTCGTAACGTGAAAACCTGAAATACAAAAACAGCCGAAAACAGAAACTGGCACTGGGGTGCACTGGATTAGTAAGTTAGTCCAAATATGATCAAAAGTGTATGGAAGTGTATGAATATCATAGCAATATCACCCAAAAGTGGCATGGAGCAAGCAGAAATTATAGATACGTTTTGGACGTATCAGGAGACTGCCACTGTAGCGGCAGCCGACAAGCAGGACGGCTCCGACAAGCAGTACTGCAAGATCCACCGCACCAAGGGCCACGACCTCCAAAACTGCAAAAGGGTCGAATACCTCGTCGAGCAGCAGAAAGCTGAGTACGAGCGACGCGACAAGGAGAAAGCCCAGGGAGGTGGTGGAGAGTCCGGCAAGAAGCGGCCGTTCAATGGCCGGGGAGGACGCCGCAGCAAGGCCAAGCAGCGGCAAGGAGATAGACCTCCCCGCGGCCGCGACAAGGACGAAGACGAAGACGACGACGAAGACATGGACGACGGAGACAACAGCGAGCAGGAGTTCCAGAAGGCCACAGAAGTTCTGTGCGTCGATGGAGGTGCCTCTCTGCATACTTCCCACCGCCAACTCAAACAATGGGTGCGGGAAGTTAATGCAGCAGAGCCACCCGTCGAGTCGCGCAAACTTCTGAAGTTGTCCAGCACGCCCATCATCTTCGACATTGAGGATCACCCTGACTGCACAACTGCGGTCGGGTGTTTGCCGATGTTGGTTTCACCAACCATCCGCAACCTCAAGGTCACCAAGATGCTGGTTGACGGCGGGGCCGGCCTGAACCTGATCTCCTCTGCTGTGGTCCGGAAACTACAGATCCCCGACAGCGAGCTCGAGGAAACCGGCACATTCCAAGGGATCAACCCGGGAAGGAGCAAGCCGAAGGGGAAAATCACACTGCCAGTGACTTTTGGCGGAGAGCTGAACTTCAGGACTGAGAGGATCACCTTTGACGTTGCAGATATCCCATTACCTTACAATGGGATACTTGGCCGTCCAGCGCTCGCCAAGTTCATGGCAGCCTCTCATTATGCCTACAACATGCTCAAGATGCCGGGCCCGATGTCGGGGGAAACTGTCCTCCCACGAGCACCTATGGGACCGGAGCCCCTTCTACGTTGCGGTAAGGGAGCGGAGGGAGCACGAAGAGCAGATCGAGGGGCACACGCGGGCAGTTTACCCAGGTTCGGGCCGCGCGGACGCGTAAAACCCTACTCCTGCTTAGGTTATATTGAGGTTTTTGGGCTCGGGAGCTTGAAGATCTACAGTGCTTAGCTACACCGAGCGAGAGAGTTGTCTAGGTTTCGGATCCGAACCCCCTCTACGTTGTGCATGGGCCTCCTTTTATAGCTCAAAGGGGTCACCGACAGGTGTCAACGTAGAGGAGGGTAAAAGTGTAAATTTGGTGGTAGTTGTAACAGTATATGAATAGTGGTCTTCACCTAACTTTGACAGTGGGGGACAAGGACATTAAATGCCCATCGCCGTCGACCCCAAAAGTGTCCGTCCATGCTTCTCCGTTCGCCACGGCGGTAGCCTCGTCACCGTGGCTTGCCACCGTTTGCCCCAGGCTGCACAGCCATCTGCCACGTGCCCCTGGAAGGGCCCCAGGGTGACGCGTGGGCCGATGAGCTGGAGCGCGGGCGCACAGCGTAAGTTTCCCCGGCAAGCACCTTGCCGGGGCCATGATCTTGCCGGGCCCGGAAGCTTGTCGCTCTCCGGGTCCTGCCGGGGCGCATGATGCGCCGAGGCATCTCCTGAGGAGTGTATTCTTTAGTCTTCCTGGCAAGCTCCTCTTGCCAGGGGCTTGTGCTAAAGTGATAACCTTGAGCCTGGTGCGGCCTTCCCGGCAAGCTCCTCTTGCCGGGGCCTTGATCTTCTGTCTTGTATACTTTGTTCTTGAATGGCTTCATAGGGACCAGAAAGGTTCCCGGCGAGCACGTGGTAAGCCCTGCCACGGGAAGCTGCTACTGCCCGTGCACAAGTTGGGGTACTTAGTACACCGACAGGAGCCCCCGGGCCTGGGCCACACACGGTGCCGAGCGCTATTGGGCCAGGCCCAAGACAGTGCACGGGCACGCGCGGCCCACGGCAAGCCATATCCCTTTCCGTATCCGCCGCATCCCTCCCTAACGGCACGCGTCGATTGCGGCGTCGTGGGAGAGATCGTGGCCTGTTCTTTAATGGGAAATGCGGAACGTCCCCCACTTCCCCCTTAAAAGCAGAGGAAGCAGGGGCAGTTCCCTCCATCGTCTTCATTGCGTCTTGATTCTCCAGAAACCCCCGTCGCCCTCCGCCTCCCCAAGGTCGACGGAGAGCCCAGCTCCACTCCCTCCTCCGCCGTCTCCCGCATCCGCGGCACCGTCGAGCTCCTCGCCTCCTTCCTTGCCGCCCCCGCCATGGCTCCGAAGAGCGACAAGGCGAAAGCAGACAAGGCCAAGAAGGAGAAGTCCGAGCAGGCGGCGAAGCTGGCCGCCCTGCGGAAGAAGTGCGTGGTCTTCGCGCCAAGGCTCGGTCCGAGGGAGCTGCGGGACAAATATTATTTGTTCTGGGCGAGGGAGACCAAAGCTCATCCCTGCACCCATGTCTTCCCCGCCATCGCCAAAGATATATTCCCCGGCGGGTACTTTTTCTTCGCTGCGTTCTTCCATTGTGGCCTGTGCCCTCCGTTCTCGGAGTTCTTTTGTGATATAATGAACACATATGGCCTCCACCTCCTAGATTTCACCCCCAACGCCATCCTTACGATGGCTGTTTTCGCACATCTGTGCGAAAACTATGTTGGGGTTCATCCCAATGTAGCTCTTTTCCGCCACTTTTTTATGCCTAGAGTAGAGTCTAGCGCTCCCCTTTCCGGCGGCATCTCCTGGATCTTCAGGCTGAACAAGAAGGATTCATACCTGAAGGGAGAACTCCGCGGCAAGTGGGAGGAGTGGAGAGCCGATTGGTGCTGGGTGGTGGAAGATAAGCCTGAGCCTTTTACCTCGCCGCGCCAGACTGCCATAGTGCGCGGCAGAGATTGGAGTGAATTGGCCCCGGAGGACAGCAAGCTCAATATTGCCCTCATTAGGATTATTCGTCTTCGGGTCGCCAATCTGACTATTGGAGAAGTTGGAGCAGATTTCCTCCGCCGCCGCATCGCCCCTTTACAAGAAAGGAAAAGGTCCGCCTGGGAATTCAGCAATGCGGCAGATATCATGAGGCTGCGCCCTGGATTGAACTACAACTTCACTGCCTTGGAGTTGAAGGGGATGGTCCGGGAGCTCTTCAAGCATGACCCGGCCCACCCGGAGTGCTTCAGACCTTCCCAGGGAGTGGTGCCGCTGTGCAACAGCACCGCCCGCGATTCCCTACGAGCGATGATGCCCGCGTGCGACTCCCACGGCGTCGTTCCCACTTGGATAGAGCCTCCGCCGGATACCGTGCTGACCTTCTTCGACAACTTGGTTGAGAAGCCCCGCAACGCCGAGGAGAACAAGGGCCTCACCCGGGCCACTACTGACCGAGATATAGCCTACATCGCCTCCAGGATGGAGGAGGCCGCCGCAGTTGCGGCCGCAGGCGACTTTGGATACACTGTGGACGAGGCACAGGCCGCGGACGCGGTGAGCCAAGCAGAGGAGGCGGAAATCCTCAAGCTGCTCAAGCTTGCGCCCGAGGAGTTTGCCGGGGAGCCTTCCCTGAGGTTTGCCGGGACGAGCGAGGTTGCCGGGGGGAGCGAGGTTGCTGGGGGGAGCGAGGCCGCCGGACATGGCGCTGAGTCCAGCGGGCCTGCCGAGGAGGAGGAGGACGCCGAGGCTGATGATGACTCTGGTGGATCTCTGAATCTCGATGACGACGCCTCCTCATCCTCAGAGAACTCCCCGCCTCCGGCAAGTCCCACGCAGCAACCGAAGAAGCGCCTCCGCAAGGCAGCTGAGACGGCGAGGCCGCAGGCGCCTAGACAGCAGCCAGCGCGCCGTGCGACGCGCGCCACCAGGACGAGCGAAGTCGTCAAGGAGGCGCCCCGTGCTCGAGCGCCAAGCGGAGGGGGATCTTCCCGGAGCGGAACGGGTGCTGCTTCTGCCCCTCGGTCCTCGGCGACGACGGGGGCTGGGTCTTCGCAGCCCACAGCCCCGGAGACCGCCAAGGGCCCAAGGGAGCCTTCTCCTCCTGCTCCTCGCACGGGAGCGCCCCAGGCGGAGTTTGACTTCTCCGCCCTCAGCTCCGACGAAGAGGAAGAGGAGTAAGTACTTGCAATTCTTTAGTTTCTTTGATTCTGTCTTGATTTTCCTTATTGATTCTGATCTTGTTTTTGTTTTGCTTTCAGGACCCTGACCCAGCGGATGGCGAAGAGGGCCAAGATCCCTGTGGTCGAGATTGAAGATGACTCGCCCGCCACGGCAACGGGAGACGTGCCAGCGGCAAACTTGCCGGATCAACCTGCTGCTCCGAGGAGCAGCCCCCAGCGCAGCCCCCAGCGTAAGTCTGGTATTCGTTTTTCTGTTTGACGGGCGCGCTCGAGGTAGTTGCTTGTACTGATATTTTGTTGTCTTGTGCAGAAGTGGAGCCGCAGCCGCAGGAGCGCCAGGAGGTCGTCCCCGACGAGCCACCTGCTCCACCCTCCCCGCCAAGGGTGAGCTCCCCGGCAAGGGAGAACGCTCCGCCAAGGACGGGCACTCCGCCAAGGGCGAGCACCCCGCCAAGGGTGAGCAGCCCGACAAGGGTGAGCAGCCCGCCAAGGGAGGGCACAGGCGGCCCTCCACCTGCAGGGGCCACCGCTCCGCCGCCAAGGGAGGATTCCCCGGCGAGGGACCCTGTCGTTGAAGAAGTCCGCGAAGGTAAAGCTTGTAACTTCTTCTTCTTGGATTCTTCTTTTTGGATATTTGCTTGATCTTTTCTTCTTTCCTTTTCTTCTGCTAGATCCTCCTGCCCCGGAGCCGATGGAGACGGAGGCCACCGCCGAGGAGGAGGTGCGCGGCGACGGCGGCAGCGCCACCGCTACCGAGGGAATGGCTGGAGCCGACGAGCCAGTCGTCGAGGAGACCGCCTCGACCGCCGACGCCGCGGCTGGGGAAGGGACCGGCGACCATACTGCTGGCCCGGAGGCCGCAGGAGCGCCGGACGCTGCACCGGCCACCGACCCTTCCGCCTCCGCGGAGCGGTCGGGTGTCTACTTGAAGGCCGCCAACGGGGTCTTCATACAAGTCCCGTGGGCGTCCTCGTCTCGAGCACCCGCAGAGGGAGAGACCTTTGACGGAGAGGTCCTCGCCTCTGCCGGCTTGAAGATCGTTGAAGCGCCCGGCGACAGCGACGAGCCCGAAGAGGAGGGACTCCTTCGCCGGCTCCTGGCCTTGTATCGGGCCAGGCAGGCGAAGCTGGAGTCTCGGGAGGCTCTCGCCGCCAAGGCTGGAGCAGACTTGGAGAAGCGCGCCGCGGAGCACCGTGCCGCCAACCAAGCGGCCCTCCGCAACTTGGCGGAGGAGCGCGAAGAGCTTGCCGGGGCGCAGCAAGCCTTCCTCCTGGAGAAGGCTGAGGTAGAAGAGCAGCAGCGGCTGGCCGCCGAGGAGTTGTCTCGGCGGGAGGGAGTGCTCAACCAGCGGAAGGTCGACCTCGACAGCCACGAGGACGACCTCACCGCCCGGGAGCAAGCCATTGGCGGGGCCCTGAAGGAGGCAAAGGACGCCGCCGCTACCGCGGAAACTACCAAGAAGGATCTGGAGGCCAAAGTGAAGCAGCTGGAGTTGTTCCTGAAGGCAAGCGAGGACAGAGTCACTGCGCTCAATGTGGAGCGGGAGAAAGACGCCCACACCAACTCTGAGTTGCAGGTATGTCTCTCCGAGAAGGGCACAGAGCTTGCTGCCGCCAAGGATTCCATCGCTGACTTAGAGTTGAAGGTCTCCACCCTGACTGGTTCGCTTGACGCCGCCCGGGATCGCGAGACGAAGCTGAAGGACGAACTCCGCAAGGAAAGGAACTTGGTGGAAAGCGCCGCCGTCTCGGCGAACAACTTCAAGCGGGCAGTGGAGCAGTGGACTGATGAGCTGGTCACCTCTACTGCCAATATTGACAAGGAGATGGTGGCGCTGAGGGCGGAGCATCTCGGGTACTCCCCGGACGAGAATCTCCCCCACAGCGCCAAGTTGAGTCTGTTCTTCAGAGGAATAGCGCCGGCACTTGCGCGGCTGCGGGAGAAGATCCCCGTGCAGCTGGCCGATGAGGCGCATCGGCTCTGCATGGGCACCATGGAGCGGGTCTTGTCAAAGATCGTCTTCCGCAACCCCGGCATCAACCTCGTGAACGTCCTCCGCAGCTTGCCGCCCGAAGCCGATCAGGAGGCGTTGAAGGCGCAGGTTGCCCACATCGTCGCCAAGGTGAACAAGATCACGAGGTGTGAAGGCGACCGCGTAGATTAGATTCCTTTCTTTCTGCTTCTTTTGCCGCTGCAAAGTATGTTATGGACAAGAATCTATTAATATTGCGGCAAGTTATCTTTGTAATATACAATCTTATTTTGAGCAACCAATGCAGTGTTATCTTCCTTGTTTTGGTCCCTTTACTTTGTATGTATTCCACCCTACGCTTTCAGGGAACTTGCCAGCAAGAAGACCCTAGCCGCGAGCGCTGAGTGCTGGACTCTTAGCAGCCTGCTGGCAAAGGGCCTTGCCGGCAAGAAACCTTGCCGTAGCTAGTCGCAGCACACTTAGCTTGCTGAACGAACTCGAAAATGAAGTAAGGGCGCCACACTTGTCGCAGCTCACTTAAGTCGTTGAGCGTGCTCGAAACAAAGTAAGGGCGCGGCTAGCCACGGGTAGGTTCCTCCGCGCACAGGTTTCCCATACAAAGTGTGGTTGTTCAAGGAAGACAACTATTTTTTTTAAAAAATTTGAATTGCTCAAACTCTAGTAACTTAGCTTTCATAGATTGTTTGCTCCCCGACAAGGCTTCTCTTTCTTGAACAGCACTTGGTTCATGCCTCCATCTCCTTCCCCCCGGCAAACTTGTGCGCGAGGAATACTCCTTCTGCTTGAATTCTGCCAAAGCTCTGCTCTGTATGGTTGAAGTACTCTCAAACTTGAGACCAAAACTTGACAGCTCCAGTGCCCACTCGACGATCCTGCCTGTTGCTTCTGGGTTTTGCAATATCCTCTTCAACGGAAAGCCAGTGACCACCGTTATCTCGTGTGCTTGAAAGTAATGGTGCAGCTTTCTTGAGGCCATGAGGAGGCCGAAAAGCAATTTCTGCACCCCAGAGTATCTTGATCTAGCCCCTTGCAGAAGGGAACTCACAAAATACACTGGGCGCTGCACCATCTTCCTTCGCACTTCTCCTTGTTCCTGCGCAGACTTGTCCTTGTCGGGGCCAGAGCTTGTTGGGGAAGCCCCCTGCTCGTCGCTGGATTCGCTTGCCGGGGCTGTGGGTTCCTCATCCGCCTCCCTTTCCGCTACTAACGCAGCACTAACCACTTGATTGGTTGCCGCTAGGTACAGCAGCAACTTCTCTTGCGGCCTAGGTGCGACAAGTATTGGAGTAGAGGACAGGTATCCTTTCAAGTCTTGCAGTGCTGCCTCCGCTTCCGGAGTCCATTTCATAGGACCTGCCTTCTTCAAAATTTTGAAGAAACGCAGGACGCGCTCTGCTGACTTTGAAATGAACCTGCTGAGGGCAGCCACACAACCAGCAAGTCTTCTCACGTCCTTGACGCGCTTCGGGGCTTCAATCTGCTCGATGGCTTTTATATTGTCGGGATTGGCTTCAATCCCCCTCTGGGACACAAAGAACCCGAGAAGCTTGCCGGAGGGAACTCCGAAGACGCACTTCTCGGGGTTCAGCTTGAGCTGGATCTTGCGCAGATTCTCAAAAGTCTCTTCCAGATCTTGTATCAGGGTATCTTTGCTCTTACTCTTGACCACTATATCATCCATGTAGGCTTCTACATTTCTGTGGATCTGTGGCTCAAAAGCAGTGTGCACCACCCTTGCAAACGTCGAGCCTGCATTCTTCAATCCAAAGGGCATGCGTATGAAGCAATATGTGCCGCATGGAGTAATGAATGCAGTCTTCTCTTCATCTTCCTTGGCCATGAATATCTGGTGGTAACCTGAGTATGCATCAAGGAAGGAAAGCAGCTCGCATCCGGCGGTGGAGTCAACAATCTGGTCAATACGCGGCAAGGGAAATGGATCCTTGGGACATGCTTTATTCACATCAGTGAAGTCTATACAAAGTCTCCACTTCCCATTGGCCTTGCGCACGACGACTGGATTTGCTAACCACGTAGGATGGATCACGCCTCTAACCAGGCCTGCTGCTTCCAACTTCTTTATCTCTTCGGCGATGAATTCTTGGCGCTCCACGGCTTGCTTCCTGACCTTCTGCTTGACGGGCCGCGCATGAGGACAAACAGCAAGCTTGTGCTCAATTACCTTCCTGGGAACGCCGGGGATGTCAGATGGTTGCCATGCAAACACATCGACATTCGCCCGCAGGAAGGCAACGAGCGCGCTTTCCTATTTGTGGTCGAGCGTAGCACTGATGGTGAAGGTACCACCAGTGCCGTCCTCCTTGGCGGACACCTTCTTGGTTGCCGGTGGAGCTGCCATCCCTTTCTTGCACTTGCCGGTGGAGCTCGATGGTGCGTCCTCGACGGCAGTGCAGCACTCCGAAGAGGTGCGTTTGCCGGAGTGGGCCCCAGAGCCCTTGCCGGACTTGGTCTTGGTCTTCCCCCCGGGAGCTTCAGCGGCAAGTGTGTTGCTTTCTGCTGCGGCTGCTGCATCCCGGTAGATCTTGTCGGCGCAGATAAGCGCGTCCTTCTTGTCGCCAGGGACAGAGATGACGCTTATCGGCCCCGGCATCTTGAGTACGTTGTAGGCATAGTGGGAAGCTGCCATGAACTTGGCGAGGGCAGGACGGCCAAGTATCCCATTGTATGGCAATGGGATATCGGCAACGTCAAAGGTTATCCTCTCCGTCCTGAAGTTGAGCTCCCCGCCAAAGGTCAAGGGCAGCGTAATCTTCCCCTTCGGCTTGCTCCGTCCCGGGTTGATCCCTTGGAACGACCCGGTTTCCTCGAGCTCGCTGTCGGGGATCTGCAGCTTCTTGGTCACAGCTGAGGAGATCAAGTTCAGGCCGGCCCCGCCGTCAACCAACATCTTGGTGACCTTGAGGTTGCGGATAGTTGGTGAGACCAACATCGGCAAGCACCCGACCGCAGTTGTGCGGTCAGGGTGGTCCTCAAGGTCAAAGATGATGGGCGTGCCGGACCACTTCAGCAGCCTGCGTGACTCGACGGGCGGCTCAGCTGCGTTCACTTCCCGCACCCACTGCTTGAGTTGGCGGTGGGAAGTGTGCAGAGAGGTGCCTCCGTCGACACACAGAACTTCTGTGGCCTTCTGGAACTCCTGCTCGCTGTTGTCTCCTTCTTCCATGTCGTCGTCGTCGTCTTCTTCCTCATCCTTGTCGCGGCCCCGGGGAGGTCTATCACCTTGCCGCTGCTTGGCCTTGCCGCGGCGTCCTCCCCAGCCATTGAACGGCCGCTTCTTGCTGGGTTCTCCTCCGCCTCCTTGGGCCTTCTCCTTGTCGCGTCGCTCGTATTCAGCCTTCTGCTATTCTATGAGGTACTCGACTCTCTTGCAGTTCTGAAGATCGTGGCCCTTGGTGCGGTGGATCTTGCAGTACTGCTTGTCGGAGCCGTCCTGCTTGTCGGCTGCCGCTACAGGGGCAGGCTCCTTGCCGGAGCCGCCAGCCTGTGTCTTCTTGGCGGGAGCCTCCTTGCCGGACTGCTCGACAACCAGCACTTCCTTGCTCTTCTTCTTTCTGTTATTCCGCCGCCGACTCTTCCTTGCCGGGGCGGCATCCTCGCTGTCGCTTCCTCCTGCGCCAGCATCCTCTCCGGGGAGCCTCCTCCTCTCTTCGGCGCGCGCGCACTTGTCAGCCAGAGCGTAGAGCTCGCTGACATCCCGGATCTTGGTCATGGCCATCTCCTCCCTCATCCGGCGGTTACGCACGTTCTAATGAAACGCGCTAATAACCGCGGCAGGGTGGACGTCGGGAATGTTGTGCTGGACGCGGCTGAACCTCTGGATGTACTTGCGCAGGGACTCTCCCTCCTTCTGGGCTAAGATGTGGAGATCGCTCTCCTGGCCGTGAGGTTTGTGGCCGCCCGTGAAGGCGCCAACAAACTGGTGGCACAGATCCGCCCACGAAGAAATGGAGTTCTCCGGCAAGTGCATAAGCCAAGACCGGACGTTTGGAAGTAGTTGGCTAGTATCTTCTCGTCGCGTCCCCCGGCAGCCTGCACCGCGATGGTGTAGATGCTGAGGAACTCCGAGGGGTGCGTCTTGCCGTCGTACTTCTCGGGTACGTCGGGCTTGAAGTTTTTCATGCTGGGCCACTGGACTTGCCGCAGCTCACGGGTGAACGCAGGGCAACCTGCCGCGTACGGCAAGTCGCCTGGTTCACCGGGCGCGTGCGCGTCGACAGTGGTCCCAGCGCGCTGATCGGATTGTCTTCGGGCTTCTCGTCGACGCTCGATGCGGGTTCGAGCGTCCTCTTGCCGCCTGTCGTCGAGGACCTGGCGCTGGTCACGACGAGCCCGCGGATTCGACGACGCCGTGGAGTCGTCGTCGACGTTAATCCGGCGGGGTGGCGTCTTCTGCTTCCGCGGCGGGGAGTGCACGGTGGTTGCACCCCCGGCGGTCTTGTCGCCATCGGCCTTCGTCTGGTCGACTTGCCGCGGCCGCGATGTTGCCGGCTGCTGCGGCGTGTCGTTGTTGGCGAAGGCGATGAGGCTCTGGATCGTCGCCCTCCAGTCTTCGGCTTTATCTGCCGCTGGAGGGAAGTCGAGGAGCAGTTGCGCTCTTGCTAGAGCTTCTGCTGGAGAGGAGGGGAGCGGCGGCGAGCGGTGCGAGGAGCGAGATATGCTCGGACTTCTAACAGGGTTAGAAGGAGCAGTTTCTCGCCCCGGCGACCGCGCCTTGCTCGTACCAGGACGATGGCCTTGAGCATCCCGCGATCCTCCGGTTTGTCCTTGTCCCAGCAAGCGTATGGTACCTCCTGTACCACGGCGCTGCTGGCCTTGTACCTCCTGAGAGAGACGTGGTGCGTCCACGGACACCGAGGCTTTGGAATTCGCCCGGTCGTCCGTCTTGTCCTTGGACTTGGTGGCGCCGCGAGTTTCCTCGCTGGCGACCACCCTTCCGCCGGCGTCTCCTCCACCAACCGTTGGTTCCGGTGGTGGTGGGATCGACGCAGACAGGCCTCCGACCTCCGAAGCCTTTTTCTTCGGAGGCATGTTGATGCTGTCGATGATGTTGATGAAGCTGGTGAAGTTGATGAAGAATGCGCCCGCGTGAGCGCCGGATCAGGTTCGCACAACCTCGACGCCCCCTACCTGGCGCGCCAAAGATGTCGGGGGAAACTGTCCTCCCACGAGCACCTATGGGACCGGAGCCCCTTCTACGTTGCGGTAAGGGAGCGGAGGGAGCACGAAGAGCAGATCGAGGGGCACACGCGGGCAGTTTACCCAGGTTCGGGCCGCGCGGACGCGTAAAACCCTACTCCTGCTTAGGTTATATTGAGGTTTTTGGGCTCGGGAGCTTGAAGATCTACAGTGCTTAGCTACACCGAGCGAGAGAGTTGTCTAGGTTTCGGATCCGAACCCCCTCTACGTTGTGCATGGGCCTCCTTTTATAGCTCAAAGGGGTCACCGACAGGTGTCAACGTAGAGGAGGGTAAAAGTGTAAATTTGGTGGTAGTTGTAACAGTACATGAACAGTATATGAACAGTGGTCTTCACCTAACTTTGACAGTGGGGGACAAGGACATTAAATGCCCATCGCTGTCGACCCCAAAAGTGTCCGTCCATGCTTCTCCGTTCGCCACGGCGGTAGCCTCGTCACCGTGGCTTGCCACCGTGTGCCCCAGGCTGCACAGCCATCTGCCACGTGCCCCTGGAAGGGCCCCAGGGCGACGCGTGGGCCGATGAGCTGGAGCGCGGGCGCACAGCGTAAGTTTCCCCGGCAAGCACCTTGCCGGGGCCATGATCTTGCCGGGCCCGGAAGCTTGTCGCTCTCCGGGTCCTGCCGGGGCGCATGATGCGCCGAGGCATCTCCTGAGGAGTGTATTCTTTAGTCTTCCTGGCAAGCTCCTCTTGCCAGGGGCTTGTGCTAAAGTGATAACCTTGAGCCTGGTGCGGCCTTCCCGGGAAGCTCCTCTTGCCGGGGCCTTGATCTTCTGTCTTGTATACTTTGTTCTTGAATGGCTTCATAGGGACCAGAAAGGTTCCCGGCGAGCACGTGGTAAGCCCTGCCACGGGAAGCTGCTACTGCCCATGCACAAGTTGGGGTACTTAGTACACCGACACCCGATAAGCGTCATCTCTGTCCCCGGCGACAGGAAGGACGCGGTTATCTGTGCCGACAAGATTTACCGGGACGCAGCAGCCGCAACAGATAGCGAGACACTTGCCGCTGAAGCTCCCGGGGGGAAGAACAAGACCAAGTCCGGCAAGAGCTCTGGGGCCCACTCCGGCAAACGCACCTCTTCGGAGTGCTACGCTGCCATCGAGGACGCACCATCGAGCTCCACCGGCAAGTGCAAGAAGGCGATGGCAGCTCCACCCACAACCAAGAAGGTGTCCGCCAAGGAGGACCGCACTGGTGGTACTTTCACCATCAGTGCCATGCTCAATCCTAAATAGGAAAGCGCGCTCGTTGCTTTCCTGCGGGCGAATGTCGACGTGTTTGCATGGCAACCGTCTGACATCCCCGGTGTTCCCAGGAAAGTGATTGAGCACAAGCTTGCCGTTTGTCCTCACGCGCGGCCCGTCAAGCAAAAGGTTAGAAAGCAAGCGGTGGAGCGCCAAGAGTTTATTGCAGAAGAAATCAAGAAGCTGGAAGCGGCAGGCCTTGTTAGAGGTGTACTTCAGCCCACGTGGCTGGCCAACCCTGTTGTCGTGCGCAAAGCAAACGGGAAGTGGAGGCTTTGTATAGACTTCACCGATGTGAATAAAGCTTGTCCCAAAGATCCATTTCCCTTGCCGCGCATTGACCAAATCGTTGACTCCACGGCCGGATGTGAGTTGCTTTCGTTTCTCGATGCATACTCCGGATACCACCAGATCTTTATGGCTGAAGAAGATGAAGAGAAGACCGCGTTCATTACTCCATGTGGCACTTACTGCTTCATACGCATGCCCTTTGGATTGAAGAATGCAGGTTCAACGTTTGCGAGAGTAGTCCACACTGCTTTTGAGCCACAGATACACAGGAATGTAGAAGCTTACATGGATGATATAGTGGTCAAGAGCAAGGACAAGGATACTCTGATACAAGATCTAGATGAAACCTTTGCGAATCTGCGCAAGATACAACACAAGCTCAACCCCGAGAAGTGCGTGTTCGAAGTCCCCTCCGGCAAGCTTCTCGGGTTCTTTGTGTCCCAGAGGGGGATTGAAGCCAATCCCGACAAGATCAAAGCCATTGAGCAGATCGAAGCTCCGAAGCACGTCAAAGATGTACGAAGGTTTGCCGGCTGCGTGGCTGCTCTCAGCAGGTTCATTTCTAAGTCCGCAGAACGCGCCCTGCCGTTTTTCAAAATCTTGAAAAAGGCGGGTCCAATGAAATGGACTCCGGAAGCGGAGGCAGCGCTGCAAGATTTGAAAAGGTACCTGTCCTCCACTCCAATACTTGTCGCACCTAAGCCCCAAGAGAAGTTGCTGTTGTACTTAGCAGCAACCAATCAAGTGGTTAGTGCTGCGCTAGTAGCGGAAAGGGAGGCAGATGAAGAGCCAACAGCCCCGGCAAGCTCATCCAGCGACAAGCAGGGGGCTTCCCCGACAAGCTCTGGCCTCGACAAGGATGGGTCTGCGCAGATGCAAGAAGAGGTGCGGAAGAAGATGGTGCAGCGCCCAGTTTATTTTGTCAGTTCCCTCTTGCAGGGGGCTAGGTCAAGATACTCTGGGGTGCAGAAGCTGCTTTTCGGCCTCCTCATGGCCTTGAGAAAGCTGCGCCAATACTTCCAAGCACATGAGATAACTGTGGTCACTCACTTTCCGCTGAAGAGGATATTGCAAAATCCAGAAGCAACAGGCAGGATTGTCGAGTGGGCACTGGAGCTGTCAAGCTTTGGGCTCAAGTTTGAAAGTACTTCAACTATTCAGAGCAGAGCATTGGCAGAATTCATAGCAGAATGGACGCCGACACCAGACGAAGAAATTCCAGAGACAAGCATCCCCGTCAAAGAAGCAAGCAAAGAATGGATAATGTACTTTGATGGTGCCTTCTCGCTACAAGGCGCCGGCGCTGGCGTGCTGCTTGTCGCACCCACCGGCGAGCACCTCAAGTATGTCGTCCAGATGCACTTTCCCAAGGAGCAAGCAACGAATAATACTGCAGAGTATGAAGGTTTTCTCGCCGGCCTCAGAATCGCAGCAGAGCTTGGGATCAAGAAGCTGATTGTGCGGGGTGATTCGCAGTTGGTCGTCCGCCAAGTGAACAAGAGCTACCAGAGTCCGCTGATGGAAGCTTACGTCGACGAAGTGAGAAAGCTTGAAGAGCACTTTGAAGGCCTACAGATGGAGCACGTTCCAAGAGCTCAAAACGACATCGCAGACGGCCTGTCAAAGTGTGCTGCACTAAAGCTACCTGTGGAACCAGGGATCTTTGTGCTCAAGTTAACTCAACCATCCGTTACACCATCAGCTGGACAAAGTAAGAAGAGAAAGTTGATTTCTGGTGACTACTTGCTGGCAGAGCTTCCTGAAGCCGCCGCCAACAAGGTCCCCAAGGTCAACGACAAGATCGCTGAGGAATAGTCTGCTCCTGCGAACCCAAGGGTTTGTACAGTTGAAGCAGGCGTTCCCGACAAGCTTTGCTCCGGCAAGCTTACCGGGGAGCGTCAAGCTCCGGCCAAACCGCAGGTTCTTGCCGTGGAAGCTAACGTTCCCGCAGCAGCACAGATGCCTTTAGTCCTTATTGTTGAGCCTCAGGCTCCAGCATGGGCACAGCAGATTGTCCGTTTCCTTCAAACAGGAGAACTTCCCGAAGAGCCAGAAGAGGCAGAAAGAATAACCCGGCAGTCAACTATATATCAGTTTGTCGGCGATGAACTGTACAGAAGAAGACTCAACGGTGTCAAATTGAAGTGCATTCCCCGGGAAGATGGGCAAAAGCTGTTGGCAGAGATACATGGAGGCATATGTGGTCACCACATTGGCGCAAGAGCACTTGCCGGCAAGGCGTTCCGGCAAGGTTTCTTTTGGCCAGAAGCCCTCCAGGATGCAACTGCACAAGTAACCAAGTGTGAAGCGTGCCAGTTCCATGCCAAGCAGATACATCAGCCATCTCAAGCTCTCCAAACGATCCCTTTGTCCTGGCCATTTTTGGTCTGGGGGCTCGACATCCTCGGCCCCTTTCCCCGCGCAGCCGGGGGCTTTGAGTACTTGTACGTCGCCATCGACAAGTTCACAAAGTGGCCGGAAGTGGAACCAGTGAGAAAGGTGACCGCACAATCAGCAGTCAAGTTCTTCAGGTCAATTGTTTGCCGTTTCGGAATCCCCAACAGGATCATCACCGACAATGGCACACAATTCACAAGTCGCACCTTCATGCAATACGTCCAGGACCTTGGCGCCAAGGTCTGCTTCGCTTCTGTTGCTCACCCGAGGAGCAACGGCCAAGCGGAGAGGGCAAACGCTGAAGTGCTGCGCGGGCTCAAGACGAGAACTTTTGACAGGCTGCACAAATGCGGAAGAAACTGGATTGAAGAGTTGCCGGCGGCTCTTTGGTCAATCAGGACGACACCAAATCGAGCCACTGAACAGACACCCTTTGCTCTTGTCTATGGAGCAGAGGCAGTTCTCCCCACGGAACTCGCATACGGGTCGCCTCGAGTGCTCGCTTACGATGAGCTCGAGCAAGAGCAGCTGCGACGAGATGACGCACTGCTACTTGAGGAGGACCGTCTTCAGGCTGCTCTACGAGCTGCTTGATACCAGCAAGCTTTGCGCCGCTACCATAGCCGCAAAGTTAAAGCCAGAAGTCTCGAGGAAGGCGACCTTGTTCTTCGGCGCGTTCAGTCCGCCAAGAATTCCAACAAGTTGACGCCTAAGTGGGAGGGCCCTTATCGGGTGAGACAAGTCACAAGGCCCGGCGCTGTCCGCCTTGAGACCGAAGAGGGCTTACCGGTGAGCAACTCCTGGAACATTGAGCACCTTCGCAAGTTTTACCCATAAGGCGCGGTTGCCGTGATCCGTTCCGGCAACCACCTTTTTGTACAAGTCTTGCCGCTGTTGCATGTAAACCTTTGTACAAAGCCGGGCGCAGACCCCGTGCAACAGTAAAACTTATGTGCCTCGCACAACTTGTCATTTCATGCTTTTTTTATCTTTCTTGCATGTACTATCTGACACTTTGTGCAGCACGCATCCCCGGTAAGCAATAACGAGTCGCAAGACTCCATGTCTATGTTTCCTCCCCTTTCTTTTCTCTCAAACAGAAGAAGTTTTCCTCGCGCACAAGTTTGCCGGGGGGGAAGGAGACAGTGGTATGGACCAAGTGCCGTTCAAGAAAGCCTCGCCTTGCCGGGAAGCAAACGACACAAAAGCAAAGTTGCCAAAGTTTGAGTGATCAAAATTTTAAACTTTAAAGTTATCTTCCTTGAAACGACCGCACTTTGTATGGAAAACCTGTGCGCGGAGGAACCAACTCGTGGCTAGCCGCGCCCTTACTTTGTTTCGAGCACGCTCAACGGCTTAAGCGTGCTGCGACAAGTGTCGCGCCCTTACTTCATTTTCGAGTTCGCTCAACAACCTAAGTGTGCTGGGACTAGCTGCGACAAGGTTTCTTGTCGGCAACGGCATTGCCAGCAGGCTGCTGACCGGCAAGTTCCCTAAAAGCGTAGGGTAAAAACATACAAAGCGAAGAAGTCAAGTAAAGGAAATAGCATTGCATTAACTACCCAAAATAAAGTTATGTTACAAAATGACTTGTCGCTGTTCTAATAGATTTTTGTTCATAACACGGTTGGCAGCGACAAAGAAAGCAGAAGGAAAACAGCCTAGTCTGCACGGTCGCCCTCGACTCTCTTGATCTTGCCCACCTTGGCCACGATAGGTGCGACAAGGGCCTTGAGCGTCTCCTGGTCGGCGTCGGGCGGCAAGGTCCTGAGGACGTTGTTGAGGTTGAGTCCCGGGTTGCGGAAGACTATCTTCATCAGCACCTTCTCCAAGACGCCCGTGCAGAGCCTGTGCGCCTCGTTCGCCAGCTGCGTGGGGATCCTTTCCCGGAGCTGCTGGAGGGCCGGCGCCACTCCCCTGAAGAACAAGCTCAGCTTGGCGCTGTGAGGGAGATTCTCGTCAGTGGATTACCCGAGGTGCTCCGTCCCCAGCCCCGCCAACTCCCTGTCAATATCAGCAGCGGCGGCGACAAGCCCCTCGGTCCAGTGCTCCACCGTCAGCCTGAAGTTGTGTTGGGAGAGGGCGGCGCTGTCAAACAGTTCCCTCTCAGCCCTGAGGTCCTCCTTCAGCTTCGTCTCCCGCTCTCGGGCACCGTCAAGTGATGCGGTGAGGGTGGAAAGTTTCAACTCCAGATCGGCGATGGAGTCCTTGGCGACGACAAGCTCTTTGCCCTTGTCGGATAGGCGGACCTGCAGCTCGGAGTGGCTGTGGGCGTCCTTCTCCCTCTCCGACGCAAGTGCAGCAACCTTCTCTTCGCTCGCCTTCAAGTGGACCTCCAATTGCGCCACCATCGCCTCCAAGTCCCTCTTGGCGGTCCCAGCAGCTGCAGCGGCGTCCTTCGCTTCCTGCAGAGCTCCGCCAAGAGATTGTTCGCGTGCGGCAAGGTCGTCCTCATGGCTGTCGAGGTCGACCTTCCGCTGCGTTAGTTCACCTTCTCGCCGGGACAACTCCTCGGCGGCGAGCCGTTGCTGCTCCTCTGCTTCGGCCTTCTCAAGAATAAACGCCTGATGCGCCTCAGCCAGCTGCTCCCGCTCCTCCGCCAAGGATCGGAGAGCCGCCTGGTTGGCGGCCCGGAGCTCTTCGGCGCGCTTCTCCAAGTCAGTGCCCGCCTTGCCGGCCAGAGCCTCTCGGGACTCCAACTTGGCCTGCCTGGCGTGGTACAGGGCCAGAAGCCTCCGCAGAAGCCGCTCCTCCTCGGGCTCGCTACTACTGCCGGGCGCATCGACGAACTTCAGCCCGGCAGAGGCGAGGACCTCCCAATCGAAGACCTCTCCCTCCGCGGGCGCCCTTGAAGTGGACGCCCACGGGATCTGGATGAAGACTCCATTGCCGGCCTCCAGATAGGCGCCGGGCTCAGTCGCGGCAGCAGAGGGGTCGGCAGCCGGCGTAGCACCTGACACTCCTGCAGCCTCAGGGCCGTCAGTGCGACTGCCGGATTCCCCCTCAGCTGCCACGCCGGCAGCCTCGGCGGTCTCGTCGGCGGCAGGCTCGTTAGCACCGGCCGCCCCTTCATCGGCTGCGACGTCGCCAGTGTCGCCGCGCGCGTCCTCCTCGACGGCGACTTCCGTCTCCATGGGCTCGGCTACGGACGGGTCTGAAGACAAGAAGAAGAAAGAAGAAAATAACGGTCAAGCAAATATCCAAAAAGAAAAATTCGGAAAGAGAAAAGTCCAAGGATTTTACCTGCGCGGACCTCCTCTTCGATGGGGTTCCTTGCCGGGGAGCCCTCCCTCGGCGGTGTAGTGGTGGTTTCCGCCGGCGGGGGACTGCTGGCGCCTTCCCTTGGCGGGGTACTCGCCCTTGGCGGAGTACTCGCCCTTGGCGGGGTACTCGCCCTTGGCGGAGTGCTCGCCCTTGGCGGGGTACTCGCCCTTGGCGGAGTATTCTCCCTCGCCGGGGAGCTCCTCCTTGGCGGAGAGGTCGAGACATGCGGCTCGTCGGGAGCAGTCTCTTGGCGATCCTGAGGCTGCTGCTCTGCTTCTGCACAAGTCAACAAACAAACAAAGCGTTAACAAGGATAAGAAGCCCACGCGCGCCCGACAAGCGGAGAGTGGACAGAAGACTTACGCTGGGGGCTGCTCTGGGGAGCAGCTGCCTAGTCCGGCAAGCTTGTCACAGGCGCATCCCCTGCTGCTGCGACGGGCTCGTTCTCAAGATCGACCACCGGGATCTTGGCCCTCTTCGCCGCCCTCTGGGCCAGGGTCCTGGAAGACAGACAAAATCAGAATCAGGCAAAGAAAATTCAAGACAAGAGCAACAAAAATCAAAGGAAACAAGAAGTTGCCAGTACTTACTCTTCCTCCTCCTCGTCGGAGCTGAGCACGGAGAAATCAAAGTCCGCATCACGCGTCCCAGCGCGAGGAGCTGGAGGAGTAGGCTCCCTCGGCCGCTTGGCGGGAGCGGGGACGGTGGTCTGAGAAGACCCCGCAACAGTTGTCGCCGAGGCACGAGGAGCGACAGGAACGTTAGCCCCGGCCCGGGAAGACCCTCCTCCAGCCGCTGCTGAAGCGCGAGGCACTCCCTTGGCGGCCTTGCTCGCCGCGGTGGCGCGTGTCGGGCGGCGCGGCGGCTGCTGGCCTGCCTACCGCCCCGCCGCGTCAGTGACCTTGCGGAGGCGCCTCCTTGTCTGAGCCGGAGGACTTGCCGGTGGTGGTGAGCTTCCCGAGGACGAAGAAGAGGAGTCGAGGTTCAGCGACCCGCCAGAGTCTTCGGCAAGATCGCTTGATCCAATACCCTGCTCGGTGGGCCCGCTCGACTCTGCGCCTTGCTCGGCGGCCTCGCTTGTCCCGGCAGGTTGCCCGGCAAGCTTTCCTGCTTTAAGGAGCTCTTCCTCCTCGGCAAGACTTACCGCCTCCGCTGCATCCGCCTCCTCCAAAGTGTATCCAAACTCGCCCGCGGCCCTGGCTGCAGCTGCCTCCTCCAACCTGGTGGCGATATACGCCATCTCCTGGTCGGTGGTGTCGCGGGTGAGGCCCCTCTTCTCGTCGGGTTTGATTGGCAGCTCCACCAGGTTGTCGAAGAATGTCTGCACGGCTTCGTCAGAAGGCTCCCGCCAAGTGGTGTCAATCCCATGAGAGTCACACAACGGCATCGCCGCGCGGATAGCGCTGAGCGATGAATTGTTGCATAACGGAACTACGCCCTGCGGCAGCACGAACAACTCTGGATGGGCGCGGTCGTACTTGAATAGCGCTCGGAGGATCCCGTTGAGTTCCATGACCGTGAAGTTGTAGTTGACGCCCGGGCGCAGCCTCATAATGTCCGCCGCGTTATCAAACTCCCACGCAGCCCTCTTCCTCTCCTGCAAGGGAGCGATGCGGCGGCGAAGAAAGTCTGTTCCGACAGCTCCTACGGTGAGCCTGGCTTGCCGGAGGCGAAGAATCCTAGTGATGGCTATCTTCAACTTATCGTCCTCAGGGGCCAGGTCACTCCAGTCATTGCCGCGCACTACTGCAACTTGGCGCTGGGAAGTGAACTGCTGCGGGTCGTCCTCCATGATCCAGCACCAGTTGGCCCTCCACTCGTCCCACTTGCCGCGGAGCTCCCCCGTCAAGTAAGCCTCTTTCTTATGAAGCCTAAAGATCCAAGAGATCCCGCCGGACAGAGGGGACCCAGACTCGACTCGAGGAATGAAGTAATGGCGGAAGAGGGCTACATTGGGGTAAACTCCGACGAAATTTTCGCACAGATGTGCGAAAACGGCCATGGTCAAGACAGCGTTTGGGGTGAAGTCAAGAAGATGAAACCCGTAGGTATTCATGATATCGCAGAAGAATTCGGAATATGGCGGGCAGAGCCCGCAGTAGAAGAACAGAGCAAAAAAGGCATATCCGCCCGGAAACATGTCGCAGGCCACGGCGGGGAGTACCTTGGTGCGTGGATGTGCCTTGGTCTCCCTCGACCAGAAGAGATAGAAGTTTTCCTACAGATCCTCCGCGCTGAGCTGTGGCGGGAAGACCGCCATCTTCTTCCGCATTGCTGCTAGCCGCAGCGCCCTGGCAGTCTTCGCGGCCTTCGCCTTGTCGCTCTTCGGGGCCATGGCAGGGACGGCAAGAGGAGTCGACGGCGCTGGGCATGTTGGCGGCGGCGGAGGTAGGGCGGTGCGCTGCTCTCTTTCAACCTTCGGGGAGGGGGAGCGGCGGGTGTTTCTGGAGGTTGAAGAAGCAACGGGCGAATGGAAAGAACTGCCCGTGCTTCCCCTGCTTTTAAGGGGGAGGAGGGGACGTTCCGCATTTTCCCCATTAAAGAAACAAGCCACGATCTCTCCCACGACGCCGCGATTGATGCGTGCCGTTAGGGAGGAGCGCGGTGGGTACGGAGTGGGATACGGCGCGCCGTGGGCCGCGTGTGCCCGTGCACTGTTTTGGGCCTGGCCCAACAGCGCTCGGCACCGTGTGTGGCCCAGGCCCGAGGGCTCCTGTCGGTGTACTAAAGTAGGGTTACCTTAGTATCCCGAACTTGTGCACGGGCAGTCGCAGCGTCCCGTGGCAGGGCTTGCCGCGCGACCGCCAAGGCCCACTGTATTTCCTTTAGAGCCATTCAAGAACAAAGTATTCAAGTTAAAGAGACAAGGCCCCAGCAAGAGGAGCTTGCCGGGAAGGCCACCCCAGGCTCAAGACCACTTCTTCAGCACAAGACCCTGGCGAGAGGAGCTTGCCGGGAAGGCCAAACGTGGCACTTCAGGAAACTTCCCGTGGCGCGCCGCGCGCCCCGGCAAGGCCCGGAGAGCGACAAGCTCACGGGCGCGGCAAGATGGCAGCCGCGGCAAGGCGCTTGCCGCGGCAGACTTCCACTAGGTACCCGCGCTCCAGCACATCCGCCCACGCGTCGCCCTGGGGCCCTTCCAGGCGCACGTGGCGGAAGGTTGTGCAGCCTGGGGTACACGGTGGCAAGACGCGAAGACGAGGCTACCGTCGTGGCGGACGGAGACGCCCTGACGGACGCTTTTTTGCACTGTTTAGGGCGACGGCAACGGGCATTTAATGCCTTTGTCCCCTGCCGTCAGGGTTAGGTATAGACCACTATGCATACACTGTTTCAACTACCACCGCTTTTACATTTTTACCCTCGACTGCGTTGCCACCTGTCGGTGACCCCTTTGACCTATAAAAGGAGGCCCATGCGCAACGTAGAAGGGGTTCGGACCATCGATCACTCCCACGCTCGGTGCTGCTAGCGGGTAACACTGTAGTTCTTCTCGCTCCCGAGCCAAGAACACAATACAAACCAAGGCAGGAGTAGGGTTTTACGCCTCCACGCGGCCCGAACCTGGGTAAACTGCTCGCGTGCACGCCTCGATCCGCTCTTTGTGCATCCTCCGCCCCCCTTGCCGTACCGAAAAGGGGCTCCTGTCCCATAGGTGTTCGTGGCCGATCAGTTTCCCCGACATCTACCATGTGACCGCTCCCCTTATAATCGAAGCACTTAGTCTCGAGGTTTGGGTTCAACCTTGGGTTCCCTCATTAGAGCGACAACTGGTTTGCCATTCATGAAGTTTCCCTTCTAGCCCTTGCCCCTTTTGAAACTAGTGGTCTTGATAAACCATCAACACTTGATGCTCCTTCTTGATTTCTACTTCCGCGGTCTTAAGCACCGCTAATAGCTCCGGGATCATCTCCATCCTTTGCATGTCATAGTTCATCACGAAGTTCTAGTAGCTTGGTGATAGTGTCTAGAGAATTCCGTCAACCACTATCTCATCTGGAAAATTAACTTCCACTTGGTTCAAGTGATTTTAGCACCCAGACATTCTGAGCACATGTGCAATGAATCAAGAGTGACATGTATGAAAAATTATGCATGGTGGCATTGCCGCAAATACGATGTCAACTACATGATCATGCATGGCAATATGACAATATGAAGCGTGTCATATGAATGGAACGATGGAAAGTTGCATGGCAATATATCTCGGAATGGCTATGGAAATGCCATGATAGGTAGGTATGGTGGCTGTTTTGAGGAAGGTATAGAGTGGGTGTATGGTACCGGCGAAAGTTGCGCGGTACAAGAGAGGCTAGCAATGGTGGAAGGGTGAGAGTGCGTATAATCCATGGACTCAACATTAGTCATAAAGAACTCATATACTTATTGCAAAAATTTATGAGTCATCAAAACAAAGCAATCAACGCATGCTCCTAGGGGGGAGGTTGGTAGGAGTTAACCATCGTGCGCCCCCGACCTCCACACAAAGTATGACACTCTACAAATACCTCATGCTCTAACTTCGTCACATAGCGGTTCACCATACGTGCATGCTACGGGAATCACAAACTTTAACACAAGTGTTTCTTGAATTCATAATTACTCCACTAGCATGACTCTAATATCACCATCCTCATATCTCAAAACAATCACCAAGTATCAAACTTCGCATCACATTCAATGCACTTCGTATGAAAGTTTTTACTACATTCATCTTGGATGACTATCATATTTGGACTAGTTTTATAACCAAAGCACATTACCATGATGTTCTAAAAGACTCTAAAAAGGATATAAGTGAAGCATGAGAGATCAACAATTTCTAAAAAACAAAATTACCACCGTGCTCTAAAAGATATAAGTGAAGCACTAGAGCAAAACTATTTAGCTCAAAAGATATAAGTGAAGCACATAGAGCGTTCTAACAAATTCTAGACCATATTTATCTCTCTCAAAAAGGTGTGTCCAGCAAGGATGATTGTGGCAAACTAACAAGCAAAGACTGAAATCATACATGACGGTCCAAGCAAAACACATATCATGTGGTGAATAAAAATATAGTCCCGAGTATAGTTACCGATAGATGAAGACAAAAGAGGGGATGCCTTCCCGGGGCATCCCCAAGCTTAGGCTTTTGGTCGTTCTCGAATTTTACCTTGGGGTGCCTTGGGCATCCCCAAGCTTAGGCTCTTGCCACTCTTTGTTCCATAGTCCATCAAAGCCATACACAAAACTTGAAAACTTCACAACACAAAACTTAGCCAAAAATCTCGTGAGCTCCGTTTAGTATAAGAAAACAAACTACCACTCAAAGGTACTGTAATGAACTCATTATTTGTTTATATTGGTGTTAAACCTACTGTATTACAACTTCTCTATGATTCATACTCCTCAATACTACTCATAGATTCATCAAAATAAGCAAACAACACATGAAAAACAGAATCTGTCAAAAACAGAACAGTCTGTAGTAATCTGTAACTTTCGAATACTTCTGTAACTCCAATTTTTTTGAAATAAATTGGTAAATTTGAGAAATTTGTCTATTAATCATCTGAAAAAATAATCAACTAAATAGCACTCTCCAGTAAAATCTGGTGACTATTCTCATGAGTGCTAACGTTTTGTTTTTTACAGCAAGATCATATAAACTTCACACAAGTCTTCCCAAAGGTTCTACTTGGCACAAACACTAATTAAAACACAAATCCACATCTAAAAAGAAGCTAGATGAAATATTTATTCCTAAACATAAGCAAAAACAAAGAAATTAAAATTGGGTTGCCTCTCAACAAGCGCTATCTTTATAGCCATTAAGACCGGCTTGAGATTTCAATGATGCTCACATGAAAGATAAGAATTGAAGCACAAAGAGAGCATCATATAGCATGTGGAAATCACATCTAAGTCTAAAATACTTCCTATGCATAGGCATTTTATAGGAAAACAAATTAGCAAGACAAGCAAGATCTAGCATATGCAAGGAAGAAGAAAGAAACGATAGCAATCTCAACATAACGAGAGGTAATTTAGTAACATGAAAATTTCTACAACCATATTTTCCTCTCTCATAATAATTGCATGTAGGATCATAAGCAAATTCAACAATATAGCTATCACAAAACATATTCTCAACATGATCCACATGCATGCGAAGTTGACTCTCTTCCAAAATAGTGAGATTAACCTTAACTAAAGTCATGACCTCTCCAAACCCACTTTTTTAAAAAAATTCATAAGATTGATCATACTCCAAATATGTGGGATCTAAAGTTGACTCTCTTCCAAACCCACTTTCAATATTATTGCAAACATTATTATCAATCTCATATTCATCATGGGAATTAAATAGATTTCCAAGATCGTAAGAAGTATCACCCCAATCATGATCATTGCAACAAGTAGTGGACATAGCAATACTAGCATCCCCAAGCTTAGGGTTTTGCATATCATTAACACAATTGACATTAATAGAATTTATAATAACATCATTGCAATCATGCTTTTAATTCAAGGAGCTATCATGAATCACTTTTTCTTTTAACAATTCCTCACAATTTCCAGATTCATGAATTTCAAGCAAAACCCCATAAAGATAATCTAGTGCACACTACTCACTAGCAATTGGTTCAACATAATTGGATCTCTTAAAGAGATTAGCAAGTGGATGAGGATCCATACTTTAGCAAGCAAAGATGAAAGCTAATAGAGGGCACATAGCAATGATACGTCTCCAACGTATCTATAATTTTTTATTGTTCCATGCTATTATTTATGATGTTTTGGATGTTTAATGGGCTTTGTTATACACTTTTATATTATTTTTGGGACTAACCTATTAACCCAAAGGACCCATCCAGATTGCTGTTTTTTTTTGCCTATTTCAGGGTTTTACAGAAAAGGAATATCAAACGGAGTCCAAACGGAATGAAACTTCGGGAGAGATATTTTTGGAGCAAAATACGCATGGGAGACTTGAGAACCACGGAATAGGGCACACGTGGCGTCCACGAGGGTGGGGGGCGCGCCCCCTGCCTCGTGGGCCCCACGTTTGGCACCCGGTGCCCTCCTTCTTCCTATATATATCTACGTACCGCGAAACCATCAGAAGAACAGAAAAAACCCTAGTTCCACCACCGCAACCTTCTGTTCCAGTGAGATCCCATCTTGGGGCCTGTTTCGGAGCTCCGCCGGAGGGGGGATCTACCACGGAGTGCTTCTACGTCATCATCATCGCCTCACCATGAGTTGTGAGTAGTTTACCACAGACCTTCGGGTCCATAGCTAGTATCTAGATGGCTTCTTCTCTCTCTTTGGATCTCAATACCAAGTTCTCCTCGGTCTTCGAGGAGATTGATACGTCTCCAACGTATCTATAATTTTTTATTGTTCCATGCTATTATTTATGAAGTCATGGATGTTTAATGGGCTTTATCATACACTTTTATCTCATTTTTGGGACTAACCTACTAACCCAAAGGCCCAGTCCAGATTGTTGTTTTTTGCCTGTTTCAGGGTTTTACAGAAAAAGAATATCAAAAGGAGTCCAAACGGAATGAAACCTTTGCAAGAGATATTTTTGGAGAAAATCACGCATGGGGAACTTGAGAACCACGTCAGGGGAGCATTGAGGCGCCCACGAGGGTGGGGGGCGCGCCCCCCTTCCCAGGGTGCGTCCCCTGCCTCGTGGGCCCCTCAAGCACCCCCCAGTGTCCTCCTTCCTCATATATAAGTCTACATACCCCGAATCCTTCGACAACAGAGAGAAAACCCTAATTCCACCGCCGTAACCTTCTGTTCCCGTGAGATCCCATCTTGGAGCATGTTCCGGAGCACCACCGGAGGGGGATTCATCATGGAGTTCTTCATCATCATCATCATCGCCCTCACCATGAGTTGTGAGTAGTTTATCAAGATGGCAACGGGGCCCCGGAACCCGCGTCCCCGCGGGTTTTTACCCTATTAGGGGACGGGGATGGGCACCTTTTCATCCCCGCGGGGTTGTTATCAGGCACATTATACAACCCGACACATTTCGTGGTTTTACACCCGTTTCAATAGTCCTCGAACCCGAAACCCGACAAAACCCGTCTAAATACACATTCAACACAAGTGGTAGAGTTCTAACTGACCAACGTAGTCGTCATACCCCTGAAATCTTAGTGGCCTTGATGTGTTCATCTTTCTTGCCGAAATGTGATCATCTTCGTTGCTGAAATGTGGTATCATGTTGCTGAAATACACTCTATATAGGTGTTGAACCATCTACTATTGTTTTTTCTTGAAATTTGCTCAAGTTATGCTGCTAAAATGTGTTTGTTTTGATGCTGAAATGTTATTCTTTGTTGCCACTATGTTTGTTTAAATATTTTGATTTTTTCGTGGGTTCCCCGAAACCCGATGGGTTTAGGGGACGGGCGAAAAACTAGCCCCGCGCATGGTAATGGGGACGGGGACGGGTTTACGATTTTCTCATGGGGATGGGTTTGGGAAGGCAAAACCCGATGGGTTTCGTCCCCGTTGCCATCTTGAGTAGTTTACCACAGACCTTCGGGTCCATAGCTAGTATCTAGATGGCTTCTTCCCTCTCTCTGGATCTCAATACAAAGTTCTCCTCGGTCTTCGAGGAGATCTATTCGATGTAATCTCTTTTTGCGGTGTCTTTGTCGAGATCCGATGAATTGTGAGTTTATGATCAAGATTATCTATGAGAAATATTTGGTTCTTCTCTGAACTTTTTATGTGTGCTCATAATATCCTTGCGAGTCTCTTCGAATTATTGGTTTGGTTTGGCCTACTAGATCTATAGTTCTTGCAATGGGAGAAGTGCTTGGCTTTGTGTTCAATCTTGCGGTGTCCTTTCCCAGTGACAGTAGGGGCAGCAAGGCACGTATTGTATTGTTGCCATCGAGGATAAAAAGATGGGGTTTATATCATACTGGTTGAGTTTACCCCTCTACATCATGTCATCTTGCTTAAGGCGTTACTCTGTTCTTATGAACTCAATACACTAGATGCATGCTGGATAGCGGTCGATGTGTGGAGTAATACTAGTAGATGTAGAATCGTTTTGGTCTACTTGTCTCGGACGTGATGCCTATATACAATGATCATGCCTAGATAGTCTCATAATTATTTTCTTTTCTATCAATTGCTCGACGATATTTTGTTTACCCACCGTAGAATATCGCTATCATGAGAGAAGCCACTAGAGAAAACTATGGCCCGGGTCTATTCTCAAAATATCAATCTACAATCTACTTTACTTTTCCGCTTTTACTTTCTGTTCATATATCCAAAAATACCAAAAATACCAAACTATCATCTCTATCAGATCTCACTTTCATAAGTGACCGTAAAGGGATTTTCAACCCCTTATCGCGTTGGCTACGAAGTTATTATTTGTTTGTGCAGGTGCGAGGGACTCGGGCGTGGTCTCCTACTGGATTGATACCTTGGTTCTCAAAAACTGAGGGAAATACTTACGCTACTGTGCTGCATGACCCTTTCGTCTTCGAGGGAATACAACACAAGCTCGAGAAGTAGCTAGAAGAATTTCTGGCACCGTTGCTGGGGAGGCTTACGCAAAAGTCATATACCAAGTACATATCACAAACCCTTATCCTTCGCATTACATTTATTTGTCTCTCGTTTTCCTCTCCCCCACTTCACCCTTGCCGTTTTATTTGCCCTTCGTCCGCCGTGTGTTTATCATTTGCCTGCCCTCATGTCTGAGATGGGGGAAGATTTTATCGACAAGGGTAGTAATGTTGACGGCAACGTCTATGTTGACCCTCTGGATGAAACTACCACTTTACATATTAAGAAGTTCCTGGTTGGTAGTGGAAATATCATTGGAAAAGGAGTTCTTCAAGACTTCTTTACTTGTGCCGGTGCTTTGCCCGCTATGGGTGGCTCTATTCTTCATAGAACTAGTAGCCTTGCGGATGCTATATCTATGCTTGTAGTTGAAATCGAAAGGCAATTTATCCATATGCATCCCTGTATTCAGAGAATCTTTTTGGAATTTTCCAATATTGAGCACTCTTCTATTAAGCGTGCAGCTACTATCTTTTTGGCTCATGAATTTAGATTTATCATGAAACAGGCCAAAGAAATCTTTGCTCATTACGGGGTAGATGTTGGCCGACCTCCCATAGAGGCTATCTTATTTAATCAAGAAGACATAATGCGGTTGCGATCTCCTGATCATGTTGCTTTTAATGAAAACCTTAGAAAAAAGGTTCCTACCGATGTCTTGGTTGATAGAATTTCTGAGTTGAACGATGATTTTGCTATTCAAAACAATGGGTTGGGCTTCTCCCTTGAGCGAAGGCTCATGACCTTCCGCCAAAAGAATGCCTATAATGATGAATTGATTGTACACTGTAAAGGGCCAAAAGAGGAGCCTATTCCTCCCGAGCTTGATATGGGGGACTTTTGTCCCATTAAATTTAGCCCTTTTGATTACTTTTTCTTGCCACAAAGGAAACTTGCTGCTGAACTTAGGGAATATGAGATGAGATTTCGCGATATATCGTATCAAGATGGCAATACCTAGATCTATCCATGTATCGTGCCTAGCTAGGGGCGTAAAACGATAGCGCTTGTTGGGAGGCAACCCAATTTTATATTTTTTGTTTTTGCTTCTATTTAGAAATAAATATTGAATCCAGCTTCTATTTAGATGTGGTTTTGTGTTTTAATTAGTGTTTGTGCCAAGTAGAACCTTTGTGAAGACTTGTGTGAAGTTTATATGATCTTGCTGTGAGAAACAGAATCGTTAGCGCTCGCTAGAATGGTCACCAGATTTTACTGGAGCGTGCTATTTCGCTGAATCTTTTTGCAGATGATTAATAGACAAATTCCTCACGTTTACCAATTTATTTCAATTTTTTGGAGTTACAGAAGTATGCGAAAGTAAAAGATTACTACAGACTATTCTGTTTTTGACAGATTCTGTTTTTCGTGTGTTGTTTGCTTATTTCAATGCATCTATGAGTAGTATTGGGAAGTATGAATCATAGAGAAGTTGGAATACAGTAGGTTTAACACCAATATAAACAAAGAACGAATTCATTACAATACCTTTGAGTAGTGGTTTGTTTTCTTATACTAACGGAGCTCACGAGTTTTTTGTCTAAGTTTTGTGTTGGGAAGTTTTCATGTTTTGAGTATTGCTTTGATGGACTATGGAACAAAGAGTGGCAAGAGCCTAAGCTTGGGGATTCGTAAGGCACACCAAGGTAAAATTCAAGGACAACCAAAATCCTAAGCTTGGGGATGCCCCGGGAAGGCATCCCCTCTTTCGTCTTCATCTATCGGTAACTATACTCAGAGCTATATTTTTATTCACCACATGATATGTGCTTTACTTGGAGTGTCATGTATAATTTGAGTCTTTGCTTGTTAGTTTGCCACAATTATCCTTACTGGACACACCTTTTTGAGAGAGTTAATTATGTCCTAGGAATTGATAGAACACTCTATGTGCTTCACTTATATCTTTTGAGTTGAATAGTTTTCGCTCTAGTGCTTCACTTATATCTTTTAGCACACGGTGGTGATTATATTTTGAAGAAATTGTTGATCTCTCATGCTTCACTTATATCCTTTTGAGAGTCTAGTAAAACAGCATGGTAATGTGCTTTGGCTATAAAACTAGCCTTCACATGATAGACATGCAAGATCAATGAAGTAAAAACTTTTATACTAAGTGCATTGAATAGGATGAGAAGTTGGATGCTTCATAATTGTTTTGAGATATGAGGATAGTGATATTAGAGTCATGCTAGTGGAGTTATTATGAAATTGAGAAATACTTGTGTTAAAGTTAGTGATTCATGTAGCATGCACGTATGGTGAACCGCTATGTGACGAAGTTAGAGCATGAGGTATTTGTAGAGTGTCATCCTTCGTGTGGAGGTCGGGGGCGCGCGATGGTTAACTCCTACCAACCTCCCCCCTAGGAGCATGCGTTGATTGTTTTGTTTTGATGACTCATAAATTTTTGCAATAAGTATATGAGATCTTATGACTAATGTTGAGTCCATGGATATTACGCACTCTCACCCTTCCACCATTGCTAGCTTCTCTTGTACCGCGCAACTTTCGCCGGTACCATACAACCACCATATATCTTCCTCAAAATAGCCACCATACCTACCTATCATGGCATTTCCATAGCCATTCCGAGATATATTGCCATGCAACTTTCCAACGTTTTGTTCATATGACACGCTTCATATTGTCATAGTGCCATGCATGATCATGTAGTTGACATCGTATTTGTGGCAAAGCCACCATGCATAATTTTTCATACATGTCACTCTTGTTTCATTGCACATCCCGGTACACCGCTGGAGGCATTC
The DNA here is from genome assembly GCA_902687465.1 of Secale cereale. Taxonomy (NCBI): domain Eukaryota; kingdom Viridiplantae; phylum Streptophyta; class Magnoliopsida; order Poales; family Poaceae; genus Secale; species Secale cereale. The sequence goes on from LR738709.1 coordinate 711,561,563, forward strand.
ATATAGAGTCATACTTTGTTCTAGTATCGAGTTGTAAATCAATAAAAGTGTGATGATCATCATTATTTGACCATTGTCCCATGTGAGGAAAGGCCAATAAAAAAGAGATGGCCCCAAAAAAATAGAGAGGGTCTAAAAAAAAGAGAAAGCCCCTCCAAAAAAATTAGAGAAAATAGAGAAGGGACAATTGCTACAATCCTTTTCCACACTTGTGCTTCAAAGTAGAACCATGTTCTTCATGATAGAGAGTCTCATGTTTAGTCACTTCCATATACTAGTGGGAATTTTCATTATAGAACTTGGCTTGTATATTCCAACGATGGGCTTCCTCAAATGCCCTAGGTCTGCATGAGCAAGCAAGTTGGATGCACACCCACTTAGTTTCTTTTGTTGAGCTTCCATACATATTTAGCTCTAGTGCATTCGTTGCATGGCAATCCGTACTCACTCACATTGATATCTATTGATGGGCATCTCTATAGCCCGTTGATACGCCTAGTCGATGTGAGACTATCTTCCTCCTTTTTGTCTTCTCCACAACCACCTCCCTATTCCACCCATACTGCTATGTCCATGGCTCACGCTCATGTATTGCGTGAAAGTTGAAAGGTTTGAAAGAATAGAGTATGAAAACAAGTGCTCGGCTGAAACCGGGGTTGTGCATGATATGAATATTTTGTGTCATGAAGAGGGAGCATAACAAGACTATATGATTTTGTAGGGATAACTTTCTTTAGCCATAGTATTTTGAGAAGACATGATTGATTTGTTAGTATGCTTGAAGTATTATTATTTCTTATGTCAATATAAACTTTTGTCTTGAATCTTTCAGATCTGAACATTCATGCCACAATTAAGAGAATTACATTGAAAAACTATGTTGGTTAGCATTCCACATCAAAAATTCTGTTTTTACCATTTACCTACTCGAGGACGAGCAGGAATAAAGCTTGGGGATGCTTGATACGTCTCCAACGTATCTATAATTTTTTATTGTTCCATGCTATTATTTATGATGTTTTGGATGTTTAATGGGCTTTGTTATGCACTTTTATATTATTTTTGGGACTAACCTATTAACCCAAAGTCCCAGTCCAGATTGCTGTTTTTTTTTGCCTATTTCAGGGTTTTACAAAAAAGGAATATCGAACGGAGTCCAAACGGAATGAAACTTCGGGAGAGATATTTTTGGAGCAAAATACGTACGGGAGACTTGAGAACCACGGAATAGGGCACACGTGGCGTCCATGAGGGCGGGGGCGCCCCCCCTACAGGGCGCGCACCCTGCCTCGTGGGCCCCACGTTTGGCCACCGGTGCCCTCTTCTTCCTATATATATCTACGTACCCCGAAACCATCAGAAGAACAGAGAAAACCCTAGTTCCACCGCCGCAACCTTCTGTTCATGTGAGATCCCATCTTGGGGCCTGTTCCGGAGCTCCGTCGGAGGGGGGATCTACCAGGGAGTGCTTCTACATCATCATCATCACCTCACCATGAGTTGTGAGTAGTTTACCACAGACCTTCGGGTCCATAGCTAGTATCTAGATGGCTTATTCTCTCTCTTTGGATCTCAATACCAAGTTCTCCTCGGTCTTCGAGGAGATCTATTCGAGGTAATCTGTTTTTTCGGTGTGTTTGTCGAGATCCGATGAATTGTGAGTTTATGATCAAGATTATCTATGAGAAATATTTGGTTCTTCTCTGAACTTTTTATGTGTGCTCATAATATCCTTGCAAGTCTCTTCGAATTATTGGTTTGGTTTGGCCTACTAGATCTATAGTTCTTGCAATGGGAGAAGTGCTTGGCTTTGTGTTCAATCTTGCGGTGTCCTTTCCCAGTGATAGTAGGGGCAGCAAGGTATGTATTGTATTGTTGCCATCGAGGATAAAAAGATGGGGTTTATATCATACTGCTTGAGTTTACCCCTCTACATCATGTCATGTTGCTTAAGGCGTTACTCTGTTCTTATGAACTCAATACACTAGATGCATGCTGGATAGCGGTCGATGTGTGGAGTAATACTAGTAGATGTAGAATCATTTTGGTCTACTTGTCTCGGACGTGATGCCTATATACAATGATCATGCCTAGATAGTCTCATAATTATTTGCTTTTCTATCAATTGCTCGACAGTAATTTGTTTACCCACCGTAGAATATCGCTATCATGAGAGAAGCCACTAGAGAAATCTATGGCCCCCGGGTCTATTCTCAACATATCAATCTACAATCTACTTTAATTTTCCACTTTTACTTCCTGTTCTTATATCCAAAAATACCAAAAATACCAAACTATCATCTCTATCAGATCTCACTTTCGTAAGTGACCGTAAAGGGATTGACAACCCCTTATCGCGTTGGCTGCGAAGTTCTTATTTGTTTGTGCAGGTGCGAGGGACTCGCACGTGGTCTTCTACTGGATTGATACCTTGGTTCTCAAAAACTGAGGGAAATACTTACGCTACTGTGCTGCATCACCCTTTCCTCTTCGAGGGAATACAACGCAAGCTCGAGAAGTAGCAGGAAGAATTTCTGGCACCGTTGCCGGGGAGGCTTATGCAAAATTCATATACCAAGTACCTATCTCAAACCCTTATCCTTCGCATTAAATTTATTTGCCTCTCATTTTCCTCTCCCCCACTTCACCCTTGCCGTTTTATTTACCCTTCTTCTGCTGTGTGTTTATCGTTTGCCTGCCCTCATGTCTGAGATGGGGGGAGATTTTATCGGGAAGGGTAGTAATGTTGAGGGCAACGTCTATGTTGACCCTTCGGATGAAAATACCACTTTACATATTAAGAAGTTCCGTGTTGGTAGTGGAAATATAATTGGAAAAGGAGTTCTTCAAGACTTCTTTACTTGTGCTGGTGCTTTGCCTGCTATGGTTGGCTCTATTCTTCATAGAACAAGTAGCCTTCAGATGCTATATCTATGCTCGTAGTTGAAATTGAAAGGCAATTTATCCATATGCATCCCTATATTCTGAGAATCTTTTTGGAATTTTCGAATATTGAGCACTCTTCTATTAAGCGTGCATCTACTATCTTTTTGGCTCATGAATTTAGATTTTCATGAAAGAGGCCAAAGAAATCTTTGCTCATTACGGGGTAGATGTTGGCCAACCTCCCATAGAGGCTATCTTATTTAATCAAGAAGACATAATGCGGTTGCGATCTCCTGATCATGTTGCTTTTAATGAAAACCTTAGAAAAAAGGTTCCTACCGATGTCTTGGTTGATAGAATTTCTGAGTTGAACGATGATTTTGCTATTCAAAACAATGGGTTGGGCTTCTCCCTTGAGCGAAGGCTCATGACCTTCTGCCAAAAGAATGCCTATAATGATGAATTGATTGTACACTATAAAGGGCCAAAAGAGGAACCTATTCCTCCCGAGCTTGATATGGGGGACTTTTGTCCCATTAAATTTAGCCCTTTTGATTACTTTTGCTTGCCACAAAGGAAACTTGCTGCTGAACGTAGGGAATATGATATGAGTTTTCGCGATATATCATATGAAGATGGCAATACCTAGATCTTTCCATGTATCGTGCCTAGCTAGGGGCGTAAACCGATAGCGCTTGTTGGGAGGCAACCCAATTTTATATTTTTTGTTTTTGTTCTATTTAGGAATAAATATTGCATCTAGCTTCTATTTAGATGTGGTTTTGTGTTTATATCACTATGTTTGAGTTTATCCCTCTACATCATGTCATCTTGCTTAAGGCGTTACTCTATTCTTATGAACTTAATACTCTAGATGCATGCTAGATAGCGGTCGATGTGTGGAGTAATAGTAGTAGATGCAGAATCGTTTCGGTCAACTTGTCTCGGACGTGATGCCTATATATAATGATCATGCCTAGATAGTCTCATAATTATTCGCTTTTCTATCAATTAATCGACAGTAATTTGTTTACCCGCCATAGAATATCGCTATCATGAGAGAGGCCACTAGAGAAAACTATGGCCCCCAGGTCTATTCTCAACATATCAATCTACAATCTACTTTACTTTTCCGCTTTTACTTTCTGTTCTTATATATAAAAATACCAAAAATACCAAACTATCATCACTATCAGATCTCACCATCGTTAGTGACCGTAAAGGGATTGACAACCCCTTATCGCGTTGGCTGCGAAGTTCTTATTTGTTTGTGCAGGTGCGAGGGACTCACGCGTGGTCTCCTACTGGATTGATACATTGGTTCTAAAAAACTGAGGGAAATACTTACGCTACTGTGCTGCATCACCCTTTCCTCTTCGAGGGAATACAATGCAAGTTCGAGAAGTAGCAAGCAACACAAGAAAACAGAAAGGCGAACGAAAAACGGGCGAATAAAACGGCAAAGGTGAAGTGGGGGAGAGGAAAACGAGAGGCAAAAAATGTAATGCGAAGGATAAGGGTTTGTGATAGGTACTTGGTATATGACTTTTGCATAAGCCTCCCTAGCCACGGCGCCATAAATTCTTCTTGCTACTTCTCGAGCTTGTGTTGTATTCCCTCGAAGAGGAAATGGTGATGCATCACAGTAGCGTAAGTATTTCCCTCAGTTTTGAGAACCAATGTATCAATCCAGTAGGAGACCACACGCGAGTCCCTCACACCTGCACAAACAAATAAAAACTTCACAGCCAACGCGATAAGGGGTTGTCAATCCCTTGACGGTCACTTACGAAAGTGAGATCTGATAGATAAGATAGTTTGATATTTTTCGGTATTTTTTGGATATAAGAACAGAAAGTAAAAGCAGCAAAGTAAAGTATATTGTAGATTGATATGTTGAGAATAGACCCAGGGGCCATAGGTTTCACTAGTGGCTTCTCTCATGATAGCAGAATTATACGGTGGGTGAACAAATTACTATCGAGCAATTGATAGAAAAGCGAATAATTATGAGAATATGTCGGCATGATCATTATATATAGGCACCACGTTTGAGACAAGTAGACCGAAACGATTCTGCATCAACTACTATTACTCCACACATCGACCGCTATCCAGCATGCATCTAGAGTATTAAGTTCATAAGAACAGAGTAATGCTTTAAGCAAGATGACATGATGTAGAGGGATAAACTCAAGCAATATGATACAAACCCCATCTTTTTATCCTCGATGGCAACAATACAATACGTGCCTTGTTGCCCCTACTGTCACTGGGAAAGGACACCGCAGGATTGAACCCAAAGCCAAGCACTTCTCCCATTGCAAGAACTATAGATCTAGTAGGCCAAACCAAACCGATTATTTGAAGAGACTTGCAAGGATATTATAATAATACATAAAAGAATTCAGAAAAGAACCAACTATTTCTCGTAGATAATCTTGATCATAAACCCACAATTCATTGGATCTTGACAAACACACCGCAAAAAGATTACATCGAATAGATCTCCTCGAAAACCAAGGATAACTTGGTATTGAGATCCAAAAAGAGAGAAGAAGCCATCTAGGTACTAACTATGGACCCGAAGGTCTGTGGTAAACTACTCACAACTCATGGTGAGGCGATGGTGTTGATGTAGAAGCACTCCGTGGAAGATCCCCCCTTCGGCGGAGCTCTGGAACATGCCCCAAGATGGGATCTCACGGGAACAGAAGGTTGCGGCGGTGGAATTAGGGTTTTCTCTATTGCATCGATGTTTTCAGGGTACATGGGTATATATAGGAGGAAGAAGTACGTCGGTGCAGCAACGTGGGCCCCATAATGGTGGGGGCGTGCCCAAGGGGAGGGGGCGCGCCCTGGACCCTCGTGGGCACCACCTGTCTCCTCTGACTTGGTGCTCAAGTCTTTCGTGAAGATATCGTTCCAAAAAACTTTCCCGAAGGTTTCATTCCGTTTGGACTCCGTTTGATATTCCTTTTCCACGAAACCCTGAAATATGCATAAAAACAACAATCTGCACTAGGCCTTTGGGTTAATATTTTAGTCCCAAAAATAATATAAAAGTGTATGATAAATCCCATTAAACATCCAAAACATCATTTATATAATAGCATGGAACAATAAAAAATTATAGATACGTTGGAGACGTATCACTGTCCTACAAACCTCTGCACTTGGAGGACCAACAACGTCTACAAGAAGAAGGTTGTGTAGTAGACATCAGCTGACGCCTCATAATTGTGGTTCCAACACCAGGAGATGGGATGATGCCTTATCGTCGCGGTTCCAACACCAGGAGATGGGCTGACGCCTCATCATTGCGGTTCCAACACTAGGAGATGGGCTGACGCCTCATCGTTGCGGTTCCAACACCAGGAGATAGGCTGACGCCGCATCGTTGCGGTTCCAACACCAGGAGATGGGCTGACGTCTCAACACTGTGGCACCAATGCCATGTAATGCCCAGTATGCGACTATGTCTCCCACGTGTCGAGGCACGACTTAAAGACATAAGCGCATACTAGAATGATCTCAAGTATGGTATCTTTGCACAACTCATGTAAAATTCAGGGATGATATAGAAAAGATAGTTGGCTTACACTCGCCACGTCACACAATGAATACAATAACATACATCATCCACAACATAGGGTCCAACTACGGACGAAAACCAAACGAGAAAGATACCATAAACACAAAGGTCCGGATCGGCCCTAGTAGGAACCACTACTGATCGTCGAAAAACGTCACATACATACGGCCACTCTCTTCATCGAGCTCCCGGTGAAGTTTTGAACCGTCTCCTGCTCTGTTCTCAGCGGTACCTGCATCTGGTGTTGTAGTATCAGTGAGCCACGCGGACTCGGCAATCCCATACCCATGGGTATCAAGACTAGCAAAGCTTTAAGGGTATGGAAAAGGGGTAGTGGTGAGGTTGCAGCAACGGCTAAGCATAAATATGGTGGCTAACTTACGAGTACAAGAATAAGATGAGCATCTACGCAGACGGTCGTAAACTAGTAATGATCGCTAAAGATCCTGAACTACCTACGAGTCAAACATAACCCCACCATGTTCTCTTCTCAAAATGAAAAGAGATAGTCACGGTTACTCACACAGTTGTGTATGTTACTTCGGATCCTCTGTCAAATTTTCTATAACCGGACATTAACAAATTCCCATCTGCCACATAACCACGGGCATGGCTTTCGAAAGATCATAACCCTGCAGGGGTGTCCCAACTTAGCCCATCACAAGCTCTCACGATCAGCATAAGTAATAATAATATTACCCCTTATCTTAGGGAAGGCCCGATCAGACTCGGAATTCCCGGTGCACAAGACATTTCGACAATGGTAAAACAAGTCCATCAACACCTCCCGGCGTGCCGACACCCTGATAGTAGCCGTGCGTATCTCGTCTCGGGCCACGTCCGGATGGGTGAGGTTATAGGTAAAAACAGTCCTCGGGTTTCCCCAAGGTGGCCCTGCAGGACCCCCGTTTGGGACCAACACCATCAGCACTGGCCCCCCTGCTATGTAGAAAAGAATCCTCGAGGGCGCAGCCCCCTATGCAATTTAATTATTTAATTAAGTTGTTATTATGAGGCAAATTAAAACTAATGTTGGGCCTTGCTGGAGGAGTTTTATTCAAAGACGAACTGTCAAGGGGTCCCCATATACCCAATCGTGTAAGGAACGCAAAATCAAGGAACATAACGCCGGTTTATCGGTTCCTAAGGTGGCATGAGTGGAACAAAACACCGAGCAAAAGGCCAAGCCTTCCACCCATGCCCAGTATATAGGTGTGTTAATAATAATAATAGATATTGTGATATTCCAACAACAAGATCCGACAAGGATCAATCTTCCTCTTCACCTGCAACTAACAACGCTATAAGAGGGGCTGAGCAAGCGGGTAACATAGCCAAACAAAGGTTTGCTAGGAAAGTGTCAAAGGTTAGAGGTTTCATGGCAACAAGGAGAGGCTGACAATAAAGATGGGTAGAGCGACATATAACGATAGCATCGAGACATCTAGCATGGCATTGATAGTAAAGGTATCCTAGGTGATGGTCATCTTGCATGGGATTTCGCAAGGAAGAAGAACAAGTCCATGAAGTAGTCGAACAAATCCTCACAACTCTGGAACGAAACCGAAGCTAACGAGAAGAGCATACCGGAAAGAAGGCAAACAACATGGTAAACACACGTATCATAATCATGGCATAATGCTCAATCAAGTATGATGCATGTCCGGTTTAGATATGCATGGCATTGCAAAGTGCACAAACAATACTACAAGTTAAGTGGAGCTCAATATGCAACGAGTTGCATATTGACGAAACACCCCATTTTATTTATTCAGTTGACTCTCGTTTATCTACAAGACAAGATTAAATGTCTTTTATTAAACATGGCAAGAGGTGAAGCATAAGTAAAACTACACTATCTAGACATTTTAAATGAGGTCGGAAATAACAACAACAATTCCGGAAAATCCCCATGACCAATTTAGCAATTATTAAAGCAACAACAGTTTAACATTCAAAGGTGGTTATCATGATGCGGATGACATGATCAAGTTTTATGCAAATTTTAGTAAAAGTTAACATGACCATGATAAGGAGTATATGTCGCCACGACAAAAAAAAAAGAGGGTCGTGGCGGCGAAAACGGGAACGGTGCCACGACAACGTTCCGATGAGCCGACACTCGATAAGATATCGATACAAAAGAAGGATGGCAGGAACATGAGCGTGTCATGCAAGAGATAGGTGGGGTGATCCCGGTTTCCGGGTTCCCACGGGACAATGGCATGGCAACAAGAAGGAACATCTCAAGCGACGATTCGGCATGGTACAACATAAGGTGCAACTCATACAACAAGCAACATTCGTGCACGGCCGTCGTCACGGGGTACACCTTTGAAGCGAGCGTTTTCGGAGGGGTTCGAGACGTCGAGGGAAGTAGTCGTTATCACGACGGTAGTGGAAGCAGAGGTGCATGTTCGTTTCGGAGAGGTACTTGGCGAATCGAACGTCCTCGGGGCGACGGTAGTGGTACTTGCGCGTAGTTGAACTTGACGGGTCGACGCGGTCGTCATGGGAGGTAGTGGTACACGTTTTGTAGATGTTCAAGTTCCCGTAGATGTTTAGGTCGTCGAGGTACTTGTCGCCTCATAGTGGTACCTGTCGTCTTGGCGATTCCACGGTGACGACAGACATACACGTTACCTAGATGATCTTGACGAATCCGAGCACTTCGGGGTCGACGAGAGTAGTACTTGACGGTCACGGTCTTGCCGGTCTCGTAGATGGCAGCAACAAGGCGACGACGATCTTCAAGGCCACAAACCATGTGGCTAACTTGATGAGTACCCGAGGAACTCGTTTGACTTGGGCTGCTCGATGTTGCGGGTCTTAGTGTGGCCGAACTTGGCGACTTTCATAGTGGCGCCGGTGGGGGGTGTTCGATGCAAAAGAGGCCGAAGAAGAAACATCGGAAGGTGGCCATGGTGGTCTAGCAGCAGCAAGGGCGATGGAGATGGGACGGCTCGGAGCTTGGCGACCATGGTGGTCCTGGCGGCATGTGACACCCCGAGACCGGTGCGCCAGGTGTCAGCCAGTTCTTCGTTGTCAGTGCCATGTCATCTACTTGCGTGTTGCATCTTGCCATGTCATCATGTGTGTTCCATCAGCATGTTTTCAAAACTTGCATCCGTCCGAGCTCCCTCGTCCTTTCCGTTGTCTGTTCTGAGCTCCCACACACTTGCACGCGCCCGCGGTGCCTCCGAATATTTATTTTGTGAGTGGCCGGAAAATGTTCTCGGAATGGGATGAAACTTGGCGTGTGGTCTTATCATAGTGTAGACAGGCCTCCTGCCAAATTTCATCGCATTCGGAGCTCGTTTGATAGCCCAACGGATATATATAGCGACACTAGTAGCCGGTCTAAACGTCGGACGTTTTCGGTCTCCGAAAACCCCCGCGGACCTCTTCTCTTCTCTCCTCTAAGCCCCCCTAACATAGCCCAATAACCTTCCCTAGGCCCATCCTTCCTCACCTCGCTATCGGATCCGTCGGATCGCGATCGGAGGGCTCGAAACACCCCTAAACACCCCCCTAACCCTAGTTTTGTCTATATACAGACACCCCCATGCCAAATTTGGCATTTCCTAGCCTTCACTTCTCCTCCCTCAGCCACCACCATCTTTCTCCTCGGAATCCGCGCCTCCCCAGCCACCTCTCGCCACCCAGCGCCGCCGCCACCTCGTATTCGCCAAGTGGCGCGCCCCCATTGGCTGCCACAGCCACCAGCCGCCGCCCTGGCCACTCCCCGTCCGCCACGTCGCTTCCCTGCCTCCTCCCCACCACGCCAGCCGCCGCAGGGCCCTCCTAGCCCAGATCTGAGCCCGCCCGAGCCCATCCGGGCCTGGTTCGCCGCTGCTGCATGAGCGCTCCAGCGCTCGTTCGCTCCCGAGCCGTTCTGCTCGCTGGCCTCGTCCGATCCCGCCGCTTTCCTTCGACGCGCCGCTGCGCCGGCTGCCTCCGGCGACCCGGCCCCGACGGAGCAGCCACCGACGCCCCAGTCCCGTAGAGCCCGCGTCCCTGGCGTCGTCGCCGCCCTGCTCCTCTGCCTCTGACACCGACGAGCGCCGCCGTGGCTGCTCCTCCCCGCATCCGAGCTCCTCCGCCCCGGTGATGCAACGCCTGCCTCCGCCGGTTCCCATCCTCCCGCCGGTCAGATCCGTCTCGCCGGCGTCGTCCCCGCCACGCCGGCGTCGAACCCGCCGCCGCCTGCCATGGCCTCGCTCGACCTCCTGTCGAGGGAGATGAGGGCTAGCCACGACGCCTCGCTCAAGGCCCAGCTCCGGCCGAATCGAGCCTCCCTTGGGCCGGCCTCCCTCGGGCCTCCAGCCGGCCTGCTCTGCCTCGGGCCTCCAGCCGGCCTGCTGCCCTCTTCTTTAACTGGGCCGAGACCATGGGTGAGCCTCCCCTCCTATCCAGTGCCTGAGCACCGTTTAGTTATCCATCACCCGTTGTGTTTTTTTCCCTATGTAAAAAATGCCAAGTCCTTTTCCTGTCAGCATAATGTTGCATTTTTGCCTGGTGATATCTTTTTGTGTGCTTGTCCAAATTGAGTGAATGATATGTCAAAATGATCGTGGTGATATGTTCTACACTTTGTTCCATTGTGCCATGCTTGTTTGACTTCACCTAGATGCTCTAATATCTGTTGCAAGGGTGCTACTTGTTATAAACTGCTGCTACTTGTTATTTTGTTGCCATGTTTGTGATATGATAACTTGGTGCATATTTATTCAAATGATGCAAATGATATGTCAAAATGTTCATCATGAGATGCTCTACATGTTGGTTGCTATAGCATGCTTGTTTGAGTTCATATTGCCATGTTTATCTATGTTGCAAAAGTGCAATTGGCTGTTATGTTCTGAAACTTGTTTCGAGATGCCTAGTTGAGGAGCTCGTTGCTATTGTTGTGTTTGTCCCCTTGTCACATGCCTAGATGTTTTAGATTCTTCATGATGTGTTCTTTGCTGTGGTGCATTTAACTTTCCATGATATGCCTTGTGTTGACTTAAACAAGCTTGGAAACATGCCATGTTGTTATTGCTGTTTTAACACTTAGTGAAATTTCACTAAGTCTGGAATCTGTAATATCCTGATGCTATGTTTGCTTGATGCCCTAGGTGAATCCATGTTAGTTTTGGGGTGGCCATTGATCATTCCTTGTTGTATATGTTGTTGTCTATCCATTCATGCCTTCACTTGCTCATTTGAGTTGCTGTAGCTTATTTAATTCTTGCTCCCAAGTTGCTATAAAATATTGCTGTCAGGTTTTTAGTGTCATGATCAAAATGTTGTAGCTTGTTGCTATTGATCCATGCCTCCTATGGAGATGCTCCAATGGAGTTGTTTGCTGTAGGATATGTCTACTTCATGTCCATGCTTCTTGTCGCCATGTTTGAGTGTTGTAGCATATATTTACCTTGCTCCCAAGTTGCTATGTGGCTGTTAATTTCAGCTTGTTGTTATATCTTGTTTCATGTGTATCTTTTAGCCCGTTGCTCCGTTTTGAGTGTTCCTTATATGAAACTTGAGTGATTTTGCATGTAGAATCATAATATCATATTGTTTTCATGTTTGGAGTGAGTTTGCTTGATGTTTGGGTGCATCTTGCACCGTTGCCATGTTGTGCTTCCTACCTTGCCATGTTATGCTTCCTGTATAGACTTGCTGTGCTTCCTGTATAGATTTGTCATGCATCATACCTTGCCATGTATTGCATCATATAAACTTGTGTTGTTTTTCTATGCTTCCTACCTTGCCATGTTATGCTTCCTGTATAGACTTGATGTGCTTCCTGTATAGATTTGTCATGCATCATACCTTGCCACGTATTGCATCATATAAACTTGTGTTGTTTTTCTATGCTTCCTACCTTGCCATGTTATGCTTCCTGTATAGACTTGCTGTGCTTCCTGTATAGATTTGTCATGCATCATACCTTGCCATGTATTGCATCATATAGACTTGTGTTGTTTTTCTGTGCTTCCTACCTTGCCATGTTTTGCTTCCTGTGTAGACTTGCTGTGCATCATAAGTAGACTTGTTTTGCATCATACTTGGTTGAGCATATTGTTATGTTCTTGTGTAGTCTGTTTACCGTATTGCTTGCTTCTTCTCGTTAGTGCTTCTTCCGTTGCGTTCCTGAGGATTTGTTCGTCTACCCGTGGTTCTTCTTCAGGGCTTCGTCTCCGTCTTCTTCACAGAACCGTTCTTCTTCCTTGCGGGATCTCACGCAAGATGACCATACCCTTGGATACCCTTACTATCATTGCCATGCCTAGTGTCTCGATACTATCGTTATATGTCGCGCTACCCATCTTATTGTCAGCTCCTCTCCTTGTTGCCATCAAACCTCTAACCTTTGAAACCTTCCTAGCAAAACCATTGTTTTGCTATGTTACCCGCTTGCTCAGCCCCTCTTATAGCGTTGTTAGTTGCAGGTGAAGATGAAGTTCGTTCCAGGAGGGAACTTGTTGTTGGCATATCACAATATGTTATATATATAATAACACACCTATATACTGGGCATGGGTGGAAGGCTTGGCCTGCTTGGTGTTTTGTTCCACTCATGCCACCTTAGGCGCCGATAAACCAGCATTTTGTTCCTTGATTTTGCGTTGCTTACACGATGGGTATATGGGGACCCCTTGACAGTTCGTCTTTGAATAAAACTCCTCCAGCAAGGCCCAACATTGGTTTTAATTTGCTCATAATAACAACTTAATTAATTAATTAAACTGCATAGGGAGTTAGCGCTACCCGAGGATTCTTCTACATAGCAGGGGGGCCAGTGCTGATGGTGTTGGTACCAAACGGGCCGACTGCGGGGCCACCACGGGGAAACTCGAGGATTGGCTCCCGTAGGCTGTCCCATCCGGTCGTGGCCTGAGACGAGATACGCGCGGCTACTATCAGGGTGACGGAACGCCGGGAGGTCTTGCTGGACTTGTTTTACCATTGTCGAAATGTCTTGTGCACCGGGATGCCGAGCCTGATCGGATTTCCCTAAGATAAGGGGTGATGATATTATATTTATCACTTCAGCTAATCGTGAGAGCTTGTGATGGGCTAAGTTGGGACACCCCTGCAGGGTTATGATCTTTCGAAAGCCGTGCCCGCGGTTATGTGGCAGATTGGAATTTGTTAATGTCCGGTTGTAGAAAACTTGACAGAGGATCCGAAGTAAAACACACAACTGTGTGAGTAACCGTGACTGTCTCTTTTCATTTTGAGAAGAGAACACGGTGGGGTTATGTTTGACTCGTAAGTATTTCAGGATCTTTAGCGATCACTACTAGTTTGCGACCGTTTGTGTAGATGCTCATATTATTCTTGTACTCGTAAGTTAGCCACCATACTTTTGCTTAGTCGCTGCTGCAACCTCACCACTTTACCTCTTCCTTCCCATTAAGCTTTGATAGTCTTGTTAACCATGGTTATGGGATTGCTGAGTCCTCGTGGCTCACAGATACTACAACAACAGTTGCAGGTGCAGGTTTCCGATGTCTTGACGTGAGAGCGATGATAGTTGTGTTGGAGTTCTTTCTTCTTCTTCTTCTTCTTCTTCTTTAGTCTTGGGTTAGGTTCCGGGTCGGCAGCCTGGGATAGCAGATGGATGTCTTGTGCTTTTCTTGTTTGTATCCGTAGTCGGATACTATGTATTGATGTTGTTGTATTCATGTGACTTGTATGTATTGTTGTATCCCCCATGTATGTATGTAATGGTACGATGTAATGATATCCATCTTGCTAAGCACCCGAAATGCGGTTGTGCCCCAATCACGTAAGTGTCACGTGATCGGGATAGAATCGCATCTTGGGCCTAACAAGTTGGTATCAGAGCCTCGACCGACCATAGGAGCCCCCTTGATTGATCGTAGTTTGGCCATTGTTGAGTCTAGCAGAAACTTTTTTCGGAGTCTAGTTATATCGGAGAGTACGAATTCTTTTTACTCCCCTGCCCCTTCGTCGCTCTGGTGAGGAATCTTGACGTAGGTGTTTTGAATTACTCCTCTTCCCCTTCAATTTTTTTAGGATCACGAGGTTAGTTTTTCGTTTGTTGCGTTGTTAGTTCTTTCATCTGGTGCATCTCTCGTCAAGTGGACTCGACCCTCTTCTTCTTTGCAAGTTCAACCCTCAGTTATTTTCCTTTTGACGGTGTTTCCCCGTCCGATGGGGTCTTTCTTTTCCCACCCGCCCACCCTTTTTCTTCTCGGAGCCGGATTCCTTATTTGGGTATCCATGCTACTCGTGTGAATCCTTTGCATTATTTCCTTAGTTATTTTTTTCAACTGGTGAATTCTCGTCTAGTTCATCACCCTTCATCTCTTTCTTCTCCTGATGAATTCTCCTCTCGGTCGATATTCTTCACCTCTTCTTTTCCGGTGGTTCCAATTCAATTTGTATTCAGTGCTCATCATATTGTTTCATCAGCTCAGATGTTTCCAATTGCTCGGTTACCTCTCGCCTTTTAATTATTCCGGAGTTTCGAATTCATTTCAGGAGATTTATCCGTGTTCCAATTAATTCAAGGTTGTCACCTCCTTTGAGTTTTTCAATTGTTCCGGTGCATTATCTTCGTTTCAATCCATTTCAACGGAGTTTTCCCTTCGGTGGGCTCATAACCCACAGGTCTTTTCCCAGGATCTTACCTGACACTTCTAATTTTCCCGGAGTGTTCCAAAATTCCTTCAAATGTGACGTAAGTATGGATTCCATCAGTCTTATGCCTTCTCCAAGATCGCTTTCAATTCTTTCATCGTTGGTCCGACCTTCTTCATCCGGATTATTCATGAATTATTTTCTTGTGTTCCTCCGAAGGCCATCATTTCAGAAGATTTCTTCGTTCTCAGTTTTCAACTTCATCCTCCAAATATTCTTCATTGATGCCTTTTCGTTCGTCTCACATTCTTCCGGTGCTTGTTCAAGTATTCTTTATTCAGTTCACAATCTCTTCGTTCAAATTGTCCTCAAGTGCTTTATTCTTCCCGGAGATTCATTTCATCGTATTCACTCAATTCAATTCTTCACGGTGGCTTGTCCTCTTGCATCGTTCAATTTCATTCCTTACAGTGGTCATTCTCATTCTTCACTCGATCGTAATTCTTCTAGGTGGTTTGTTCTTTCCTTCAGTCGGCTTCAATTCTTACGGCGATTCGTTCAACAATTCTTTTCCGGTGCTATCATTTCAATCCATTCATTTATTCCAATCCTAACGGTGTTTCATGAAGTTTTTCGCAAGTTCGCGATATATCCTTCTTTAATCAATTTCATCGAGAATAAGTAGTATGTGAATCCATTGTTCATCAATTTAATTGATGGGGGATAAGCATAACATAATTCTTATTCTTTCTTCAAGTTCATTTAATTCCTTCCTTCGGAGTTTATTCTTCATGAATAAATTCTAGTTCCAAGTGCTTTAATCTTTTCTTACCCGGAGTTCAAGTTTCTCGGCCTTCTCGTCGGAACCCTGTCTTAATCATCGCAAGGCTTTAATCTTATTCTTTTCATCTGTCATTTCTATATCATCATCCTTTCGTTACCGGAGTTCTTCGTGGTGGTTCATCATGAGTTAATTCATTCTTCAAACGTTCAACTAATTCTTCTGGAGCCGCTCAAGCACTCTTATTCTCTTGCCTCTCGAGTGCAAATAATTCTCCGTATTCTTTCGGTATGGAGTTTTGCATTCTTTCTTCATTCTCATCTATTCAATCTTTTATTGCGGCATTATTCACCTCAAGTTTTGAGATGATTTCCATAAGTCCACAATAAGTTAATTCTTTTCGTCGTTGATTTTCAACAGCTCCGTTCAAGCCTTTCTTCCGAAGATCCTCTTTCGAATTCATTCGTGATGGAAGTTGTCATCTCCTTCTCCATTCTTTTAATTCCATTATTTCAATTCTTCCGGAGGCATTTTTCTTGTTTGCCTCGTCATGTTTTCGTTTCATCTTCTCAGAGTCTTGTCATATTCCATTCATCTTCAACCGGTGTACTATTTCTTTCATTTTCAGCCGGAGTGCTGCCCGAATTCCTTCGTTCAATTCCTTTCTAACCGGAGTGGTTTCATATTCATTCTTGTTCATTCAGCTCTTGTTTCGTGCCTTTCAACCCCCCTTGGCTTTTTCGTGTCCCTTGTTCCTCTTTTGTAACGGAGCTTCTCAATCTCATTCTTCTCCGTTGTATCCTTCTTTCATATTGGTTAACCTCTCAATATTCTTTGGTTTCACTCTTTTGTCCTCGAAGAACTTTGTTCTTCCTTTTTCTATCCCGTCTCGTTCCTAAGATCTCGGAACGAGATCTCTTGTTAGTAGGGGAGTGTTGTGACACCCCGAGACCGGTGCGCCAGGTGTCAGCCAGTTATTCGTTGTCGGTGCCATGTCATCTGCTTGCGTGTTGCATCTTGCCATGTCATCATGTGTGTTGCATCAGCATGTTTTCAAAACTTGCATCTGTCCGAGCTCCCTCGTCCTTTCCGTTGTCCGTTCTGAGCTCCCACACACTTGCACGCGCCCGCGGTGCCTCCGAATATTTATTTTGTGAGTGGCCGGAAAATGTTCTCGGAATGGGATGAAACTTGGCGTGTGGTCTTATTATAGTGTAGACAGGCCGCCTGCCAAATTTCATCGCATTCGGAGCTCGTTTGATAGCCCAATGGATATATATAGCGGCACTAGTAGCCGGTCTAAACGTCGGACGTTTTTGGTCTCTGAAAACCCCCGCGGGCCTCTTCTCTTCTCTCCTCTAAGCCCCCCTAACACAGCCCAATAACCTTCCCTAGGCCCATCCTTCCTCACCTCGCGATCGGATCCGTCGGATCGCGATCGGAGGGCTCGAAACACACCTAAACACCCCCTAACCCTAGTTTTGTCTATATATAGACACCCCCATGCCAAATTTGGCATTTCCTAGCCTTCCCTTCTCCTCCCGCAGCCACCACCATCTTCCTCCTCGGAATCCGCGCCTCCCCAGCCACCTCTCGCCACCCAGCGCCGCCGCCACCTCCTATTCGCCAAGTGGCGCGCCCCCATTGGCTGCCACAGCCACCGGCCGCCGCCCTGGCCACTCCGTGTCAGCCACGTCACCTCCCTGCCTCCTCCCCACCGCGCGAGCCGCCGCAGGGCCCTCCTGGCCCAGATCTGAGCCCGCCCAAGCCCATCTGGGCCCGGTTCGCCGCTGCTACACGAGCGCTCCAGGCTCGTTCGCTCCCGAGCCGTTCCGCTCGCTGGCCTCGTCCGATCCCGCCACTTTCCTTCGATGCGCCGCTGCCGTCGGCCGCCTCCGGCGACCCGGCCCCGACGGAGCAGCCGCCGACGCCCCAGTCCCGCAGAGCCCGCGTCCCTGGCGTCGTCACCGCCCTGCTCCTCTGCCTCTGAGACCGACGAGCGCCGCCGTGGCCGCTCCTCTCCGCATCCGAGCTCCTCCGCCCCGGTGATGCAGCGCCTGCCTCCGCCGGTTCCCATCCTCCCGCCGGTTAGATCCGTCTCTCCGGCGTCGTCCCCGCCACGCCGGCGTCGAACCCGCCGCCGCCTGCCATGGCCTCGCTCGACCTCCTGTCGAGGGAGATGAGGGCCAGCCACAACGCCTCGCTCAAGGCCCAGCTCCGGCCGAATCGAGCCTCCCTTGGGCCGACCTCCATCGGGCCTCCAGCCGGCCTGCTCTGCCTCGGGCCTCCAGCCGGCCTGCTGCCCTCTTCTTTAACTGGGCCGAGCCCATGGGTGAGCCTCCCCTCCTATCCAGTGCCTGAGCACCGTTTAGTTATCCATCGCCCGTTGTGTTTTTTTCCCTATGTAAAAACTGCCAAGTCCTTTTCCTGTCAGCATAATGTTGCATCTTTGCCTGGTGATATCTTTTTGTGTGCTTGTCCAAATTGAGTGAATGATATGTCAAAATGATTGTGGTGATATGCTCTACACTTTGTTCCATTGTGCCATGCTTGTTTGACTTCACCTAGATGCTCTAATATCTGTTGCAAGGGTGCTACTTGTTATAAACTGCTGCTACTTGTTATTTTGTTGCCATGTTTGTGATATGATAACTTGGTGCATATTTATCCAAATGATGCAAATGATATGTCAAAATGTTCATCATGAGATGCTCTACATGTTGGTTGCTATAGCATGCTTGTTTGAGTTCATATTGCCATGTTTATCTATGTTGCAAATGTACAATTGGTTGTTATGTTCTGAAACTTGTTTCGAGATGCCTAGTTGAGGAGCATGTTGCTATTGTTGTGTTTGTCCCCTTGTCACATGCCTAGATGTTTTAGATTCTCCATGATGTGTTCTTTGCTGTGGTGCATTTAACTTTCTATGATATGCCTTGTGTTGACTTAAACATGCTTGCAAACATGCCATGTTGTTATTGCTGTTTTAACACTTAGTGAAATTTCACTAAGTCTAGAATCTGTAATATCCTAATGCTATGTTTGCTTGATGCCCTAGGTGAATCCATGTTAGTTTTGGGGTGGCCATTGATCATTCCTTGTTGTATATGTTGTTGTGTATCCATTCATGCCTTCACTTGCTCATTTGAGTTGCTGTAGCTTATTTAATTCTTGCTCCCAAGTTGCTATAAAATATTGCTGTCAGGTTTTTAGTGTCATGATCAAAATGTTGTAGCTTGTTGCTATTGATCCATGCCTCCTATGGAGATGCTCCAATGGAGTTGTCTGCTATAGGATATGTCTACTTCATGTCCATGCTTCTTGTCACCATGTTTGAGTGTTGTAGCATATATTTACCTTGCTCCCAAGTTGCTATGTGGTTGTTAACTTCAGCTTGTTGTTATATCTTGTTTCATGTGTATCTTTTAGCCCGTTGCTCCGTTTTGAGTGTTCCTTATATGAAACTTGAGTGATTTTGCATGTAGAATCATAATATCATATTGTTTTCATGTTTGGAGTGAGTTTGCTTGATGTTTGGGTGCATCTTGCACCGTTGCCATGTTATGCTTCCTACCTTGCCATGTTATGCTTCCTGTATAGACTTGTTGTGCTTCCTGTATAGATTTGTCATGCATCATACCTTGCCATGTATTGCATCATATAAACTTGTGTTGTTTTTCTATGCTTCCTACCTTGCCATGTTATGCTTCCTGTATAGACTTGCTGTGCTTCCTGTATAGATTTGTCATGCATCATACCTTGCCATGTATTGCATCATATAGACTTGTGTTGTTTTTCTGTGCTTCCTACCTTGCCATGTTTTGCTTCCTGTGTAGACTTGCTGTGCATCATAAGTAGACTTGTTTTGCATCATACTTGGTTGAGCATATTGTTATGTTCTTGTGTAGTCTGTTTACCGTATTGCTTGCTTCTTCTCATTAGTGCTTGTTCCGTTGCGTTCGTGAGGATTCGTTCGTCTACCCGTGGTTCTTCTTCAAGGCTTCTTCTCCGTCTTCTTCACGGAACCGTTCTTCTTCCTTGCGGGATCTCAGGCAAGATGACCATACCCTTGGATACCCTTACTATCATTGCCATGCCTAGTGTCTCGATGCTATCGTTATATGTCATGCTACCCATCTTATTGTCAGCCCCTCTCCTAATTGCCATGAAACCTCTAACCTTTGAAACCTTCCTAGCAAAACCATTGTTTGGCTATGTTACCCGCTTGCTCAGCCCCTCTTATAGTGTTGTTAGTTGCAGGTGAAGATGAAGTTCGTTCCAGGAGGGAACTTGTTGTTGGCATATCACAATATGTTATATATATAATAACACACCTATATACTGGGCATGGGTGGAAGGCTTGGCCTTTTGCTCGGTGTTTTGTTCCACTCATGCCACCTTAGGCGTCGATAAACCGGCATTATGTTCCTTGATTTTGCGTTCCTTACACGATGGATATATGGGGACCCCTTGACAGTTCGTCTTTGAATAAAACTCCTCCAGCAAGGCCCAACATTGGTTTTAATTTGCTCATAATAACAACTTAATTAATTAATTAAACTGCATAGGGAGTTAGCGCTACCCGAGGATTCTTCTACATAGCAGGGGGGCCAGTGCTGATGGTGTTGGTCCCAAATGGGCCGACTGCGGGGTCACCATGGGGAAACTCGAGGATTGGCTCCCGTAGGCTATCCCATCCGGTCGTGGCCTGAGACGAGATACGCGCGGCTACTATCAGGGTGTCGGCACGCCAGGAGGTCTTGCTGGACTTGTTTTACCATTGTCGAAATGTCTTGTGCACCGGGATGCCGAGCCTGATCGGATTTCCCTAAGATAAGGGGTGATGATATTATATTTATCACTTCAGCTA
Organism: Secale cereale; assembly: GCA_902687465.1. Taxonomy (NCBI): domain Eukaryota; kingdom Viridiplantae; phylum Streptophyta; class Magnoliopsida; order Poales; family Poaceae; genus Secale; species Secale cereale. The sequence continues at coordinate 711,582,296 of LR738709.1, forward strand.
ATCGTGAGAGCTTGTGATGGGCTAAGTTGGGACACCCCTGCAGGGTTATGATCTTTCGAAAGCCGTGCCCGCGGTTATGTGGCAGATTGGAATTTGTTAATGTCCGGTTGTAGAAAACTTGACAGAGGATCCGAAGTAAAACACAGAACTGTGTGAGTAACCGTGACTGTCTCTTTTCATTTTGAGAAGAGAACACGGTGGGGTTATGTTTGACTCGTAAGTAGTTCAGGATATTTAGCGATCACTACTAGTTTGCGACCATTTGCGTAGATGCTCATCTTATTCTTGTACTCGTAAGTTAGCCACCATACTTTTGCTTAGTCGCTGCTGCAACCTCACCACTTTACCTCTTCCTTCCCATTAAGCTTTGATAGTCTTGTTACCCATGGTTATGGGATTGCTGAGTCCTCGTGGCTCACAGATACTACAACAACAGTTGCAGGTGCAGGTTTCCGATGTCTTGACGTGAGAGCGATGATAGTTGTGTTGGAGTTCTTTCTTCTTCTTCTTCTTCTTCAGTCTTGGGTTAGGTTCCGGGTCGGTAGCCTGGGATAGCAGATGGATGTCTTGTGTTTTTCTTGTTTGTATCCGTAGTCGGATACTATGTATTGATGTTGTTGTATTCATGTGACTTATATGTATTGTTGTATCCCCCATGTATGTATGTAATGGTACGATGTAATGATATCCATCTTGCTAACCGCCCGAAATGCGGTTATGCACCTATCACGTAAGTGTCACGTGATCGGAATAGAATCGCATCTTGGGCCTGACACGGTGATGGCTTCTCACCCCTCGTTGGTTACCCCAAGTGGAAGGTTTGAGATGCAGTGTAGCGGAAGTTTTCCCTTGGCAATACCAAGGATCGATTTCCCTGAGACTCCCAGTTTCAACAAGAAGGTGTCAACTACTAACGGCGCCAGATATTTAGCAATCAACGTGGACCTGCACAGAGATACAAATAACTTTGCTCCCAGCGAGTACAGAGAGGTTGTCAATCCCTCCGGCCTTGTAGTTTACAAAGGATCAAACACAAGTGATAATAGTGATAGGTATAATTGCAATAGTAAGTAAAAAGCGGAAAGTAAATAGTGGACGTGATCAATGATGGTAATATGGACCGGAGTCTCATGATGTTCACTAGTGATGTCTCTCTCCCAAAAGACGATAAAACAACTATGTGAGGTAAACGAATTACAGCTGGGCAATTGACAGGACCATGTGCGCAAACCAATGCTGACTAAGTTGTAAGAAAGGTAGAGGTTCAAAGCATGGGCGGTACGCCGAGGTAAGTAGACCGAAATCCATCTGCATCTACTACTAATCATCCACCTTGAGATATCTATCCAGAACATCTCGCTGGTATTAAGTTGCGAGTCCCACCCATAGTGTAAACTCAAATCAACAGACAACTGCATTAAAAGAACTTTGCGTAAAGTAAACAATCCTTGCACCCGCGGGCACAAGCACCGTTGTTTTGCCCCTTGTGGCAACAACACATGCCCTAGACTCATGTTTCTATCACTCAAGCTAGTCATCGAGGGGCATGAACACACAATCAAGCATAACGTTCCCTCTTGGAGTCACTACCTACTACTTGGCCAAAGCAATAAATAACAACGGAGAACATGCAAGAATTACTTATGAACATAAATATAAAAGAGGTGAATCAAATATATTACTCAAACACAATCTGAACATAATCTCATAATCCATCGGATCCCAGCAAACTCATCATAGCAACAGCATAAGGATTACATATGTGCCTCGATCATGTAGGGCAGCTCACGAGGACTAATTAGTGAAGCACAAGAACGGGAGGAGAACATCACATAGCTACCTGTCATGGACCCATGGTCCAAGGGAGACTACTCACAACTCATCCGGGAGGCGTCCATGGTGGTGGAGAAGCTCCCGGTGGTGATCCTCCCCTCCGGCAGGGTGCCGGGAAGAGTTCTCCTGGTGCTCCCGATCTTGGAAGCGCGGCGGCGGCAGAACAGAGATGAGATCGTGAAAAAGAGTTCCCGTCTCGAGGGTTTCGGGAGACGGTATAAATATATGCCAAAGGGGGGCATCAGACGAGGCTCGGGGGGCCCAGGCGCCCCCCCGGCGCGGCCCAGGGGGGCGCGCCACCAGGGCGCCTGGAGCCCTGGTGGCCCCCCTCCGGCTATGCTTCGGGTGCCTGGTAGCTTCTGGAACGCTGATTTTTTATATAATTTTTCCGGGATTTTTCTGGCAGTTCTCGTAATGGGAAAACCTGAAATACAAAAACAGCCGAAAATAGAAACTGGCACTGGGGTGCACTGAGTTAATAGGTTAGTCCAAATATGATCAAAAGTGTATGGAAGTGTATAAATATCATAGCAATATCACCCAAAAGAGGCATGGAGCAAGCAGAAATTATAGATACGTTTTGGACGTATCAACATCCCCAAGCTTAATTCCTGCTCGTCCTCGAGTAGGTAAACGATAACAAGAATAATTTCTGTGGTGACATGCTATTAACCATATAGGACTTTTTCATAGTCACATGACAAAAGCTTACTGAGACAATGAATCTGTAGTAATTAAGTTGCCTCATGAGAAAATCACAAAGAACTGAAAGTTTTACAATATGATACTGAAACATCAAATAGATTTGCAATGAGCATGGTGTGCAAATATGATAAAGTGATATCTCGCTTGCCCCCTTTAGTGAAGCAAAACATAAATGCAGGGGCACCTCCAAGGTTTAAGTGATGACTAGATACATTGATTTCAAAATAAACGATATCACAATCATGAAAAAGACAATGCTACTTTGGGACAATGCACATTACACTCAGAATTACAATCATGCTCTCAGTAGTTGGTGCTTTTAAAAGAAGGTGGAGACTCTCGAACCGTGGCTTTTGTTGGCAAGGTTGAAAACCCGTAGTCGGAAACAAAGACAAAACATGTACCAGAGCTCTTGATTTTAAAAACAGAGGTAATAATTTTTTTTTGATTATGCATGTTCCGTCAACGAATGCTAGCAGAGAACTCAATCACTTCTTGAGATGGACAAGTTTCGAGGAACGGCTCCCGAATGAGGACGATCACATCCTCTTAATCTCCTTTGTTTATCACTGCCAAAGTTTTCTGATTTCTCATGAACAAAGCGTGAAGGAGGGTTTGTTTGTTATATTAATTTTGAGCCGGGCGCACTCAATGCCAGTTCCTTCTCGTATTATGGGTTTGCACATTATACATGCAATCCCGGGGTGAAGCTTGTCCAACTTAAAAAGATCATGAATTAACTACTACTTCCTCATGAACTTACAACAGAGGCACAAAATAGGAATGCTTTTTTCTTTGAATAATTTCGAGATGGTACATGCAAGTCTCCGTTAGGAATGGCAGGTAAATACCATGTAGGAAGGTATGGTGGACTCATATGGCATAACTGGTTTAAAGGAATTTGGATGCACAAGCAGTCAGTCCGCTTAGTACAGGTGGAGGTTAGCAAAAGACTGGGAGCGACCAACTAAGAGAGCAATGACGGTCATAATCATGCACAGCGACAAAGCAACATTGAATCAGGCATGGAAGTTATATCGCTACTTAGAAACAAAAGATCATCAAGGCTTGACAGACTTTCTTTACAGTCTTAAATATGCGTGAGCATACGCCAAGTCAATCAAAATAAATTATTTCAAGGAAGATATTACTAAACCATACCACATCATAGGCAAACAAATCATGTTGGTACTCCAATAACACATTGGGAACCCCCCAGCTATTTGAGACTAACCATAAGAAAACATGAACTACTAAGCGCCATTATGCACGTAGCATCTTTATCATAGACATACCAACCAATGCAACGGAAGCAAACTCTCTTAATAAGATAAGCATGATAACTAAAGAGAGTTCAAGCAACCAACTAAACGAAAGCTCTTTAAAAAGATAAGCATGAATACTAAGAGCTTAACATGACAGTAGCTATTAAAAGACAAAGAACACACACAGCTGAGATAGATATGAAAATTCTATGTTATGTTCTAGGTAGAAGTGGAGCGTGTTTCTCTCCCACATAAAGAAAGCTGAGTTCCGACTCGTTATGAAAAGCTAAGGAAAACTAAAAAGGAAAACTAAAAGCAAGACGCTCCAAGCATAGCACATAACACATGAAGTGATTAAAATATAGTGGAACGAAAGACGAACTGATAATGTTGATGGAGAAGGGGATGCACGGGGGCATCCCCAAGCTTAGACGCTTGAGTCTCCTTGAATATTTCTTGGGGGTGCACGGGGGCATCCCCAAGCTTGAGCGTTTGACACTCCTAAATCTTTTTATCATCTTCCCTCGCACACTTGAAAACTCCCTTCATACATAACTCATCATAATCTGATTAGCGAGGTTAGTACCCTTAATAAAATAATTGTTCCTTGCTGGAAATAAAGATATTCTTGAAGGTCTACTGTTTCTCAAGATTGCCAAAAGGTTTTTGCAAAGAAAAAGCAAGCTCTAGGTTTGCAAAATGAAGGAAAGGCAAAACAGGACAGAATCTGTGAAAAACAGAACAGCAGGTAGTAAATGATTTTTTCGGGGTACTTCTGCAACTCTAATCAAAAAACTCAAAATAGACGCACGAAAGACAATTATATAGAGCACGTTGTCGAAAAAATTCAGACCAAAAAGATGATCTGGTGATTTTATACGAATTTTTCTATCCAAGGACAGAATCTGTTTCCTGGACAGCACGTCACAACTTTTGAACTTTCTTGCAATCAGAGGCTGCACTTGGCACAAAATTGAAAAGCAAAGATACAATGATGATGCTACAGTAGTAACAACATCAATACAAAACAAAAATAAAATAAAATTTATTCATTGGGCTGCCTCCCAAAAGCGCTTTCTTTTATGCCTTTAAGCTAGGCATAATGCAAACAGATCAAGTTTTATCAAGAGTAAAAGAATAGCTAGCCCGTACAACAGACTCAAAAGGTAACTTAATCTTCTTTCGAGGGAAGTGTTCCATCCCTTTCTTGAGAGGAAACTGGAATTTTATATTCCCCTCTTTCATGTCAATGATAGCACCAACGGTGCGTAGAAAAGGACGTCCCAAAATAATTGGACACGAAGGTTCACATTCAATATCCATAATAGTAAAATCAACGGGAACATAATTGTCATTGACAATGATTAGAACATCGTCGATCCTCCCCAAAGGTTTCTTTATGGAAGAATCAACGAGACGAACACCAAAAGAACAAGAATCAAAAGGTTTCAGTTTAAGCATATCATATAGTCTTTTGGGCATAACAGAGGTACTAGCACCAACATCACATAAAGCATAGCAAGAGAAGTTATTCAACTTAATTTTTATCATAGGATCCCAACCATCTTCTAGCTTTCTAGGTATGGAGGCTTCTACTCTAAGTTTCTCCTCCCTAGCTTTGATAAGAGCATTAGTGATATGCTCTGTGAAGGCAAGGTTAAGCGTGCTAGTGCGGGGATCTCTAGACATCTTGTGAAGGAAATCAATAACTTCGGTAAGAGTGCAAGTATCAAAATCAAGGTCACTACTATCAAGTAAGGTGGTAGTGGTGTCCTTTAGGTTCACTTGTTTGGTAGTTTCTATAGTCATAGCATCACCATTAATAGGTCCATCGGGACCAGGAGTGCATTGGGTGCTAAGAGTTTGGATATCCTCAACAACTTGGATAGTAGCAACAATGTGGTGGGTAGGAAGGCTCTTAATTCTATCTTCTTCCTCACTTTCTCTAGCCCATCTCTCTTTAAGTTTAGCCATCATCCTAATATTTTCATTAATTTGCACTTGGATAGCATTAATAGGAGTGACCTTCCTCTCCTCAAGAGGGGAAGTTCTAATTTTAAGCAATTCTACTTCATTGGCTAAATTGTCTACCTTCGAAGAGAGATCACCTAGTTTGTTTAGTTTTTCTTCTACACTATTATTAAAAGCTTTTTGGGTAGTGATGAAATCTTTAAGCATAATCTCTAGTTCAGTAGTGGAGTTCTTGGTGCTAGGATAAGCATTGTTGTTCCCATAAGAATTAGAGGGGAACGGTCTAGGATTGCTACCAAAATTACTCCTATAAGCATTGTTGTTAAACTTGTTTCTAGAGATAAAGTTCACATCTACTCGTTCTTGAGCAATCAAAGAATTTAAAGGAACATCACGAGGATCAACAGAAGATTGCTTTGAAAGTGGAGACATAATCAAGTCAACTTTTTCATTTAGGGAGGAAATCTCCTCGACAGAGTTTACCTTCCTACCTGTTGGAGCGCGTTCGGTGTGCCATTGGGAATAGTTGGTCATCATCTCATCGAGAAGCTTCGTGGCAGCACCAAGTGTAGTTGACATAAAGGTTCCTCCCGCGGCCGAATCTAACAAGTTCCGCGAGGTAAAGTTCAAGCCTGCATAAAAAGTTTGGATAACCATCCAATTAGTCAAACCATGAGTAGGGCAGTTCTTGATAAGAGATTTCATACGTTCCCAAGCTTGGGCAACGTGTTCATTATCCAATTGTTTGAAATTCATTATGTTACTTCTTAGTTGGATAATTTTAGCAGGTGGATAGTATTTTCCAATAAAAGCATCTTTGCACTTGTCCCATGAATCTATGCTATTTCTAGGCAAAGACTGAAACCAAATTTTAGCTCCTCCTCTCAAGGAGAAAGGAAAAAGCTTAAGCTTAACAATATTACCATCTACTTCTTGGTACTTTTGCATATCACAAAGTTCAACAAAGTTGTTTAAGTGTAAAGCAGCATCATCTCCAGCACCGGAGAATTGATCTTTCATGACTAAGTTCAGTAAAGCAGGTTTAATTTCATACGAAGGTGCTGAAGTGGCAGGTGTAGTGATACGTGTGCAGATAAAGTCATCGTTGTTGTGACTAGTGAAGTCACACAACTTGGTGTTCTCGGTGGAACCCATAGTAGCAAGCAAGCAAGATAACTATTTTTGTGATTTTCGATAAAAGGTACTAAAGCAAAACTGAAAGGTAAACTAACAAGACTAAAAAGCAAAGGTAAAAGATAGCGTGCAACTCCCCTATCCTGAAGAGTGTAGTCCCCGGCAACGGCGCCAGAAAACTTTGCTTGATGGCTTCTCGCCCCTCGTTGGTTACCCCAAGTGGAAGGTTTGAGATGCAGTGTAGCGGAAGTTTTCCCTTGGCAATACCAAGGATCGATTTCTCTGAGACTCCGAGTTTCAACAAGAAGGTGTCAACTGCTAACGGCGCCAGATATTTAGCAATCAACGTGGACCTGCAGACAGATACAAATAACTTTGCTCCCAACGAGTACAGAGAGGTTGTCAATCCCTCCGGCCTTGTAGTTTACAAAGGATCAAACGCAAGTGATAATAGTGATAGGTATAATTGCAATAGTAAGTAAAAAGCGGAAAGTAAATAGTGGACGTGATCAATGATGGTAATATGGACCGGAGTCTCATGATGTTCACTAGTGATGTCTCTCTCCCAAAAGACGATAAAACAGCTATGTGAGGTAAACGAATTACAGCTGGGCAATTGACAGGACCATGTGCGCAAACCAATGCTGACTAAGTTGCAAGAAAGGTAGAGGTTCAAAGCATGGGCGGTACGCCGAGGTAAGTAGACCGAAATCCATCTGCATCTACTACTAATCATCCACCTTGAGATATCTATCCAGAACATCTCGCTGGTATTAAGTTGCGAGTCCCACCCATAGTGTAAACTCAAAGCAACAGACAACTGCATTAAAAGAACTTTGCGTAAAGTAAACAATCCTTGCACCCGCGGGCACAAGCACCGTTGTTTTCCCCCTTGTGGCAATAGCACATCCCCTAGACTCATGTTTCTGTCACTCAAGCTAGTCATCGAGGGGCATGAACCCACAATCAAGCATAACGTTCCCTCTTGGCGTCACTACCTACTACTTGGCCAAAGCAATAAATAACAACGGAGAACATGCAAGAATTACTTACGAACATAAATATAAAAGAGGTGAATCAAATATATTACTAAAACACAATCTGAACATAATCTCATAATCCATCGGATCCCAGCAAACTCATCATAGCAACAGCATAAGGATTACATATGTGCCTCGATCATGTAGGGCAGCTCACGAGGACTAATTAGTGAAGCACAAGAACGGGAGGAGAACATCACATAGCTACTGGTCATGGACCCATGGTCCAAGGGAGACTACTCACAACTCATCCGGGAGGCGTCCATGGTGGTGGAGAAGCTCCCGGTGGTGATCCTCCCCTCCGGCAGGGTGCCGGGAAGAGTTCTCCTGGTGCTCCCGATCTTGGAAGCGCGGCGGCGGCAGAATAGAGATGAGATCGCGAAAAAGAGTTCCCGTCTCGAGGGTTTCGGGAGACAGTATAAATATATGCCAAAGGGGGGCATCAGACGAGGCTCGGGGGGCCCAGGCGCCCCCCCGGCGCGGCCCAGGGGGTGGCGCCACCAGGGCGCCTGGAGCCCTGGTGGCCCCCCTCGGGCTGTGCTTCGGGTGCCTGGTAGCTTCTGGAGCGCTGATTTTTTATATAATTTTTCCGGGATTTTTTTGGCAGTTCTCGTAATGGGAAAACCTGAAATACAAAAACAGTCGAAAACAGAAACTGGCACTGGGGTGCACTGAGTTAATACGTTAGTCCAAATATGATCAAAAGTGTATGGAAGTGTATAAATATCATAGCAATATCACCCAAAAGAGGCATGGAGCAAGCAGAAATTATAGATACGTTTTGGACGTATCACACGGCAAGACGAGGAGAAGCAGAGAACGGGTTGCAGATGCAGCTGCTCCCATTCCTGACGGATGTGAGCCCCAGCGGTGGCGCTCATCGAGCTGCGGCGGCGGTGCGAAGGAGAAGGAGGCGGGGTCGCCGGGGCGCGGCTGGAGACGGCTTGAAGGTCGGCGACGAGGCGACGCCCGGCGGTCCTCTCCATGCGGGGACAGGAGGAGCGGTGCATCTGAGGAGGAGAGGTGAGGGGCGCGAGGGGATGGGGTCGGGCGGCGCTGAGGAAGGAACGAGGAGGAGGGGTGCGATCGAGGGAGAGGAGGGAGCGATGGGGTGGGGGCTAGGGTTACCGAAGTTGGGGGCGGCTGGGCCTTAGGCCAGAAGGGTGGCTGAGAGGTGGCTGCTGGCTGGGCCTTGGGCCAGCTGTGGCAGCAAGGAGGCCCATCTGGGCTGCCCTCTCTCTCTCTCTCTCAAATAAAAAAAATAGAAAAAGAGAAAGAAAAGAAAGGGAGGTCTGGGAAGGAATTTGCACATGAGGTTATTTTTCCCGGGCTCATAAAAATGAGCGTAATCCAAGAAAAATAGAAGTGGCATGATCGAGATATAATTCAAACATACTTGAATTTACTTCAAATGGGTTTGAACTAAGACTTGATTTTTGAAGTGTCCAAAAATGTTGAGGTTTTTGGACGAACCTCGATAAACGGGAAAATAATTATAGAGAAGGTTTTGACGGTGAAACTTGGAGTAAAAGAGGCATGTGAATATTTGCAAGTGTGTTGAGGTAAAATCCAAGAACGGAATATTTATCGTAGCTCCCTAAATATTGAGAGGATATGTTATAAAGAGAAGTCACTCTTCCCTCGATTTTAAATGGATCGAGGATCTATACCATTTATTTAGTTGAGTTTTAAAATTAAATGACTTGATGGCATGATGACATGATGCAATGCAAAATAAATAAAGCAAGCACAAATGAAACACACGGGAAAACCCGGAACATCTGGAATCTTCTGGAGCGTCGGTCTTCGGGCGTCACAACTCTCCCACACTAACAGAGGATCTCGACCCGAGATCCTAGAGCTGGCACCGGATAAAAGAGGATAAAGGAAGAGGTAAAACAAACTTGCTTCTTTGACAGACGAGTGAAACCACGAACCTTGAGAGGTTAAACAAGTTGAATAAGAATACAATGTAGATGAACGAAGATGAAAACACTCCGTTAGAAAAGAGGAACAAGGAACATTACTAGAACCTTGTAGGTTGAAAGACATGAAACAAGAGCTTACGAACCAAAAGAATATGAAACCACAATGGTATAGCCAAGCAATAAGAATGACATAATTTGGATAGCACTCCGTCTGAACATGGAAGGAATTGAACGTGAACTGAGGAGATGGGATGATACTTGATGAAATCAACAACACACTCCCTCCGAAACAATTGAAAGAATGACACAAGGGGTAAGAAAGATTTCAGGCAGCACTCTGGTTGAAAAGAGAGGCAAAACTTGATCAGATGAGAGAACTTGAACGGAGGACACGACCTCCTATTAAATGGACTAGAAAGGACAAGAGCACGATCTTGATAAAATGAGATGACGGTTCGAAGAGAGCAATATCACAAAGCCTCCGGAACGAAAGAATAGATGCTAAATCATTGGAAAGACAAGAACGGATAAGAAAATGACAACTTCTCCCACAAATGAATTTGAAAATCATCCTTACGAAGAAGGGTTGAACGGAGTTGTTGGAAATTCAACAACGAAAAGAATAAGCTTGATGTGGGCTTATGGAAAACATCTCAAAATTATGAGGTGACAACCATCCACTAACGGAACCCAATTGTTGGTAGAAATCAACGAAGAGATGAAAACTCTTTCGCCGAGAGGATAAATGAAGAATTTAGGTCATTTATAAGAACCATAATAGCAACAATCCTTAGGGAAAGCTTTTAGGTGAATTATAACCCAAGATAACTCCAACGAATAATTGAAGGGTTGAAAAGATCTCCTAAACAAGGAAAATGATGGTTTTAAATATCTCATTCTTGATAACTCGTGAATTATAATTCCTGAAGGAATTGTCAAGAATGACATAACACCATCTGAAAAGATAAGGTAGAAAGGATTGCAATTGGAATGCATGATGAAGAATGCTTGAGCTCCAACAAGAATCTTGATGAAGACTTCGAGGATGAATTAAAACATGATTAACCACCATGAAGAACTCCGGTACTAAAAGCATGAGAAGTGAAAGATGAAAAGAATAAGATTCAAGGCCTGCGATGAATTAGATGGAGCTTTGAAATGATATAATTGAAATAACTTGGAGCTCCGGAAAACAAGATGAACAACTTAGAACCAAGGATATGATATGATGAACAAGCTCCGGAAAAAAGAGATTAATCACTTTGGGGAAATAAGAATAAGATTTACTGTATGCTTATCCTTCATCAAATTAAATTGATGACAAGCAACGGATTTGGCCAACTACTTATTCTTCTTGAAAAGGATTGGAGAGAGATATAGCCAAACTTGAGAATAATCTTGAACGACTCACCGGTAGGATTATGAAAAGAACAAATGAATTAATACGATAACAACGGAAGATTAATCTTGAATGAACCACCGTAAGAATTGAAACCGGGTGATGAAAGAGAATAATCACCAGGAATAATAAGCACTTGAGGAAATTTAGATACAAGAGAACGAAGAGATCGCGAACCAATTAAAGAATACTTGAACAAAGCACGGGTAGAATATGGAGACGAACGAAGAGGCATCAATGAAGAATATTTGGAGGACGAAGTGGAAAACTGAGAACGAGGAAATCTTCTGAAATGATGGCCTTCGGAAGAACACAAAGAAAAGGAATTCATGAAATACTCTGGAAGAATAAAAGAGGAAGGTTGACCTGAAGTTGAAAGGAATTTGAAAGCGGTCTTGGAGAAGGCATGTGACTGATGGGAATCATTCCTACATCACACTTTGGAAAGAATTTGAGAATAACTCTGGAAAATTAGAAGAGTCGGGTAAGATCCTGGGAAAAGACCTGTGGGTTAGGGCCCACTCAAAAGAAAATCATCGTTGAAAAAGATTGCTTAAGAGATATTGCACCGGTTGAATTAAATGGCTAGAATAAGATGACAATCCTCAAAACAGCTTGAACGGAATAATAATTGAAACACGAATCTTCTGAGATACCTTCAGCACTCCGGATAAGAATTGGAGAGAGTTGAATAAACCAAGAGAGACTTTGGATAAGAATTGTCAACATGTGAAACAAGAGGAAGGATATGATCAATACGGAAGTTTGGATTTAGTCCACCGGAGAAGAATATTAGAATTAAGAATGATGAACTTGAAGCTCTTGAGTATCTTCACGATAATTCACCGGATAAGAATATTGAAGGAAATGAATGAAGAAACCTAACATGAATAAAATGGATACTTGATTAAGGACTCCGGCTTCATAAAGAAAAAGGGTGGGAGGATGGGAAAAAAATAAAGACAACTTGGGACGAACGAAACAGACACCGATGAGAAAAACCAAGACTTGGTCTTGCACATATAAAAAAGATCGGGTTAACTTGAAGAGAAGCACACCGGTTGAAAAGAATTTAACATGACAATCTTGATGATCAAGAAGGATTAGCACTCCCAAAGAAATATGAGAACACCGATTAGGAAAGGTATGGAATCAACACTTGACATCGAAGCAACTCGGATACCAGAATCAAAACAAAAACAAAGGATAGATATGTTGCAACATAATCTTCACAATATCATTCGAACAGCGAATGAATTCCATAGCTTAATGGTACATCAACTTGATGAGAAGACACTTGGGAGAACAAAAGATAAATAAAAACAACAAGGAGCAGATAGAACAAATACATGATAGAAGCTTCGTCCCACATGTTCGTGCTGAAAGCTCATGAACGTGTTACAAAAGGGTTTTGCAATCCCCGGATCAGCATAGCCAAGGACCCTTTAAGATGCAACTCCCGATTGGAACAACGCCCATAAAACCTCTTCACTCAATGTTGAACCCCGAACTCCATATCATGCACTCGTTGGAAGAATGCATACGAGCTACTAGATGAACCCACCTATTCATTTCTGATAGTTTCCAGTTATGCAATCAGGTGTTGGGGATACAGGGGAAGCATCGCGCACTCAACTCTAATCCTACATCCAGCTGTATCCATCCTTCAACACATAACCAGTTATTTCCGGAAACCGTTTACCTCGGACCTTCGAAACGCATCTGCTATACAAGCTATGGTAATACTCCCGAACAACATCCCAAGTACTAGGTGATGTCGAGGTTATCTCACCACTAACCGCATAGAAGAGTTTTCGATGTCGGCCGTCTTAAGTATTCCAAAACTGCTGCGATAGATTCGTGACGACAACACCTCGGAGCTCAACTCCCCAGGACACTGCCACAACCCCTAAATGACAGGAGGCATCGAGAACAATGTTCTCGTCACAAAGATATCGGAACAATCCAAACAATACTCGCGTGATCCTAAAAAAATTAGTGAATTTTTGAGAGTAGAAGAGATAGAACATCGTCAGGAGTCCTCACCAGAGCGATGAAGGGATGAGGAGTAAAAGAAATCACACTCTCCGATATATATATAGGACTCAAAACATTTTCATGTGTGTGCCTAGACTCAACCGTCAACACGATTCGATCAATCAGTGGGGGCTCCTAGGTCGGAGAAGGCTCTGATTACCAACTTGTAATGACCAGTATGCGACTATGTCTCCCACGTGTCGAGGCACAACTTAAAGACATAAGCGCATACTAGAATGATCTCAAGTATGGTATCTTTGCACAACTCATGTAAAATTCAGGGATGATATAGAAAAGATAGTTGGCTTACACTCGCCACGTCACACAATGAATACAGTAACATACATCATCCACAACACAGGATCCGACTACGGACGAAAACCAAACGAGAAACATACCATAAACACAAAGGTCTGGATCGCCCCTAGTAGGAACCACTACTGATCGTCGAAAAACATCACATACATATGGCCACTCTCTTCATCGAGCTCCCGGTGAAGTTCTGAACCGTCTCCTGCTCTGTTCTCAGCGGAGCCTGCATCTGGTGTTGTAGTATCTGTGAGCCACGAGGACTTAGCAATCCCATAACCATGGGTATCAATACTAGCAAAGCTTTAAGGGTATGGAAAAGGGGTAGTGGTGAGGTTGCAGCAGCGGCTAAGCATAAACATGGTGGCTAACTTACGAGTACTAGAATAAGATGAGCATCTACGCAGACGGTCGTAAACTAGTAATGATCGCTAAAGATCCTGAACTACCTACGAGTCAAACATAACCCCACCGTGTTCTCTTCTCAAAATGAAAAGAGACAGTCACGGTTACTCACACAGTTGTGTATTTTACTTCGGATCCTCTTTCAAGTTTTCTACAACTGGACATTAACAAATTCCAATCTGCCACATAACCGCGGGCACGGCTTTCGAAAGATCATAACCCTGCAGGGGTGTCCCAACTTAGCCCATCACAAGCTCTCACGGTCAGCAGAAGTAATAATAATATTACCCGTTATCTTAGGGAAGGCCCGATCAGACTCGGAATTACCGGTGCACAAGACATTTCGACAATGGTAAAACAAGTCCAGCGAGACCTCCCGGCGTGCCGACACCCTGATAGTAGCCACGCGTATCTCGTCTCAGGCCATGTGTGGATGGGTGATGCTACAGGTAAAACCAGCCCTCGGGTTTCCCCAAGGTGGCCCTGGAGGACCCCCGCCATCAGCACTGCCCCCCCTGCTATGTAGAAAAGAATCCTCGAGGGCGCGACCCCCTATGCAATTTAATTATTTAATTAAGCTGTTATTATGCGGCAAATTAAAACCAATGTTGGGCCTTGCTGGAGGAGTTTTATTCAAAGACGAACTGTCAAGGGGTCCCCATATACCCAACCATGTAAGGAACACAAAATCAAGGAACATAACGTCGGTTTATCGGCTCCTAAGGTGGCATGAGTGGAACAAAACACCGAGCAAAAGGCCAAGCGTTCCACCCATGCCTAGTATATAGTTGTGTTAATAATAATAATAGATATTGTGATATTCCAACAACAAGATCCGACATGGATCAAGCTTCATCTTCACCTGCAACTAACAACGCTATAAGAGGGGCTGAGCAAGCAGGTAACATAGCCAAACAAAGGTTTGCTAGGAAGGTGTCAAATGTTAGAGGTTTCATGGCAACAAGGAGAGGCTGACAATAAAGATGGGTAGCGCGACATATAACGATAGCATCGAGACATCTAGCATGGCATTGATAGTAAAGGTATCCAAGGTGATGGTCATCTTGCATGGGATTCCGCAAGGAAGAAGAACAAGTCCATGAAGTAGTCGAACAAATCCTCACAACTCTGGAACGAAACCGAAGCTAACGAGAAGAGCATACCGGAAAGAAGGCAAACAACATGGTAAACACACGTATCATAATCATGGCATAATGCTCAATCAAGTATGATGCATGTCTGGTTTAGATATGCATGGCATGGCAAAGTGCACAAACAATACTACAAGTTAAGTGGAGCTCAATATGCAACGAGTTGCATATTGACGAAACACCCCATTTTATTTATTTAGTTGACTCTCGTTTATCTACAAGACAGGATTAAATGTTTTTTATTAAACATGGCAAGAGGTGAAGCATAAGTAAAACTACACTATCTAGGCATTTTAAATGAGGCCAGAAATAATAACAACAATTCTGGAAAATCCCCATGACCAATTTAGCAATTATTAAAGAAACAATAATTTAACATTCAAAGGTGGTTATCATGATGCGGATGACATGATCAAGTTTTATGCAAATTTTAGTAAAAGTTAACATGAACATGATAAGGAGTATTTGTCGCCACGACGGAAAGAAAAGAGGGTCGTGGCGGCGAAAACGGGAACGGTGCCACGACAACGTTCCGATCATCCGACACTCGATAAGATATCGGTACAAAAGAAGGACGGCAGGAACATGAGCGTGTCATGCAAGAGATAGGTGGGGTGATCCCGGTTTCCGGGTTCCCACGGGACAACGGCATGTCAACAAGAAGGAACATCTCAAGTGACGATTTGGCATGGTACAACATAAGGTGCAACTCATACAACAAGCAACATTCGTGCACGGCCGTCGTCTCGGGGTATACCTTCGAAGCGAACGTTTTCGAAGGGGTTCGAGACGTCGAGGGAAGTAGTCGTTCTCGCGATGGTAGTGGAAGCAGAGGTGCACGTTCGTTTCGGAGAGGTACTTGGCAAATCGAACGTCCTCGGGGCGACGGTAGTGGTACATGCGCGTAGTTGAACTTGACGGGTCGACGCGGTCGTCGTGGGAGGTAGTGGTACACGTTTTGTAGATGTTCAAGTTCTCATAGATGTTCGGGTCATCGAGGTACTTGTCGCGTCATAGTGGTACTTGTCGTCTTGGCGATTCCACGGCGGCGGCAGACGTACACGTTACGTGGATGATCTTGACGAATCCGAGCTCTTCGAGGTCGACGAGAGTAGTACTTGACGGTCACGGTCTTGCCGATCTCGTAGATGGCAGCAACAAGGCGACAGCGATCTTCAAGGCCAGAAACCACGTGGCTAACTTGACGAGTACCCAAGAAACTCGTTTGACTTGGGCTGCTTGGTGTTGCGGGTCTTGGTGTGGCCGAACTTGGCGACATTCACAGTGGCGCCGGTGGGGGTGTTCGATGAAAAAGAGGCCGAAGAAGAAACATCAGAAGGTGGCCATGGTGGTCTAGCAGCAGCAAGGGCGATGGAGATGGGACGGCTCGGTGCTTGGCGACCATGGTGGTCCTGGTGGCAACACGAGGAGAAGCAGAGAACGGGTTGTAGCTACAGCTGCTGCCGTTCCTGACGGAGGCGAGCCCCAACGGTGGCGCTCATGGAGCCGCGGCGTTCCGGGTCGCCAACATCCAGCAGGGCCGCGGCGGCGGCCTCCGGCGAGGGAGCCAAATGAAGGCAGGGCAACGGCAGCACTAGAGGGGCGGGGAGAGGGAGTCGAGGGAGCGAGCGGTAGGAAGAGGCCGCGAGGAGGAGGCCGGGGCAGAGGAGGCGCTGGTCACCAACACGGGCGACGGGGAGGTCCGGCGGCGCGACCATGGCGAGGCGGCGACACGAAGGAGAAGGAGGTGGGGTCGCCGGGGCGCGGCTGGAGACAGCTTGAAGGCCGGCGACGAGGCGACGCCCGACGGTCCTGGCCATGCGGGGACAGGAGGAACGGTGCATCTGAGAAGGAGAGGTGAGGGGCGCGAGGGGATGGGATCGGGCGACGCTGAGAAAGGAACGAGGAGGAGGGGTGCGATCGAGGGAGAGGAGGGAGCGACGGGGTGCGGGCTAGGGTTAGAGTAGCTGGGGGCGGCTGGGCCTTGGGCCAGAAGGGCGGCTGAGAGGTGGCTGCTGGCTGGGCCTTGGGCCAGCTGTGGCAGCAAGGAGGCCCAGCTGGGCTGCCCTCTCTCTCTCTCTCAAATAAAAAAACAAAAAAAGAGAAAGAAAAGAAAGGGAGGTGTGGGAAGGAATTTGCACATGAGGTTATTTTTCCCGAGCTCATAAAAATGAGCGTGATTCAAGAAAAATAGAAGTGGCATGATCGAGATATAATTCAAACATACTTGAATTTACTTCAAATGGGTTGAACTAAGACTTGATTGTTGAAGTGTCCAAAAATGTTGAGGTTTTTGGAGGAACCTCGATAAACGGGAAAAGAATTATAGAGAAGGTTTTGACGGTGAAACTTGGAGTAAAAGAGGCATGGGAATATTTGCAAGTGTGTTGAGGTAAAATCCAAGAGCGGAATATTTATCGTAGCTCCCTAAATATTGAGAGTATATGTTATAAAGAGAAGTCACTCTTCCCTCTATTTTAAATGGATCGAGGATCCATACGGTTTATTTAGTTGAGTTTTAAAATTAAAAGACTTGATGGCATGATGACATAATGCAATGCAAAATAAATAAAGCAAGCACAAATGAAACACACGGGAAAACCCGGAACATCTGGAATCTTCTGGAGCGTCGGTCTTCGGGCGTCACATGCCATGTGCTTTTAAAGAAGCATAACTTATTGGCATCGTAAGCCGGCTCTCACATGACATAAGCCGTCGTGTCTACCTTAACGAGTTCAGGGTCTTAAAAAGATTGACGGTTAAGGACTCGGCGACACATTTTGGAGGAGCAAGTCGCAAACAGGCAAGATAACTCATAGTATGATAAGCCCATAAGGCAAGATACCCATGTTTGAACCACGCATCATGGCAGCAAATTCTCTTTGGCAACTTCTAATATTTCTGAGAACTCGAACTTGCGAGAGATGAATTCCTCTTGAACCGGATTTTAAACCGGAATCTTTTCTGATAACCCGAAACTCTTCTTTTTGACTGCCAGGCACTTTTTTAAGCCAGAAATTTTCTGACGGCCTTTAAATTTTCACCAATGGGGCAGTAGCCTCCGGGACTGGGTTATTCCCTCCAATGACCCGAGGTTCTTGAATTTGTTGAAACTGGCAAAACTTGCTAAGTATGTCTATGTTGCCCGCGAGTCTCAAGAAGATCGAGGAGTTGACTTGAGATTCTCCATACTTGACCATAGCATAAGATGATTTTGATTGAGACTCTGATGATGAAAATGTTGGAAACAATTCCTTATTTAACACTATCTTAAATTCCGTTTCCTTTTATGACACTTACGTTCATTTTAAGACTAAATGACACATGAAAAGACATTTTCCCCCTCATGTGGTATCTGTGTGTCCGGTGTAGTAGAACACAAATGCAGCATGGGTGCAAGGGCAGTAGCACACACGGAGCATCACATATACACGCACGCGCACACAGGCATGCAGCACACTCACAAGCAGCACACACATAGTTGCAGCACACACGCATGCAACACACTCACATGCAACACACACACACACACATGCAGTTGCAGCACACACACACGCACGCAACACACACGCGCGCGCAATAGCACACACAACAACATGGACACATGCAGCACACCGGCATGCTACAGTGCGCACACACACGTACACGTGCAGTAGCAAATGCTGAATATGAGATGGGCTTTGGGCCCATTTAGCAATTACAGAAAAAATCCCTAAGGGCCCATGCTGCGGGTTGCGGGAATCTCGCCGAGCCGATGTGTTCTTTTTGTCACGCAGGATTGGAATTTGAACAGTCAACTGAAAAACGATTAATGGAAAATGAATACGAGCTGAAACGTTTCGTCTTAAGTACGGCCGTTACCAGAATTCATTGTGATTCATTATGTGCGGTCTTAAGTACGGCCGTTACCAGAATTCATTGTGATTCATTATGTGCGGTCTTAAGTACGGCCGTTACCAGAATTCATTGTGATTCATTATGTGCGTTTATGCTGGACCGTTTGTCTCCTCCTCTGCGCCTATATAAGAGAGGTCGCTCCTCTCCAGAGAACAAGACAGATCACATCTGCTCTACCACCACCACCTCTGTCGTTCCTCTCGCTGCTGCTGTCGCCGGTGACTCCATCCCGTCTTCCGCGTACACGGCCGACGGGAGAGCAGGCCTCCGAAACCCCGCCTCTCCAGATCCTGTACGGGAGAGGGGCGATTAGGTTTTTGGGGAGCGTCTTCTACGCGACTGCTCGCCTCGGTTCGACTGCTTCCTCTACGTCGACTACATCTTCGTCCGCATCGCCTTCGCCTTCACCATAAGCACCAGCACCGACGCTGACAAGGCCGCCTCCGACAAGCGCATCGCCGACGAGGCCGCCGCCTCTGCTGCTGATCCGGCCAACTGGCCTACTGGAGGGTACAACATGCTTACCCTTATCCTGATTATTTCCATGTGTGCAGTACTAGTGGTTTGCATAGATGTTTCTACTATATGTCTAGTATGTGCGTACATCATGAATTTTCAGTATGTCATTAGTACTGTCTATATCATGTTCATGATTTATTCTTGGATTTCTTAATTTCTCAACAGCAAACACACACGCAGCAGCACAACATACGCGCACATACATCGGTAGCACACACACGCGCGCGAACACAAACATACCACATGAGGGCAAAATGGTCTTTTCAGGTGTCATTTAGGCTTAAAATGAACATAAGTGTTATAAAAGGCATAAAACTTAGACTCGTTGTTAGATGGGGAAACAATTATTTGTTGATGTCAAATAAGGCATAAAATTTAGATACAGTGTTAAATAAGGAATTCTCTCAAAATGTTGTTAGCATTACAGACTGGCCTAAAAAGTGCAACGCTAACATTCGAGTTTTTTATTGTCTTGGTTTCCATCCTTACAAAGAAATTGTCTTGTTTCATGAAAGATGGTTGTGCCATTGTTCAGTGGTAGCCTACCATTTAAATAGCTCAAAGATACGATACATAGGTCATATATGGCCCGAATGTCGCTATTCAACGGAGGAGATTTCATTTGCGTATGCACCACGTCGGATGATGGACTTACCTGGAAGAAACTAATGCACGCCATGTTACAACAGTGTTTGGTTTGCATATAATTCCTATGTTTTTTCTATGAGGATTTATGTGAGCTTGTCTTGATTACTTTTCCATTGGTACACTTTTTGTATTGTTGTTCATATCGAGACATGTTGTCCCAATGGAATCAAGTCAATTGGTTATGCCACTTTTTATTTTCTTTCTGTGCATTCTTCCTATGTAACTCACTTTATTCCTTGATAAGGGCAATCCCCTTTTTTTATTCGGTTCAATAGATAATTTTAGTATCCCAGAAAAAAAAGACTATGTTCCTCCAATCATGCAAGTTGTAAGAAGAGAAGATGGGAAGGTGGAAGCCTTGGTAGTGCAAGCCCCCCAAGTGAGCCAATCACCTTTGTTGTCACTGATCTCGGCCCGTTGAGGTCTCGGCTAAGCAGGCCAGGGCCCTCTTGATGTGATGCGAAGGGCAGAGCCAGAATGAAAAATGAGAGGGAGCAAAGATGTGTACGATTCTTTTCTCCAAAAAGATGTCTAGGAACTAATGGCTAGATCATTTAGAAAACTAACCACACAAGCTTACATAGAACGTGTAAGAAGTAAAATCATATGTTGCCTTGTAAGATAATGTCGGCACACAAATAATTATGGCAAGTTCATGGACAAATTAAAAGTAAACTACACGACAAAACACGCATAACACGCAGCTCCCGCGTTGTCCCCTCTAGGGCGACTCGGGCGGCTCCCTACCCAGCCGTCCGGGACGCATACTTCCTTCTCCCCTTCCTCTACCGCCGCCGGGGGGCATCAGATCCGGTCGACAACGACAATGGCTGCGGCACGGCGACGTCGGAGGCGGCGCGGGCTGCAGCTGCGACGGCCTTCCCTGTTCGGGCGGCTGCGGCGGCGGTGCACCATCTGCCTTCGGATCGGCGGCGGCGTGAAGGGCCTAGTGGTCGCGTTGACGGCACCTCGGTCAGATCTATTCTGATCGGTGCAGTCTGGGGTGATGGCTATCTCTTCCGTCAGAGGTGATCGGCCTGCGGCTGGGTGGTCGGATCTCGAGATTTGTCATCTAGTCCCGGCTACAAGTCGGGAGACATAGTTGCCGATGAAAACCGAGCCGTTGGCGGGCGATGACGGCATTTTACGTCGTTATCTTGATGAAGGCATCATCGTGTACTTTTGTCGACTCACTCGTGCTGCTTCGGGGGAAACCCTAGGATCTGGTCTTCTAGATCGGACGATGGCTGTACTACGGTGTTGTTTCTCTGTTGGGAGCAGCGCCGGAAGACAGAGGCAGGAGGTGGAGCGGCTTCGTCTTGCACGGATCTTCGGTGGAGTTGTCAAGTCATGCCTGGGCGACAGGTGATATGCTGAGTCATGCCTAGTTGGCAGGTGCTACGCACGATAGATCTTCCAGAGTCTTCGCGTCTGGGCGGATGAGCGCAGGGCGATGGCGCCGTTGGACGCCGTGATGGCGTCAACGGATGTTCGGACTGGCAAGGAGGATGCGGATATCTCTCCTAAAGATGGGTCAGTGGTTCGATGATGATGACGGCTTCTAAAACGTGTGCATATGGTGTGCGCTTTAGGTAGGCTGCACCGGCTGTTGGTTCCGATACGTTATGTGGATGGATCGGCGACGACACCGGATTTAGATATAAGGAGTAAGAGCACTTCTCATTACCAAACTTGTAGGTGTTAGTGGTGGCTTTGGGGGATTGATGTATATTCTTGTCAGATCTTGTGGAATAATTAATAAAGATGGTTGCATGCATCGATTGATGTAGAGGCCGAGGGCTTAACCTCCTTTTCTAAAAAAAACATTTTAAGGAACAATAACTTCAGAATTATAGATATGTCGTTCTTGGTATTTTTGAAATAATTTCTAGTCTTCAAGCTGCAAGAAAAAGAAGAAACACATTTAAATAAAGAGATAATGTAAATACTTATAGATATTTTTTTTAGCTTGAGCACTATATCCCACGGGAGCGTTGAACTATCACTTCATTAGGAATATTATCTAACATCTCCTTTTCTTAAGAGTATTGAATTCATGCTCCCGTCAACTCATCCAAAAGTCTGAACTGGTGAAGGGAGACGGTCAATATATTTCAACACTCTCCCTCTCGTATATGTTATTTTACTCTCTATACGTGGGATCGATGTAGGCCGCATAATCATTTTATTTAATACTGCGTTGGCAAGATCTTGAACTCAATACCTCTTGGCTCATATACCATATTGAATTCATGCTAAATAGAGGAGAATATAGGGAAAGCACTTGAAGGGGACACAATCACAATCACCACCCTAGGTGCTGACCTGTCAGCCACTAGAGACGTAGTTTTATGTTAGAAGTATAATACTGCTTGAGATAGAGATAAGAGTTAGAGATATGATTGGTTTAAACTATGTACGACTTGTCCCCAACTTCAAGTCTATCTCCCTCATATTTTACTCTATATATAACCTCAAACATGGGTCATATCAATACAACAACAGAAATATTCATCCATCCTATAATTTTCTACATGGTATCAGAGCGATTAGTCTCACGACGCCGATTCTAGATTTCTTCACCACTTCCACAACATCGGATCATCAGCACCGACGTGGGGGGATTCCAGCTCGCGACGACAAGAAGCGGCATGTGCGCACAGGTTCAACATCTACAATCTAACTAGCGATGTGCCACAGTCAACGCGAGATGCGCGATAGCCTTCATGCCCTCCAGCGGGCGTATGATCTTGCACCCATTAGGCCAGCCAGATCGGCACGTACAACCATATGTGCAGCAGGAGATCCATCGCATGTTTGTACGTGCATGTGGCGTGACATATCTGCGTGCATGGCTTGGACACATGCGCGTCCATACATCTTCCCACGTCTGCCGAGGTGCACGACTTGGATCACGGGAGGGCAGACTGCTGAACTCCATCGACTCCAGCCGTCCCACTCCTCATACGACGATGAACTACATTGAGCCGAGCTACACCACCTCTTGCATCGCCTGTACCTGCGCTGACATGCATCTACATCGGCCCGAACGACTACATCAACTGATCTGCACGGCATCAAGCTGAACTACACCAGGCCGAACCACGACATAGAGTTTTGCGACCACAACAGACTGCAAGTTAAGATCATCGTCGATCAAATACACGAGAAACGACACCAGCGCCAACCACACGCCAGGCCGTTGCGGAAAAAGACGTGAATTCTTCATCGACTTCTCCGGCGCGACACGACATCGACATCGACACATCGTCGCTGCGAGGGACGCCTTCAAGTGACATCATCATTGACACACCGCTGAAACGCCATCACCGACACTTCGTCGCCAAGGTCTTCATCACCATCATCGTCAACACATCGCCGCCACCTCGTCCACAACATGGATATCTAGCGTCCTTTGATAGACTTTTCTGCAAGACGCGACCTCGACGATGGCACTGACCATGTCACGACGATGGCATCGACCGTGTCATCCACGACGACACGACTGCATCGACATGGCGTCACTCTAGTGACTACCCCTACATTGCCATATGGTAAAACCAATGTGTGCTCGATGGGTTTCCTCCCGTCCTGGCAAAACAGGTGGACTCATCGCCGACGACACCCTCTGAAATCCGCAAGGTGCGTCGTCCATGACTGCAGCTCGGTCATCTACAACATAACGCATTTTTTGCGCCTTTGGCTTTGTGCGGTTTCATCATCCACGACGACTACACCATCGACCACGACTACCTCGATCACAGCTACATCATCATGATCGGTTACCTCAACATCAACATTAATGACTACGTCTACGGCTACTCATCGGCAAGAACTCCAGTCAACAGCGTCCGCGTCGTCACTAGCGTCCGCGCCACCCCCGCTGTGACTGCGGGAGGGAATAGAAGAGAAGACAGGGAAGGCACTAGAAGGGGACACAATCACCGCCCTAGGTGCCGACCCGCCAGCCATTAGAGATGCATTTGATGATGGCGCAACAGAGAAGACGACGGAAGCACAAGTCTTTAAATTCAGTCATCATCGTTTGCTTCACTCCTGCTACAACTGAGGGGGAATGTTAGAAGTATAATACTGTTTGAGATAGAGATAAGAGTTAGAGATAGGATTGGTTTAAACCATGGGCGACTTGTCCACTAATCCAAGTCTCTCTCCTTCATATTGTACTCTATATAAACCACACATGGGTCATATCAATACAACAACAGAAATATTAGCCATCCTATATTTTCTACACAAAGAAATAAGGCTATGGTTCAAAAAGAAAATCATCACCCATCTTGTTATGTAAAGCATCTTCATAAGCTTCATCGCTGAGTAGCATGTCTGAAGGGTTGGAGTGGCAATGTGAAGATAAGTGCTAGCTTTAAAAATCATGGGCACAGGTTCAACGGAACATGCATAAATGTATCACTTGACTGTATGAATCGAATAGAGCAAGAGCAACACACATACATCTCTAAGCTTGGCTATAACTATTTCATTCTACATATAAACACAAAAGTTTGTAGCTGACACTCGCTGAGTGTTTCCCTTAAAAAAAAATATCCAGATATTCAAATCAATCGTGATCGGTGTGCTGACAACTTGAAAATGATTAAGACAAACCAAACCATTGTCACATAATGTAAATGAATAGAGAACATAAATTTATCATGTTTCCTAGATCCTCCAAATAATTCTTGTTGATCACAGAAAGCAAAGCATCACATAGAAGGTGTAGATGATGAGGATTAGTTTTCTCTTGCCGAAAACAACTTGGGAAAATGTGTAGAAAGTAGTTATTGTGGTACATACAGAACTAATCACGGTATCCATGAGGGCTTCAACCAACACATACTTCCAAATGTATTCCTGAACTTAACGGTACTAAACATGTATAAATTACCATTTAGCTTCATTGCTCGCAATGCTAAGATGCTAATTACAACTGTTTCTTACATAAAAGTTTGCTGACTGAAGGTCAGCACTACACTAACTTTCTCCAGGAAATATTAAAATTGAAAAAAATAGCACTACCAGAAATGTTAGTAAGACTTCTTCGAAACAAGTAAAATAAAATACTGAAGTAAATGAATTGTGCATGTCGGATCGATCTGCTACCATACCGATTGATTAAGACAAATGCTCACAAACCTTGTTGAGGTTGTAGTGGCTAAGATCAGAGATAAACCCTTTTGTTTCTGATGCCAACTTTTTTCCCGAAAAGAAGGTTATCCCCTGGCCTCTGCATCAGAAAGATGCATGCGGCCAATTTATTAATAAGCAAACAGTTCAATATAGTCTACAAGTCTCAAAAAGCAAAAGGGCTCACAAGGAGCTAAAAATGAAAATGAGATAGCCACAACCGGCAGAATAAAGATAGATATGAATTCAAACACCTATCATATTACATGACCGCCATCCAAACTGGTTGAATATAGCTCGCGCTACCGTCTCTCATCGGATAGATCCAGTAACCATATGCTCCCTGGCATCCGTTAGAGTGAGTAGCGACCACATACAGATCAATGTAGTGGCCCAGAAAATAAATCGGAAGAAATGAATATGTGTTGTTCTGTTAAAAAAACAAATCATTCACTACTAGGAAAAGTGCTATAGATAATATTGACACTAGTGGCGCATCGTGTATGTGGTGCGCCACTGCTATATATAGCAGTGGCGCACCAGATACTGGTGCGCCATTAGTGTCCTCATTACTAATGGCGTACCAGACACACGCTGTGCCATTACTAACATATTTTTTTCCAAGACTACTAATGGCGCACTAGGGCACAGTGCACCATTACTAGTTTTAACTAGTAATGGCGCACCACACACTCTGTGCGCCACTACTAACATTTTTTTTTACTTTTTTTTTTTAAAAACTAGTAATGGCGCACCCACTAACAGGTGCGCCATTAGTAACCAGGGTTACTAATGGCACATTATAAGGTGGTGCGCCATTGGTAACCTGAGAGCAGCTAGATCTTTTTGAAAATCCACCTACCACACTCACTTTCTCCACTTCATTCTCTCCACCTCCTCCTCCAAGCTTGTCTCGGCTGCCTCCTCCTCCTCACCTCATTTGTACCATAGATTCACCCAAATTAGGTGGTTAAATTACCTTTTTTTGATAGGTAAGTAAGGGGAAAGCTTTCTTTACGTTGTAGATCTACTTTTTTCTCCCTCCAACAACGTGCACATGCACTTTTTATGGGCTAGATCTACGTATGTTTGTGGTGTTGCATATGTTTGTGTTTGCAGGTACTGGTATTTGAAATGTGATAGTTGCCAATATTTGCTGGAATGTTGATTCATTTCCGTTTCGGCGAGAATTTGGCACTATGCATTATTTTTGGTCCTATTTTTAGGCAAAGTCATGCCAAATTTTCTTTTGGGGTTTTAAAATATCGTTTTGCTCTACCCCGCAGGCGACCATGGTCCGCACGATGACTGAAGGCATCGTGAATAGGTTTTTGAGCTCCGCGAAGGCCGAGATGCTTCAAAATAACGAGACGGACATAAGATGTTCGTGTCGAAGATGCAAGCTGAAGAGCCTTATTACGAATCCGGATTCCGGACAGGTGCGGGGCCACCTGCTCTTGCGTGGTTTCAATGGATGGCTATTGGTGCCAAGGCGATGAAGATGACTATGAAGTCATCCATGGGGCCGGGCAAGAAATGAGGAAGGGCAACAAGACAACCATGGCGAGGGCGGGCGAGAAGACGAAGAATCTCCAGGACACAGTCATCATGTAGAAGATGCCGAACATGATGATGAGGAAGATCAAGACAAAGGGCGTGATCATGAAGATGAAGATGCCAGAGCAGACGACGATGGACCATCGATGGGCTGGGTGCAGGACCCTCATATTCAAGAGCTGCTTCTCAAGCAGACGGATAACGCAAGAGCTGCCGCCTGAGAGAAAGCCAAGCTGGATCAACTAGAGATAGACGCGGTTATTCCATTGTATGAAGGATGCAGGCCCGAGGATACCCGCCTGAAAGTAACGCTCATGGCTCTGGAGATGAAGGTAAAACACAAAATGATCGACGCACGCTTCGACGAGAACATGTCATTCTAGCACGAACGTCTTCCCAAGGGGAACAAGTGCCCGACCAGTTTCGAGGAGGCGAAGAAAATCGTGTGTCCTCTGGATTTACCGCACGTGAAATACCATGTGTGCATTAACAATTGCATCATTTATCAGGACGAGCACGCGGAGTCTACCATATGTCCGGTGTGCGCCGTCACTCGATACAAGAAGAGGAAGAAAGCTCCTCGAAAAGTGGTGTGGTACTTTCCGATCACTCCTCGTCTGCAACGTTATTTCGCGGACCCTAAGCTAGCAAAGCTCCTGCGTTGGCACGCGGATAGGGAGGAGAAGAAGCGAGAAGATGACGGAAATGATCCAGATATAAATAAAAAAGACAAGATGCTGAGTCACCCTAAGGATGCGAGCCAGTGGCAAGCGTTGAACTTCGAAGACGCAGAATTTGGGGACGATCCAAGGAACATCGTGCTGGGCGCGAGCACCGATGGAGTCAATCCGTTTGGCAGCCAGAGAAACACACATAGCACCTGGCCTGTGTTTGTATGGATGTACAACCTTCCCCCTGGTAGTGCATGAAGAGGAAGTACATTCACATGAGTATGCTAATTGAAGGGCCGAAACAACCAGGAAACGACATCAATCTGTATAGACTCTCACGCTCAAGTGCTCAACCTACACGTGCATGCGCATACATCAGGCCCTGACAGACACATACACAACCAGGTGGTTCCTGCGCACGGGTTGGAGTCTTGTCACGCCTACGTAATTTTGTGTTTATCTGACCTTTTTCCTTTGCAAACTGACAGGTGGGACCCACAAGGAACGTGGTCCATTTAACTAGTCAACATGGTGCCACGCAGACTATTTGGCCGGTCAACAGAGTGCAATCCGATGCTGAACGGTGAGCAAGTGACAGTATAATCATCGCAAAACGTATATAGTGGTCGTAATGAGCGTATTCTGAAGTCCGGTAATCGTATTACGCTTTTCTCTTTGTAGGCCCTCCAAAACTACATCTCTACACGTTCTCCCATGTTACATCTAACAACTATGCAATATAACACTACTACTACACTCTAACACAATAAATCATATGTGTTTTTAGTTTTACTAGATATCATCTGCCGCGCGTTGATCGCTTCTCGCCCCTCGTTGGTTACCCCAAGTGGAAGGTTTGAGATGCAGTGTAGCGGAAGTTTTCCCTTGGCAAAGATACCAAGGATCGATTTCCCTGAGACTCCCAGTTTCAACAAGAAGGTGTCAACTGCTAACGGCGCCAGATATTAGCAATCAACGTGGACCTGCACACAGATACAAATAACTTTGCTCCCAACGAGTACAGAGAGGTTGTCAATCCCTCCGGCCTTGTCGTTTACAAAGGATCAAACGCAAGTGGTAATAGTGATAGGTTTTGCTGCAATAGTAAGTAAAAGCGTAAAGTAAATAGCGGATGTGATCAGTGATGGTAATATGGACCGGAGTCCCATGATGTTCACTAGTGATGTCTCTCTCCCAAAAGACGATAAAACAGCTATGTGAGGTAAACGGATTACAGCTGGGCAATTGACAGAATTATGTGCGCAAACCAATGCTAACTATGTTGCAAGAAAGGTAGAGGTTCAAAGCATGGGCGGTACGCCAAGGCAAGTAGACCGAAATCCATCTGCATCTACTACTAATCATCCACCTTGAGATATCTATCCAGAACATCTCGCTGGTATTAAGTTGCGAGTCCCACCCATAGTGTAAACTCAAAGCAACAGACAACTGCATTAAAAGAACTTTGCGTAAAGTAAACAATCCTTGCACCCGCGGGCACAAGCACCGTTGTTTTCCCCCTTGTGGCAACAGCACGTCCCCTAGACTCATGTTTCTGTCACTCAAACTAGTCATCGAGGGGCATGAACCCACAATCAAGCATAACGTTCCCTCTTGGAGTCACTACCTACTACTTGGCCAAAGCAATAAATAACAACGGAGAACATGCAAGAATTACTTACGAACATAAATATAAAAGAGGTAGATCAAATATATTACTCAAACACAATCTGAACATAATCTCACAATCCATCGGATCCCAGCAAACTCATCATAGCAACAGCATAAGGATTACATATGTGCCTCGATCATGTAGGGCAGCTCACGAGGACTAATTAGTGAAGCACAAGAACGGGAGGAGAACATCACATAGCTACTGGTCATGGACCCATGGTCCAAGGGAGACTACTCACAACTCATCCGGGAGGCGTCCATGGTGGTGGAGAAGCTCCCGGTGGTGATCCTCCCCTCCGGCAGGGTGCCGGGAAGAGTTCTCCTGGTGCTCCCGATCTTGGAAGCGCGGCGGCGGCAGAACAGAGATGAGATCGCGAAAAAGGGTTCCCGTCTCGAGGGTTTCGGGACACGATATAAATATATGCCAAAGGGGGGCATCAGCGGAGGCCTGGGGGGCCCAGGCGCCCCCCCGGCGCGGCCAGGAGGGGGGCCGTGCCACCAGGGCGCCTGGAGCCCTGGTGGCCCCCCTCCGGCTGTACTTCGGGTGCCGGGAAGCTTCTGGAACGCTGATTTTTTATATAATTTTTTCGGGATTTTTCTGGCAGTTCTCGTAATGGGAAAACCTGAAATACAAGAACAGCCGAAAACAGAAACTGGCACTGGGGTGCACTCAGTTAATAGGTTAGTCCAAATATGATCAAAAGTGTATGGAAGTGTATAAATAACATAGCAATATCACCCAAAAGAGGCATGGAGCAAGCAGAAATTATAGATACGTTTTGGACGTATCAACATCCCCAAGCTTAATTCCTGCTCGTCCTCGAGTAGGTAAATGATAACAAGAATAATTTCTGTGGTGACATGCTATTAACCATATAGGACCTTTTCATAGTCACATGACAAAAGCTTACTGAGACAATGAATCTGTAGTAATTAAGTTGCCTCATGAGATAATCACAAAGAACTGAAAGTTTTACAATATGATACTGAAATATCAAATAGATTTGTAATGAGCATGGTGTGCAAATATAATAAAGTGATATCTCGCTTGCCCCCTTTAGTGAAGCAAAACATAAATGCAGGGGCACCTCCAAGGTTTAAGTGATGACTAGATACAATGATTTCAAAATAAACGATATCACAATCATGCAAAAGACAATGCTACTTTGGGACAATGCACATTACACTCAGAATGACAATCATGCTCTCAGTAGTTGGTGCTTTTAAAAGAAGGTGGAGACTCTCGAACCGTGGCTTTTGTTGGCAAGGTTGAAAACTCGTAGTCGGAAACAAAGACAAAGCATGTACCAGAGCTCTTGGTTTTAAAAACAGAAGTAATAATTATTATTTTTGGATATGCATGTTTCGTCAACGAATGCTAGCAGACAACTCAATCACTTCTCGAGATGGACAAGTTTCGAGGAACGGCTCCCGAATGAGGACGATCACATCCTCTTAATCTCCTTTTGTTTATCACTGCCAAAGTTTTCTGATTTCTCATGAACAAAGCCTGAAGGAGGGTTTGTTTGTTATATTATTTTTGAGCCGGGCGCACTCAATGCCAGTTCCTTCTCGTATTATGGGTTTGCACATTATACATGCAATCCCGGGGTGAAGCTTGTCCAACTTAAAAAGATCATGAATTAACTACTACTTCCTCATGAACTTAAAACAGAGGCACAAAATAAGAATGCATTTTTTTTTGAATAATTTCGAGATGGTACATGAAAGTCTCCATTAGGAATGGCTGGTAAATACCATGTAGGAAGGTATGGTGGACTCATATGGCATAACTGGTTTAAAGGAATTGGATGCACAAGCAGTCAGTCCGCTTAGTACAGGTGGAGGTTAGCAAAAGACTGGGAGCGACCAACTAAGAGAGCAATGACGGTCATAATCATGCAGAGCGACAAAGCAACATTGAATCAGGCATGGAAGTTATATCGCTACTCAGAAACAAAAGATCATCAAGGCTTGACAGACTTTCTTTACAGTCTTAAATATGCGTGAGCATACGCCAAGTCAATCAAAATAAATTCTTGAAGGAAGATATTACTAAACCATACCACATCATAGGCAAAACAAATCATGTTGGTACTCCAATAACACATTGGGAACCCCCCAGCTATTTGAGACTAACCATAAGAAAACATGAATTACTAAGCACCATTATGCACGTAGCATCTTTATCATTGACATATCAACCAATGCAACGGAAGCAAACTCTCTTATTAAGATAAGCATGATAACTAAAGAGAGTTCAAGCAACCAACTAAACAAAAGCTCTTTAAAAAGATAAGCATGAAAGTTAAGAGCTAAGCATGATAGTAGCTATTGAAAGACAAAGAACACACACAGCAAAGATAGACATGAAAATTCTATGTTATGTTCTAGGTAGAAGTGGAGCGTGTTTCTCTCCCACATAAAGAAAGCTGAGTTCCGACTCGTTATAAAAAGCTAAAGAAAACTAAAAAGGAAACTAAAAGCAAGACGCTCCAAGCATAGCACATAACACATGAAGTGATAAAAATATAGTGGAACGAAAGACGAACTGATAATGTTGATGGAGAAGGGGATGCACGGGGGGCATCCCCAAGCTTAGATGCTTGAGTCTCCTTGAATATTTCTTGGGGTGCATGGGGGCATCCCCAAGCTTGAGCGTTTGACACTCCTGAATCTTTTTATCATCTTCCCTCGCACACTTGAAAACTCCCTTCATACATAACTCATCATAATCTGGTTAGCGAGGTTAGTACCCAAAATAAAATAATTGTTCCTTGCTGGAAATAAGGATATTCTTGAAGGTCTACTGTTTCTCAAGATTGCCAAAAGGTTTTCGCAAAGAAAAAGCAAGCTCTAGGTTTGCAAAATGAAGGAAAGGCAAAACAGGACAGAATCTGTGAAAAACAGAACAGCAGGTAGTAAATGATTTTTTCGGGGCACTTCTGCAACTCAAATAAAAAAAACTCAGAACAGACGCACGAAAGACAATTGTATAGAGCACGCTGTCGAAAAAATTCAGACCAAAAAGATGATCTGGTGATTTTATACGAATTTTTCTATCCAAGGACAGAATCTGTTTCCTGGACAGCACGTCACAACTTTTGAACTTTCTTGTAATCAGAGGCTACACTTGGCACAAAATTGAAAAGCAAAGATACAATGATGATGCTACTGTAGTAACAACATCAAGACCACTAAAACTGAAAGAACAAACTGAAAGCAAAGATAACAAGGGTTGTCTCCCTAGAGCTCTTTCTTTATAGCCATAAAGATAGGCTTAAGACTTTAATGATGCTCTCGTAGGAATAAGAGTTGAAGAACAAAAGAGAGCATCAAGAAGCAAACACCAAACACATTTAAGCCTAACATGCTTCCTATGCCTAGGAATATTGCAATACAATAATTCATTGAAGCACAAAGCAATAAGCATAGGAAGACAAAACAAGTGCATCTTCAAAACCTTCAACATAAAGAGAGGGAACTTGATATTATTGAAATATCTATAAGCATATGTTCCCTTCTCATAATAATTTTCAGTGGGATCACGAATAAACTCAACAATATAAGCATCACATAAAGCATTGTTACCATGATCCACATGCAAAAAGGTATCATTACTCTTCATATAAGCAAGATCTTTCTTATTAGGAATAGTGAGAGTAAAGAAATCATAACCATCATGGTAATCATTGTATTTAGGAGGCATATCATAATCATAATAAATTTTATCCTCAATAGTAGGTGGACTGAAAACATCATATTCATCATTGTAATCATATATAGGAAGCAAAGTATCATCAAAGTAAATTTTCTCTTCAAAAGTTGGGGGACTAAAAATATCATGTTCATCAAACGTGTCATCCCCAAGCTTATAGCTTTCCATGTCATTAGCAATATTGATATTCAAAGAAAGCATACTAATAACATCACCACCATCTTGATTGTTATGCAAATAATAAAGTTCCATAGGTTTTTTAATTTTCTCTTCAAACACATCATGTCCCAAAGCAAGGTAGAGCTTATAAAGCTCTCTCATATTTTTGTTGTTTTCCATTAAGCAAAACTAGTGAAAAGACATAAAGAAAACTGAAAGGTAAACTAACAAGACTAAAAAGCAAAGGTAAAAGATAGCGTGCAACTCCCCTATCTTGAAGAGTGGAGTCCCCGGTGACGGCGCCAGAAAACTTTGCTTGATGGCTTCTCGCCCCTCGTTGGTTACCCCAAGTGGAAGGTTTGAGATGCAGTGTAGCGGAAGTTTTCCCTTGGCAAAGATACCAAGGATCGATTTCCCTGAGACTCCCAGTTTCAACAAGAAGGTGTCAACTGCTAACGGCGCCAGATATTAGCAATCAACGTGGACCTGCACACAGATACAAATAACTTTGCTCCCAACGAGTACAGAGAGGTTGTCAATCCCTCCGGCCTTGTCGTTTACAAAGGATCAAACGCAAGTGGTAATAGTGATAGGTTTTGCTGCAATAGTAAGTAAAAGCGGAAAGTAAATAGCGGATGTGATCAGTGATGGTAATATGGACCGGAGTCCCATGATGTTCACTAGTGATGTCTCTCTCCCAAAAGACGATAAAACAGCTATGTGAGGTAAACGAATTACAGTTGGGCAATTGACAGAATTATGTGCGCAAACCAATGCTAACTATGTTGCAAGAAAGGTAAAGGTTCAAAGCATGGGCGGTACGCCAAGGCAAGTAGACCGAAATTCATCTGCATCTACTACTAATCATCCACCTTGAGATATCTATCCAGAACATCTCGCTGGTATTAAGTTGCGAGTCCCACCCATAGTGTAAACTCAAAGCAACAGACAACTGCATTAAAAGAACTTTGCGTAAAGTAAACAATCCTTGCACCCGCGGGCACAAGCACCGTTGTTTTCCCCCTTGTGGCAACAGCACATCCCCTAGACTCATGTTTCTGTCACTCAAACTAGTCATCGAGGGGCATGAACCCACAATCAAGCATAACGTTCCCTCTTGGAGTCACTACCTACTACTTGGCCAAAGCAATAAATAACAACGGAGAACATGCAAGAATTACTTACGAACATAAATATAAAAGAGGTAGATCAAATATATTACTCAAACACAATCTGAACATAATCTCACAATCCATCGGATCCCAGCAAACTCATCATAGCAACAGCATAAGGATTACATATGTGCCTCGATCATGTAGGGCAGCTCACGAGGACTAATTAGTGAAGCACAAGAACGGGAGGAGAACATCACATAGCTACTGGTCATGGACCCATGGTCCAAGGGAGACTACTCACAACTCATCCGGGAGGCGTCCATGGTGGTGGAGAAGCTCCCGGTGGTGATCCTCCCTCCGGCAGGGTGCCGGGAAGAGTTCTCCTGGTGCTCCTGATCTTGGAAGCGCGGCGGCGGCGGAACAGAGATGAGATCGCGAAAAAGGGTTCCCGTCTCGAGGGTTTCGGGACACGATATAAATATATGCCAAAGGGGGGCATCAGCGGAGGCCTGGGGGGCCCAGGCGCCCCCCCCGGCGCGGCCAGGAGGGGGGCCGCGCCACCAGGGCGCCTGGAGCCCTGGTGGCCCCCCTCCGGCTGTACTTCGGGTGCCGGGAAGCTTCTGGAACGCTGATTTTTTATATAATTTTTCCGGGATTTTTCTGGCAGTTCTCGTAATGGGAAAACCTGAAATACAAAAACAGCCGAAAACAGAAACTGGCACTGGGGTGCACTGAGTTAATAGGTTAGTCCAAAAATGATCAAAAGTGTATGGAAGTGTATAAATAACATAGAAATATCACCCAAAAGAGGCATGGAGCAAGCAGAAATTATAGATACGTTTTGGACGTATCAACATCCCCAAGCTTAATTCCTGCTCGTCCTCGAGTAGGTAAATGATAACAAGAAGTGACATGCTATTAACCATATAGGACCTTTTCATAGTCACATGACAAAAGCTTACTGAGACAATGAATCTGTAGTAATTAAGTTGCCTCATGAGAAAATCACAAAGAACTGAAAGTTTTACAATATGATACTGAAATATCAAATAGATTTGTAATGAGCATGGTGTGCAAATATAATAAAGTGATATCTCGTTTGCCCCCTTTAGTGAAGCAAAACATAAATGCAGGGGCACCTCCAAGGTTTAAGTGATGACTAGATACAATGATTTCAAAATAAACGATATCACAATCATGCAAAAGACAATGCTACTTTGGGACAATGCACATTACACTCAAAATGACAATCATGCTCTCAGTAGTTGGTGCTTTTAAAAGAAGGTGGAGACTCTCGAACCGTGGCTTTTGTTGGCAAGGTTGAAAACTCGTAGTCGGAAACAAAGACAAAGCATGTACCAGAGCTCTTGGTTTTAAAAACAGAAGTAATAATTATTATTTTTGGATATGCATGTTTCGTCAACGAATGCTAGCAGACAACTCAATCACTTCTCGAGATGGACAAGTTTCGAGGAACGGCTCCCGAATGAGGACGATCACATCCTCTTAATCTCCTTTTGTTTATCACTGCCAAAGTTTTCTGATTTCTCATGAACAAAGCGTGAAGGAGGGTTTGTTTGTTATATTATTTTTGAGCCGGGCGCACTCAATGCCAGTTCCTTCTCGTATTATGGGTTTGCACATTATACATGCAATCCCGGGGTGAAGCTTGTCCAACTTAAAAAGATCATGAATTAACTACTACTTCCTCATGAACTTAAAACAGAGGCACAAAATAAGAATGCATTTTTTTTGAATAATTTCGAGATGGTACATGAAAGTCTCCGTTAGGAATGGCAGGTAAATACCATGTAGGAAGGTATGGTGGACTCATATGGCATAACTGGTTTAAAGGAATTGGATGCACAAGCAGTCAGTCCGCTTAGTACAGGTGGAGGTTAGCAAAAGACTGGGAGCGACCAACTAAGAGAGCAATGACGGTCATAATCATTCAGAGCGACAAAGCAACATTGAATCAGGCATGGAAGTTATATCGCTACTCAGAAACAAAAGATCATCAAGGCTTGACAGACTTTCTTTACAGTCTTAAATATGCGTGAGCATACGCCAAGTCAATCAAAATAAATTCTTGAAGGAAGATATTACTAAACCATACCAAATCATAGGCAAAACAAATCATGTTGGTACTCCAATAACACATTGGGAACCCCCCCAGCTATTTGAGACTAACCATAAGAAAACATGAATTACTAAGCACCATTATGCACGTAGCATCTTTATCATTGACATATCAACCAATGCAACGGAAGCAAACTCTCTTATTAAGATAAGCATGATAACTAAAGAGAGTTCAAGCAACCAACTAAACAAAAGCTCTTTAAAAAGATAAGCATGAAAGTTAAGAGCTAAGCATGATAGTAGCTATTGAAAGACAAAGAACACACACAGCAAAGATAGACATGAAAATTCTATGTTATGTTCTAGGTAGAAGTGGAGCGTATTTCTCTCCCACATAAAGAAAGCTGAGTTCCGACTCGTTATAAAAAGCTAAAGAAAACTAAAAAGGAAACTAAAAGCAAGACGCTCCAAGCATAGCACATAACACATGAAGTGATAAAAATATAGTGGAACGAAAGACGAACTGATAATGTTGATGGAGAAGGGGATGCACGGGGGGCATCCCCAAGCTTAGATGCTTGAGTCTCCTTGAATATTTCTTGGGGTGCATGGGGGCATCCCCAAGCTTGAGCGTTTGACACTCCTGAATCTTTTTATCATCTTCCCTCGCACACTTGAAAACTCCCTTCATACATAACTCATCATAATCTGGTTAGCGAGGTTAGTACCCAAAATAAAATAATTGTTCCTTGCTGGAAATAAGGATATTCTTGAAGGTCTATTGTTTATCAAGATTGCCAAAAGGTTTTCGCAAAGAAAAAGCAAGCTCTAGGTTTGCAAAATGAAGGAAAGGCAAAACAGGACAGAATCTGTGA
Organism: Secale cereale; assembly: GCA_902687465.1. Classification (NCBI taxonomy): domain Eukaryota; kingdom Viridiplantae; phylum Streptophyta; class Magnoliopsida; order Poales; family Poaceae; genus Secale; species Secale cereale. The sequence continues at coordinate 711,619,530 of LR738709.1, forward strand.
AAAACAGAACAACAGGTAGTAAATGATTTTTTCGGGGCACTTCTGCAACTCTAATAAAAAAATCAGAACAGACGCATGAAAGACAATTATATAGAGCACGCTGTCGAGAAAATTCAGACCAAAAAGATGATCTGGTGATTTTATACGAATTTTTCAATCCAAGGACAGAATCTGTTTCCTGGACAGCACGTCACAACTTTTGAACTTTCTTGCAATCAGAGGCTACACTTGGCACAAAATTGAAAAGCAAAGATACAATGATGATGCTACTGTAGTAACAACATCAAGACCACTAAAACTGAAAGAACAAACTGAAAGCAAAGATAACAAGGGTTGTCTCCCTAGAGCTCTTTCTTTATAGCCATAAAGATAGGCTTAAGACTTTAATGATGCTCTCGTAGGAATAAGAGTTGAAGAACAAAAGAGAGCATCAAGAAGCAAACACCAAACACATTTAAGCCTAACATGCTTCCTATGCATAGGAATATTGCAATACAATAATTCATTGAAGCACAAAGCAATAAGCATAGGAAGACAAAACAAGTGCAGCTTCAAAACCTTCAACATAAAGAGAGGGAACTTGATATTATTGAAATATCTATAAGCATATGTTCCCTTCTCATAATAATTTTCAGTGGGATCACGAATAAACTCAACAATATAAGCATCACATAAAGCATTGTTACCATGATCCACATGCAAAAGGGTATCATTACTCTTCATATAAGCAAGATCTTTCTTATTAGGAATAGTGAGAGTAAAGAAATCATAACCATCATGGTAATCATTGTATTTAGGAGGCATATCATAATCATAATAAATTTTATCCTCAATAGTAGGTGGACTGAAAACATCATATTCATCATTGTAATCATATATAGGAAGCAAAGTATCATCAAAGTAAATTTTCTCTTCAAAAGTTGGGGGACTAAAAATATCATGTTCATCAAACGTGTCATCCCCAAGCTTAGAGCTTTCCATGTCATTAGCAATATTGATATTCAAAGAAAGCATACTAATAACATCACCACCATCTTGATTGTTATGCAAATAATAAAGTTCCATAGGTTTTTTAATTTTCTCTTCAAACACATCATGTCCCAAAGCAAGGTAGAGCTTATAAAGCTCTCTCATATTTTTGTTGTTTTCCATTAAGCAAAACTAGTGAAAAGACATAAAGAAAACTGAAAGGTAAACTAACAAGACTAAAAAGCAAAGGTAAAAGATAGCGTGCAACTCCCCTATCTTGAAGAGTGGAGTCCCCGGCGACGGCGCCAGAAAACTTTGCTTGATGGCTTCTCGCCCCTCGTTGGTTACCCCAAGTGGAAGGTTTGAGATGCAGTGTAGCGGAAGTTTTCCCTTGGCAAAGATACCTAGGATCGATTTCCCTGAGACTCCCAGTTTCAACAAGAAGGTGTCAACTGCTAACGGCGCCATATATTAGCAATCATCATGGACCTGCACACAGATACAAATAACTTTGCTCCCAACAAGTATAGAGAGGTTGTCAATCCCTCCGGCCTTGTCATTTACAAAGGATCAAACGCAAGTGGTAATAGTGATAGGTTTTGCTGCAATAGTAAGTAAAAGCGGAAAGTAAATAGCGGATGTGATCAGTGATGGTAATATGGACCGGAGTCCCATGATGTTCACTAGTGTTGTCTCTCTCCCAAAAGACGATAAAACAGCTATGTGAGGTAAACGAATTACAGCTGGGCAATTGACAGAATTATGTGCGCAAACCAATGCTAACTATGTTGCAAGAAAGGTAGAGGTTCAAAGCATGGGCGGTACGCCAAGGCAAGTAGACCGAAATCCATCTGCATCTACTACTAATCATCCACCTTGAGATATCTATCCAGAACATCTCGCTGGTATTAAGTTGCGAGTCCCACCCATAGTGTAAACTCAAAGCAACAGACAACTGCATTAAAAGAACTTTGCGTAAAGTAAACAATCCTTGCACCCGCGGGCACAAGCACCGTTGTTTTCCCCCTTGTGGCAACAGCACATGCCCTAGACTCATGTTTCTGTCACTCAAACTAGTCATCGAGGGGCATGAACCCACAATCAAGCATAACGTTCCCTCTTGGAGTCACTACCTACTACTTGGCCAAAGCAATAAATAACAACGGAGAACATGCAAGAATTACTTACGAACATAAATATAAAAGAGGTAGATCAAATATATTACTCAAACACAATCTGAACATAGTCTCACAATCCATCGGATCCCAGCAAACTCATCATAGCAACAGCATAAGGATTACATATGTGCCTCGATCATGTAGGGCATCTCACGAGGACTAATTAGTGAAGCACAAGAACGGGAGGAGAACATCACATAGCTACTGGTCATGGACCCATGGTCCAAGGGAGACTACTCACAACTCATCCGGGAGGCGTCCATGGTGGTGGAGAAGCTCCCGGTGGTGATCCTCCCCTCCGGCAGGGTGCCGGGAAGAGTTCTCCTGGTGCTCCCGATCTTGGAAGCGTGGCGGCGGCGGAACAGAGATGAGATCGCGAAAAAGGGTTCCCGTCTCGAGGGTTTCGGGACACGATATAAATATATGCCAAAGGGGGGCATCAGCGGAGGCCTGGGGGGCCCAGGCGCCCCCCGGCGCGGCCAGGAGGGGGACCGCGCCACCAGGGCGCCTGGAGCCCTGGTGGCCCCCCTCCGGCTGTACTTCGGGTGCCGGGAAGCTTCTGGAACGCTGATTTTTTATATAATTTTTCCGGGATTTTTCTGGCAGTTCTCGTAATGGGAAAACCTGAAATACAAAAACAGCCGAAAACAGAAACTGGCACTGGGGTGCACTGAGTTAATAGGTTAGTCCAAATATGATCAAAAGTGTATGGAAGTGTATAAATAACATAGCAATATCACCCAAAAGAGGCATGGAGCAAGCAGAAATTATAGATACGTTTTGGACGTATCACGCGTTCATCCTCCTGTGTGTTAAAACAGATGGCTCAGCATACCAATACAAGGCCACCTTGTCCGATGTGCCCGTGGTCATGACTTTGAACCACCGTCCAATATTTTTTTTGTCATTTGTTTTCATTCTTACTAGCAAGATGCCCGTGCGTTGCACGTAACATCAAGCTGCATTTGTATGACTAGTTTATCTTGTGAGAGAAAAGGATGAACGAGGGAAGGCCTTATTTGCAAATGTGGAGAGGTGTGTGGGTACCTTTTTGCAAAATTGCCATAGTGTCCTTCCTATGCGCCAGATATAAATCGGACGGCCTATATTACAGGATGGCGGGCACACCATCATCACCAACTCTGTTTTTTATAAGAGTGTAGAGTAGATACAAGCCGACAGGTGGGCCCAATGGTAGTGAGATAATGTGATGCAACACTAGAGGTGCCACGTGGAGTGTTTAACTGGTCAGCTAGTCGTGTCTTGAGCAAATACAGAGCTCTACGGTGATCCCGTGACTGTATAATAATCATAAAACGTAAATGGTGACCGTAATGAGTGGATTCTGAAGTCCAATGTACGTATCGTGCTTTCGCTTCAAATACAACGATCGTCACTGTATATATCGTGAGAGAAAGATGAAACATGCGTGAATATGCTGGGGGCGTAGTTTTAGAGGACCTGGAGATAGTTTGTGTGCGTACGTGAAAGGGGCGTAGAGGGGGTGTATGCGATGGAGAGAGAGATGCTCTTCGTTTCTCTTTATTATGACTAACTTTATGTATAGTATAAAAATATAAAAATTCACAGTGTGAAATAAATATCATTGTGGGCACCATGCAATGCAAATTAACGTTCATACTCCTCCATATAACTTTGTAATGTTGTATATATGTAGAAATTCAAAAATAATTTTTTGGCCACACTTTATTCAAAAGGAATGTTGTATGTGAAATAAACGTGAAGAGAGGGCTTTTTAGATCAATGGGTACGTGATGTAACATGTGTGAATGTGTAGTTGATGTATTTGGCAGGGCCTAGAGAGGTATGTGTGTGTATTACGTATTTGAGAGAGGCATGGATAGAGGGGCCAGCGGGGGGAGGGGGCGTGGGAGAGATAGCACAAGAAATGAGAGAGGTCTAGAGAGAGAGACGAATATGATGTCACGGCGAGAGATTCCCTTGAGTGTGTATATGCAAGGGGGGAGGAGATAGAGGTAGAGGGTGTCTGTGTGGTGTCTGTGTTGGTATGTGTTGGTGTGAGAAGATAACGAGACCTAGGGGCAGAGGATGTGTCAACGCGTGAGGTCCGGTGGGCCGAGGTGAGGCCCTTGGTTCGGTTCCGTCCTGCGCCACATTGGTCGGCCCGTGACGCATTTAGGGAGACCCATGGATGACTAGTCATACAAGACAAAGATAGCAGAATCGTGAAGGACTCTGTGTCCATTGACAAAGCCGGCTAGGATTTGTAACCCAAAGTCCTCAGACTAAGGTAACCCCCTATCTCTGATATTGCTATTCATCCAACCTAACTTTAAGGGGCATCCTAAAGAATGCTCTGCTAGAATCATACTCGTCGATTAGGAAGAGAGGTGTGAGACAATGCGTGAGAGACAGGCCTAAAGATAATGTGCGTACAGGAGACATGTAGGCAGGTCTATGTATATAGAAAGGGTCGATGGGGATTGTGCATGTGTATGCTTGTGAGAGGAAGAGTGCTTGTGATAAAGGTTAGTGAAAATAGTAGTAAATGGTTACGAGAGGGAGGGAGGGTTATATTGAGAGCATGTCTGCGAGAAAGACACCTCGAGAGAGACTGTGTGAGCATGTGTGAGAGACCACCAATGAAGAGTGAAACTACACGTAAAAGACTGATGTACACATTGATTAAAGATATAAATTATATCCAAATATTAGGATGGGATCATGATATTTGCAATTCGCGTAAGGAACGATCATTGATCCATCAGACATCTAGATTCTATCGAATATGAGCATGTCTATGTAATTATTCGACAAAATTGATCCACATAGTTAGTATTTTGAACTCCAGACAATGCATCGCTTTAGCAATCGAATATAAACGTGAGTATAGTTCATGCTGTGTGTATAAAGCACATTATACATACAAAAGTTACACAATGAACATTATAAATAGCTAGCTATGAACTAGCATACATTTGAATTCAACTTAAGGTGGTTTAAAAAATTCGAATTCAATATGAAGTCCATTCAATTATTTGAATTCGATATCATGGCATTTGTAAATCATACCTAAATTATGGGGGCACCAATCTTTGCTCTGCTTTTGTACATAATAGCGTATATAGTCGTGTACAAAATAGATTCAAATTTAGCTCCTCCATTCAAATTTAGCTCTGATTTTCAAGTGTCAAAATATCAAAAGGAAGCGGATAATTTAATGAGGTTTTCAAACATACAAGTTCAAATTTAACGTTGTCTATTTAGGTCAATCCTCAAAGTTCGAGAGTACTCTAAACGTGAATGCTTCTGTTTCAAAATTTTGAACGAAATGCCAAAAGAGCTTCTACTCGCTCGAAACCGCGTGAGACAATGTTTGGTAGTAGAAGGAAATTACTTTTGTAACTCTGACCCATGAAACCTACCAGCCCGACGTCCAAAGGTCTAAACCGGGGTAGGTTTGTAGCTTCATCTAGACGCCACACAACTGCCTTCGAAAAACATTCATACACAATGGCCGCTTAACCACACATGCGCGCGGCCAAAATCGCTCCCGCCCACTATTTGGGACACCTAGGATTACCATCCTACCCCAGACCCGCACTAGGTCCGAAATTTAAGAGGGGGGCAAAGTTTGTACTTTCCCCAAATTTCAAACAAGCGCGTCCCATCTGTTCAAAAAAGCCAAAAACAAGCGCGTCCCAAACCGAAACATGGTTCTCCCTTAGCTCGCCCCCGCCCCCCGTTCGATTCCCCATTCGTAATCCGTGGGCGCCAAAACTACCTCTCCACAAGCTGCGAAACCCCGGCGTCCTCCGTCTGCCGCCCCATCCCACCCATCAACCGCCGCCCTCCTCCATCACGCTGGGGCCGATACCCCAACGCCGTCGTCCACCGCAACCTCAACCGCAACGCCCTCCACGGCTAGTAGTTGAAGCCGAGGCCGAGCTGTCCGTACCCGAGCCAGTTCAACCATGCCGTCCTGCGCCTCACCGCTGCCGCTCCAACTTCGCCACCGTCCACCGCACCGGAGATGTTCCAGCTACGCCATCCTTCGCCGCCTCGGATCTGCTTCCCCTCCGCTGACATACGGCCACGGCAACACAGTCAACAATTTGGCCATGGGTTCGTCCAAGGCTGCACCCTCCTCCAAAACATCGGTTCCCCGGCAAAAAGAAGAAAATCGCCGCGACATATGGAGGACAAAACACTGGCAACCGGAAATGGTACTCCTCTTCCCTTATTCGTGCAAATCTTATGTGTCTTCTTGCACGGTATTCATCCCACGGAAGACACTAGTTGAACGCTTCTTCTTGATACTAGATGTCCCTAGTAACTCGTGATGCACAAGGTTTCTCCTCATATACTATTTCACCTTAGCTAGAGGTTTATCGCCCCCCTGGATTTCAATTCCTGGTCAATTGATTCCCAATTACGAAAGCATTCCCTGGCGTAACATGCGCTAGTCCGCCTATTACGTCGGGGAAGCAGCGCCTCGATGTTTATCTTAGGGGCGTGTGGAGCCTAGAGCTGCTGGCACCTGATCTGGAGGTCGGCCGGGATTAAAGGGATGGCCTGGGGGCGCTGCCAAGCACGACGGTGGTGTGAGGTCGAGGGGAGGGCGGGGCGGCGGAGGCAGGGGTCTGGGCCGGTGGTCGCCGATACGTCTCCAACGTATCTATAATTTTTTATTGCTCCATGCTATATTATCTATTGTTTTAGACAATATTGGGCTTTATTATCCACTTTTATATTATTTTTGGGACTAACCTATTAACCGGAGGCCCAGCCCAGAATTGATGTTTTTTTGCCTATTTCAGTGTTTCGAAGAAAAGGAATATCAAACGGAGTCGAAACAGAATGAAATCAACTGGAGAAGTTATTTTTGGAAGGAAAGCTACCGGAAAAACTTGGAGTGCACGCCAGGGGAGTCCCGGGCTGCCCACGAGGGTGGGGGGCGCGCCCACCCCCCTACCTCGTGGACAGCCCGGAGGTCCACCGACGTACTTCTTTCACCCATATATACCTACGTACCCTAAAACTTCCAGAATGGAGAATAGATCGGGAGTTCCGCCGCCGCAAGCCTCTGTAGCCACCAAAAACCAATCGGGACCCTCTTTTGGCACCCTGCCGGAGGGGGGATCCATCACCAGTGGCCATCTTCATCATCCCGGCGCTCTCCATGACGAGGAGGGAGTAGTTTACCCTCGGGGCTGAGGGTATGTACTAGTAGCTATGTGTTTGATCTCTCTCTCTCTCTCTCTCTCTCTCTCTCTCTCTCTCTCTCTCTCTCGTGTTCTTGATTTGGCACGATCTTGATGTATCACGAGCTTTGCTATTATAGTTGGATCTTATGTTGCTTCTCCGCCTCTACTCTCTTGTAATGGATTGAGTTTTCCCTTTGAAGTAATCTTATCTGATTGAGTCTTTAATGACTTGAGAACACTTGATGTATGTCTTGCCGTGCATACCTGTGGTGACAATGGGATATCACGTGTTTCACTTGATGTATGTTTTGGTGATCAACTTGCGGGTTCCGCCCATGAACCTATGCATAGGGGTTGGCACACGTTTTCATCTTGATTCTCCGGTAGAAACTTTGGGGCACTCTTTGAGGTTCTTTGTGTTGGATTAAATAGATGAATCTGAGATTGTGTGATGCATATCGTATAATCATACCCACGGATACTTGAGGTGACATTGGAGTATCTAGGTGACATTAGGGTTTTGGTTGATTTGTGTCGTAAGGTGTTATTCTAGTACGAACTCTAGGGCTGTTTGTGACACTTATAGGAATAGCCCAACGGATTGATTGGAAAGAATAACTTTGAGGTGGTTTCGTACCCTACCATAATCTCTTCGTTTGTTCTCCGCTATTAGTGACTTTGGAGTGACTCTTTGTTGCATGTTGAGGGATAGTCATATGATCCAATTATGTTATTATTGTTGAGAGAACTTGCACTAGTGAAAGTATGAACCCTAGGCCTTGTTTCCTAGCATTGCAATACCGTTTACGCTCACTTTTATCATTAGTTACCTTGCTGTTTTTATATTTTCAGATTACAAAAACCTATATCTACCATCCATATTGCACTTGTATCACCATCTCTTTGCCGAACTAGTGCACCTGTACAATTTACCATTGTATTGGGTGTGTTGGGGACACAAGAGACTCTTTATTATTTGGTTGCAGGGTTGTTCGAGAGAGACCATCTTCATCCTGCGCCTCCCATGGATTGATAAACCTTAGGTCATCCACTTGAGGGAAATTTGCTACTGTCCTACAAACCTCTGCACTTGGAGGCCCAACAAAGTCTACAAGAAGAAGGTCGCGTAGTAGACATCAGTCGCTGGCGGCTCGAGAAAGATCGTCAACAGTGACTGGCGGGAGGTAGACGAAGGCCATCTGCCCGTTCCTTATAGATCGGACGGTTCATAAAAAAATCGACTGACCTATTTATTTTCAGTCGACTGTTATTTTGATTGGACCACATGTGGTGGTGTGCTGGAGGAGTACATGCATTCCCCAACCATACATGTGATCATATATTACAAAATCATATGGAGTAGAATTTAATTTTGTTTGCCATGCAATGTTGTAGAGCTATCATATGTCTCATGTCATTTATTTTTCAGCCACCTGCTATTTGCTACTTTTACAGTACACTAGTTCTGCACACACTTCACCCATACTCTCACTTTTGTGTTTTTATGCAAGGGTATTTCAGACTCTGCTACCTTGACATAAGCAGAAAAGAAAAGAGAGAAGTCGCTCCAGCTTCGTGCGCGGCTAGGCAAGACACGTTTCAGCGCTATAAAGGGTGAAGTGTCAGTAGATGGAGACGGTAAACGTAGCTCTGGAGTTGATGACCTCGCTCACCATGAACCACCATCCCAGGTGCTTGCTTTAACTTCGTGGTGTCATATGTGGTTGCATGTTGCATATGGTGTCTAGCTTGTATTCGAAAGGCCGAAGTCGGTCTTTATTAAGATAAGGAAAGATATTTTTTACATGAAGCACCATCCCGGGAGCACCAGAAGACAAATAGCTAGTCAGGGCACTGGCCGAGCTAGTGGCAAGCCCAGCATAGACAGGCATCACCTGGAAGCCAACTAAAAAATCATGATGGTGGCGAAGTAGCCCACCTCCCACCAGGCTCTCAGGTCCTCGATGATCATGCTCACCACTCCAGCCGGATGTCTAGCTTGTATTGCTTCCAATTTGGTTAAATTGCATCGGCTTAGCTTACACATTATACCTTTCAATATGACATGCCTTCCTGTTTTTGGTACATACTAGTACATCTGTCTATTAACCATGTTCTTACATCAAAATAATGTTCTTGTGTATCCCTCATCAATCACTTATGATGAGACAGTCACGCCAGTGGGTTACTGTGAGAAAATATGCTCTTTTAAAGAATGCAGTGTCAGTCTCCCCACATGATTCTCAAGAAACAGCAAGGCTAGATGAAGATAGTGAACGTGGCTCTGTAGTTGATGACCACATTTCCCCTACACCAGCATCACAGGTGCTTGCTCTAACTTGGCAGCATGATATGTGGTTACATGTTGCGTATGGTGTCTAGATTGTAATTCTTCCAATCTGGTTAAATTGCATGTGCTATTCTGCTTAGTTTATATATTATACCTGTTAATGTGACATGCCTTCCTGTTTTTAGTACATAGTACACCTGTCTATTAAGCATGCCCTTACATAAAACTATTGTTTTTTTGTATCCCGCATCAATCAATATGACGAGATACCTTTAGTATATGAAGTGTGATATTGGTTGCATCTTTCATATGGTTTATAGCATGTGTTGCTTCTACTTTGTTGAAATGCCATTTATGATGGGACGCTTTTAACTTGGCAGAGTCATATTGGTTGCATCTTTCATGTGGTGTCTAGCTTGCATTGCTTCTTATTTGTTGAAATGGCTTCTGCTTAGTTTACACAAACAGTTGTGAATATGCCATGTCGTCCTATTTTTCGTACATATTCCATCCTGGTATCATGTGTTTGCCTTACATCAAAGTAGTGATTGTTAGTACCATGCACGAAGGAGTTCTGAAGAGTGAATTTTATTGCTTTTTCTTGTCGGTTTAACTTGACAATTCAAAATCAATAAAGCAAAAGGAAAGTAGCAAGGCACCGGATATAGGTGCTCCTTCCAAACGGAGGGCCTCTACAGATTCTACTCCGCCACCCCCTGTCGGTGTACTAAAGTAGGGGTACCTTCGTATCCCGAACTTGTGCACGGGCAGTTGTAGCGTCCCGCGGCAGGGCTAGCCAGGCTACCGCCAAGACCCCTCGTGGATCCTTTAGAGCCATTCGAGAACAAAGTATCCGAGTCCATAAGACAAGGCCCCGGCAAGAGGAGCTTGCCGGGAAGGCCACTCAAGGCACAGAATCACTCAAGACACGAGACCCCGGCGAGAGGAGCTTGCCGGGAAGGCCATCCAAGGCACATCAAGAAGCTTGCCGCGACGCACCACGCGTCCCGGCAAGGACCGGTGAGCGACAAGCTCCCGAAAGCGACAAGCTAGCCACCGCGGTGATACGTCCAAAATGTATCTATAATTTCTGCTTGCTCCATGCCTCTTTTGGGTGATATTGCTATGATATTTATACACTTCCATACACTTTTGATCATATTTGGACTAACCTATTAACTCAGTGCACCCCAGTGCCAGTTTCTGTTTTCTGCTGTTTTTGTATTTCAGGTTTTCCCATTACGAGAACTGCCAGAAAAATCCCGAAAAAATTATATAAAAAATCAGCGTTCCAGAAGCTTCCCGGCACCCGAAGTAGAGCCGGAGGGGGGCCACCAGGGCTCCAGGCGCCCTGGTGGCGCGGACCCCCTCCTGGCCGCGCCTCCGCTGATGCCCTCCTTTGGCATATATTTATATCGTGTCCTGAAACCCTCGAGACGGGAACCCTTTTTCGCGATCTCATCTCTGTTCCGCCGCCGCCGCGCTTCCAAGATCGGGAGCACCAGGAGAACTCTTCCCGGCACCCTGCCGGAGGGGAGGATCACCACCGGGAGCTTCTCCACCACCATGGACGCCTCCCGGATGAGTTGTGAGTAGTCTCCCTTGGACCATGGGTCCATGACCAGTAGCTATGTGATGTTCTCCTCCCGTTCTTGTGCTTCACTAATTAGTCCTCGTGAGCTGCCCTACATGATCGAGGCACATATGTAATCCTTATGCTGTTGCTATGATGAGTTTGCTGGGATCCGATGGATTGTGAGATTATGTTCAGATTGTGTTTGAGTAATATATTTGATTCACCTCTTTTATATTTATGTTCGTAAGTAGTTCTTGCAAGTTCTCCGTTGTTATTTATTGCTTTGGCCAAGTAGTAGGTAGTGACTCCAAGAGGGAACGTTATGCTTGATTGTGGGTTCATGCCCCTCGATGACTAGCTTGAGTGACAGAAACATGAGTCTAGGGGATGTGCTGTTGCCACAAGGGGGAAAACAACGGTGCTTGTGCCCGCGGGTGCAAGGATTGTTTACTTTACGCAAAGTTCTTTTAATGCAGTTGTCTGTTGCTTTGAGTTTACACTATGGGTGGGACTCGCAACTTAATACCAGCGAGATGTTCTGGATAGATATCTCAAGGTGGATGATTAGTAGTAGATGCAGATGGATTTCGGTCTACTTGCCTTGGCGTACCGCCCATGCTTTGAACCTCTACCTTTCTTGCAACATAGTTAGCATTGGTTTGCGCACATAATTCTGTCAATTGCCCAGCTGTAATTTGTTTACCTCACATAGCTGTTTTATCGTCTTTTGGGAGAGAGACATCACTAGTGAACATCATGGGACCCCGGTCCATATTACCATCATTGATCACATCCGCTATTTACTTTCTGCTTTTACTTACTATTGCAGCAATATCTATCACTATTATCACTTGCGTTTGATCCTTTGTAAACGACAAGGCCGGAGGGATTGACAACCTCTCTGTACTCGTTGGGAGCAAAGTTATTTGTATCTGTGTGCAGGTCCACGTTGATTGCTAATATCTGGCGCCGTTAGCAGTTGACACCTTCTTGTTGAAACTGGGAGTCTCAGGGAAATCGATCCTTGGTATCTTTGCCAAGGGAAAACTTACGCTACACTGCATCTCAAACCTTCCATTTGGGGTAACCAACGAGGGGCGAGAAGCCATCAAGCAAAGTTTTCCGGCGCCGTTGCCGGGGACTCCACTCTTCAGGATAGGGGAGTTGCACGCTATCTTTTACCTTTGCTTTTAGTCTAGTTAGTTTAACTTTCAGTTTTGCTTTAGTATCTTTTTTCAAAAATCACAAAAATAGTTATCTTGCTTGCTTGCTACTATGGGTTCCACCGAGAACACCAAGTTGTGTGACTTCACTAGTCATAACAACGATGACTTTATCTGCACACCTATCACTACACCTGCCACTTCAGCACCTTCGTATGAAATTAAACCTGCTTTACTGAACCTAGTCATGAAAGATCAATTCTCCGGTGCTGGAGATGATGCTGCTTTACACTTAAACAATTTTGTTGAACTTTGTGATATGCAAAAGTACCAAGAAATAGATGGTAATATTGTTAAGCTTAAGCTTTTTCCTTTCTCTTTGAGAGGAGGAGCTAAAATTTGGTTTCAGTCTTTGCCTAGAAATAGCATAGATTCATGGGACAAGTGCAAAGATGCTTTTATTGGAAAATACTATCCACCTGCTAAAATTATCCAACTAAGGAGTAACATAATGAATTTTAAACAATTGGATAATGAACACGTTGCCCAAGCTTGGGAACGTATGAAATCTCTTATCAAGAACTGCCCTACTCATGGTTTGACTACTTGGATGGTTATCCAAACTTTTTATGCATGCTTGAACTTTACCTCGCGGAACTTGTTAGATTCGGCCGCGGGAGGAACCTTTATGTCAACTACACTTGGTGCTGCCATGAAGCTTCTCGATGAGATGATGACCAACTATTCCCAATGGCACACCGAACGCGCTCCAACAGGTAGGAAGGTAAACTCTGTCGAGGAGATTTCCTCCCTAAATGAAAAAGTTGACTTGATCATGTCTCTACTTTCGAAGCAATCTTCTGTTGATCCTCGTGATGTTCCTTTAAATTCTTTGATTGCTCAAGAACAACTAGATGTGAACTTTATCTCTAGAAACAATTTCAACAACAATGCTTATAGGAGTAATTTTGGTAGCAATCCTAGACCGTTCCCCTCTAATTCTTATGGGAACAACAATGCTTATCCTAGCACCAAGAACTCCACTACTGAACTAGAGATCATGCTTAAAGATTTCATCACTACCCAAAAAGCTTTTAATAATAGTATAGAAGAAAAACTAAACAAACTAGATGGTCTCTCTTCGAAGGTAGACAATTTAGCCAATGAAGTAGAATTGCTTAAAATTAGAACTTCTCCTCTTGAGGAGAGGAAGGTCACTCCTATGAATGCTATTCAAGTGCAAATTAATGAAAACATTAGGATGTTGGCTAAACTTAAAGAGAGATGGGCTAGAGAAAGGGAGGAAGAAGCTAGAATTAAGAACCTTCCTACCCATCACACTGTTGCTACTATCCAAGTTGTTGAGGATATCCAAACTCTTAGCACCCAATGCACTCCTGGTCCCGATGGATCTATTAATGGTGATGCTATGACTATAGAAACTACCAAACAAGTGAACCTAAAGGACACCACTACCACCTTACTTGATAGTAGTGACCTTGATTTTGATAATTGCACTCTTACCGAAGTTATTGATTTCCTTCATAAGATGTCTAGAGATCCCCGCACTAGCACGATTAACCTTGCCTTCACAGAGCATATCACTAATGCTCTCATCAAAGCTAGGGAGGAGAAACTTAGAGTAGAAGCCTCCATACCTAGAAAGCTAGAAGATGGTTGGGATCCTATGATTAAAATTAAGTTGAATAACTTCTCTTGCTATGCTTTATGTGATGTTGGTGCTAGTACCTCTGTTATGCCCAAAAGAATATATGATATGCTTAAATTGAAACCTTTTGATTCTTGTTCTTTTGGTGTTCGTCTCGTTGATTCTTCCATAAAGAAACCTTTGGGGAGGATTGACGATGTTCTTATCATTGTCAATGACAATTACGTTCCCGTTGATTTTACTATTATGGATATTGAATGTGAACCTTCTTCTCCAATTATTTTGGGACGTCCTTTTCTACGCACCGTTGGTGCTATCATTGACATGAAAGAGGGGAATATAAAATTCCAGTTTCCTCTCAAGAAAGGGATGGAACACTTCCCTCGAAAGAAGATTAAGTTACCTTTTGAGTCCGTTATACGGGCTAGCTATTCTTTTACTCTTGATAAGACTTGATCTTTTTGCATTATGCCTAGCTTAAAGGCATAAAAGAAAGCGCTTTTGGGAGGCAGCCCACATGAATAAAATTTTATTTTGCTTTTGTTGTGTCTTGATGTTTTTACTACAGTAGCATCATCATTGTATCTTTGCTTTTCAATTTTGTGCCAAGTGTAGCCTCTGATTGCAAGAAAGTTCAAAAGTTGTGATGTGCTGTCCAGGAAACAGATTCTGTCCTTGGATAGAAAAATTCGTATAAAATCACCAGATCATCTTTTTGGTCTGAATGTTTTCGACAGCGTGCTCTATGTAATTGTCTTTCGAGCGTCTGTTCTGAGTTTTTTGATTAGAGTTGCAGAAGTGCCCCGAAAAAATCATTTACTACCTGCTGTTCTGTTTTTCACAGATTCTGTCCTGTTTTGCCTTTCCTTCATTTTGCAAACCTTGAGCTTGCTTTTTCTTTGCAAAAACCTTTTGGCAATCTTGAGAAACAGTAGACCTTCAAGAATATCCTTATTTCCAGCAAGGAACAATTATTTTATTATGGGTACTAACCTCGCTAATCAGATTATGATGAGTTATGTATGAAGGGAGTTTTCAAGTGTGCGAGGGAAGATGATAAAAAGATTCAGGAGTGTCAAACGCTCAAGCTTGGGGATGTCCCCATGCACCCCCAAGAAATATTCAAGGAGACTCAAGCGTCTAAGCTTGGGGATGCCCCCATGCATCCCCTTCTCCATCAACATTATCAGTTCGTTTTTCGTTCCACTATATTTTTATCACTGCATGTGTTATGTGCTATGCTTGGAGCGTCTTGCTTTTAGTTTTCTTTATCTTTTCATAACGAGTCAGAACTCAGCTTTCTTTATGTGGGAGAGAAACACGCTCCACTTCTACCTAGAACATAACATAGAATTTTCATGTCTATCTTTGCTGTGTGTGTTCTTTGTCTTTCAATAGCTACTATCATGCTTAGCTTTTAGTATTCATGCTTATCTTTTTAAAGAGCTTTTGTTTAGTTGGTTGCTTGAACTCTCTTTAGTTATCATGCTTATCTTATTAAGAGAGTTTGCTTCTGTTGCATTGGTTGATATGTCTATGATAAAGATGCTACGTGCATAATGGTGCTTAGTAGTTCATGTTTTCTTATGGTTAGTCTCAAATAGCTGGGGGTTCCCAATGTGTTATTGGAGTACCAACATGATTTGTTTGCCTATGATGTGGTATGGTTTAGTAATATCTTCCTTCGAGAATTTATTTTGATTGACTTGGCGTATGCTCATGCATATTTAAGACTGTAAAGAAAGTCTGTCAAGCCTTGATGATCTTTTGTTTCTGAGTAGCGATATAACTTCCATGCCTGATTCAATGTTGCTTTGTAGCTCTGCATGATTATGACCGTCATTGCTCTCTTAGTTGGTCGCTCCCAGTCTTTTGCTAACCTCCACCTGTACTAAGCGGACTGACTGCTTGTGCATCCAAATTCTTTTAAACCAGTTATGCCATATGAGTCCACCATACCTTCCTACATGGTATTTACCTGCCATTCCTAACGGAGACTTTCATGTACCATCTCAAAATTATTCAAAAAAAATGCATTCCTATTTTGTGCCTCTGTTTTAAGTTCATGAGGAAGTAGTAGTTAATTCATGATCTTTTTAAGTTGGACAAGCTTCACCCCGGGATTGCATGTATAATGTGCAAACCCATAATACGAGAAGGAACTGGCATTGAGTGCGCCCGGCTAAAAAATAATATAACAAACAAACCCTCCTTCATGCTTTGTTCATGAGAAATCAGAAAACTTTGGCAGTGATAAACAAAGGAGATTAAGAGGATGTGATCGTCCTCATTCGGGAGCCGTTCCTCGAAACTTGTCCATCTCAAGAAGTGATTGAGTTGTCTGCTAGCATTCGTCGACGAAACATGCATATTCAAATAAAAATAATTATTACCTCTGTTTTTAAAACCAAGAGCTCTGGTACATGTTTTGTCTTTGTTTCCGACTACGGGTTTTCAACCTTGCCAACAAAAGCCACGGTTCGAGAGTCTCCACCTTCTTTTAAAAGCACCAACTACTGAGAGCATGATTGTCATTCTGAGTGTAATGTGCATTGTCCCAAAGTAGCATTGTCTTTTGCATGATTGTGATATCGTTTATTTCGAAATCATTGTATCTAGTCATCAGTTAAACCTTGGAGGTGCCCCTGCATTTATGTTTTGCTTCACTAAAGGGGGCAAGTGAGATATCACTTTATCATATTTGCACACCATGCTCATTACAAATCTATTTGAGGTTTCAGTATCATATTGTAAAACTTTCAGTTCTTTGTGATTTTCTCATGAGGCAACTTAATTACTACAGATTCATTGTCTCAGTAAGCTTTTGTCATGTGACTATGAAAAGTCCTATATGGTTAATAGCATGTCACCACAGAAATTATTCTTGTTATCATTTACCTACTCGAGGACGAGCAGGAATTAAGCTTGGGGATGTTGATACGTCCAAAACGTATCTATAATTTCTGCTTGCTCCATGCCTCTTTTGGGTGATATTGCTATGATATTTATACACTTCCATACACTTTTGATTATATTTGGACTAACCTATTAACTCAGTGCACCCCAGTGCCAGTTTCTGTTTTCTGCTGTTTTTGTATTTCAGGTTTTCCCATTACGAGAACTGCCAGAAAAATCCCGGAAAAATTATATAAAAAATTAGTGTTCCAGAAGCTTCCCGGCACCCGAAGTAGAGCCGGAGGGGGGCCACCAGGGCTCCAGGCGCCCTAGTGGTGCGGCCCCCCTCCTGGCCGCGCCGGGGGGGGCGCCTGGGCCCCCGAGGCCTCCGCTGATGCCCCCCTTTGGCATATATTTATATCGTGTCCCGAAACCCTCGAGACGGGAATCCTTTTTCGCGATCTCATCTCTGTTCCGCCGCCGCCGCGCTTCCAAGATCGGGAGCACCAGGAGAACTCTTCCCAGCACCCTGCCGGAGGGAGGATCACCACCGGGAGCTTCTCCACCACCATGGACGCCTCCCGGATGAGTTGTGAGTAGTCTCCCTTGGACCATGGGTCCATGACCAGTAGCTATGTGATGTTCTCCTCCCGTTCTTGTGCTTCACTAATTAGTCCTCGTGAACTGCCCTACATGATCGAGGCACATATGTAATCCTTATGCTGTTGCTATGATGAGTTTGCTGGGATCCGATGGATTGTGAGATTATGTTCAGATTGTGTTTGAGTAATATATTTGATTCACCTCTTTTATATTTATGTTCGTAAGTAATTCTTGCAAGTTCTCCGTTGTTATTTATTGCTTTGGCCAAGTAGTAGGTAGTGACTCCAAGAGGGAACGTTATGCTTGATTGTGGGTTCATGCCCCTCGATGACTAGCTTGAGTGACAGAAACATGAGTCTAGGGGATGTGCTGTTGCCACAAGGGGGAAAACAACGGTGCTTGTGCCCGCGGGTGCAAGGATTGTTTACTTTACGCAAAGTTCTTTTAATGCAGTTGTCTGTTGCTTTGAGTTTACACTATGGGTGGGACTCGCAACTTAATACCAGCGAGATGTTCTGGATAGATATCTCAAGGTGGATGATTAGTAGTAGATGCAGATGGATTTCGGTCTACTTGCCTTGGCGTACCGCCCATGCTTTGAACCTCTACCTTTCTTGCAACATAGTTAGCATTGGTTTGCGCACATAATTCTGTCAATTGCCCAGCTGTAATTCGTTTACCTCACATAGATGTTTTATCGTCTTTTGGGAGAGAGACATCACTAGTGAACATCATGGGACCCCGGTCCATATTACCATCATTGATCACATCCGCTATTTACTTTCTGCTTTTACTTACTATTGCAGCAATATCTATCACTATTACCACTTGCGTTTGATCCTTTGTAAACGACAAGGCCGGAGGGATTGACAACCTCTTTGTACTCGTTGGGAGCAAAGTT
This sequence comes from Secale cereale, assembly GCA_902687465.1. Lineage (NCBI taxonomy): Eukaryota > Viridiplantae > Streptophyta > Magnoliopsida > Poales > Poaceae > Secale > Secale cereale. The sequence continues at coordinate 711,637,963 of LR738709.1, forward strand.
ATTTGTATCTGTGTGCAGGTCCATGTTGATTGCTAATATCTGGCACCGTTAGCAGTTGACACCTTCTTGTTGAAACTGGGAGTCTTAGGGAAATCGATCCTTGGTATCTTTGCCAAGGGAAAACTTCCGCTACACTGCATCTCAAACCTTCCACTTGGGGTAACCAACGAGGGGCGAGAAGCCATCACGAGGCAAGGCGTTTGCCGCGGCAAGCTTCCACTCAGTACCCACGCTCCAGCTCATCCACCCACGTGTCGCCCTGGGACCCTCCCAGGCGCATGTGGCGGAAGGCTGTGCAGCCAGGGGAACACAGTGGCAAGCTGCGATGACGAGGCCACCGTCGTGGCGGACGGAGGCGCCCTTGACGGTCACTTTTTGCACTTTTTGGGCGATGGTGACGGGCATTTAATGTCCTTGTCCCCTGCCGTCAGAGTTAGGTATAGAGCACTATGCATACACTGTTCCAACTACCACCCATTTTACACTTTTACCCTCGACTGCGTTGCCACCTGTCGGTGACCCCTTTGACCTATAAAAGGAGGCCCATGCGCAACGTAGAAGAGGTTCCGAACATCGATCATTCTCCACGCTCGGTCTAGCTAGCGGTTAGAGCATCCGGTAGCTCTCCTCGCTCCCGAGCCAAGAACTCAAGAACAAACCAAAGCAGGAGTAGGGTTTTACGCATCTGTGCGGCCCGAACCTGGGTAAACTGCTCGCGTGCTCGCCTCGATCCACTCTTTGTGCATCCTCCGCCCCCTTGCCGTACCGAGAAGGGGCTCCGGTCCCATAGGTGTTCGTGGGCGATCAGTTTCCCCGACATCTTTGGCGCGCCAGGTAGGGGAGGCCGACGAGGTTGTGTGAACCCGATCTGGCGTCTACGCGAGCTAGATCTTCACCAACTTCATCAACTTCAACATCTTCATCAGCATGCCGCCGAAGAAGAAGGCTTCGGAGGCAGCAGGCCCGTCCGCGTCGATCCCGCCACCGCCGGAGCCAACGGCTGGTGGGGCAGACGCCGGCGGAAGGACAGACGTCGGCGAGGAAACTCACGGCGCCGCCAAGTCCAAGGACAAGACAGACGACCGGGCGCACTCCAAGGCCTCGGCGTCCGTACACGCACCGCGTCCATCTCAGGAGGCGCGAGACCGGCAGCGGCGTGGTACTCAAGGTACCATACGCTTGCTGGGTCAAGGCCAAGGTGGCGGATCCCGGGACGCTCAAGGCCAGCATGCACACCAACATGCCGACACGAGCAAGGCACGGTCGCCGGGACGGGATGCTGCTCCTTCTAACGTAGTTAGAAGTCCGAGCATATCCCGCTCCTCGCACCGCTCGCCACCGCTCCCCGCCACTCCAGCAGAAGCTCTAGCTCGAGCTCAACTGCTCCTCGACTTCCCTCCAGCGGCAGACAAGGCCGACGACTGGAGGGCCACCATCCAAAGCCTCATCGCCTTCGCCAACGGCGACACTCCGCAACAGCCGAGCGCGTCACGGCCGCGGCAAGTTAGCCAGGCGCGGGCTGATGGCGACAAGACTGTTGGGGGTGCAACCACCGTGCACTCCCCACCACGAAGGCCAAGATCGCCGACTCACCAGATCAACATCGACGACGACTCTACGGCGTCATCGGATCCGCGAGCTCGCCGCGATCATTGCCAAGTTCTTGACGACCGACGACAAGAGGACGCTCGAACCCGCATCGAGCGCCGAAGAGAAGCGCGGCGACAATCTGACCAGCGCGCTGGGCCCGTTGTTGACATGCAAGCGCCAGGGGAACCAGGCGACCTACCGTACGCGGCAGGTTGCCCTGCGTTCACCCGTGAGCTGCGGCAAGTCCAGTGGCCCAGCATGAAGAACTTCAAGCCCGACGTACCCGAGAAGTACGACGGCAAAATGCATCCGTCGGAGTTCCTCAGCATCTACACCATCGCGGTGCAGGCTGCCGGGGGACGAGACGAGAAGATACTCGCCAATTACTTCCCGCTCGTGCTCAAGCCAAACGTCAGATCTTGGCTCATGCACTTGCCGGAGAACTCCATTTCTTCTTGGGCCGACCTGTGCCATCAGTTTGTCGGTGCCTTCACGGGTGGCCACAAGCCCCATGGCCAGGAAAGTGACCTTCACATACTTGCCCAGAAGGAAGGAGAGTCCCTGCGTAAATATATCCAGAGGTTCAGCCGCGTCCAGCACAACATCCCAGAAGTCCACCCTGCCGCGGTTATTAGCGCGTTCCATCAGAACATGCGTAACCGCCGGATGAGGGAGGAGATGTCGATGTGCAAGATCCGAGACATCAGTGAGCTTTATGCCCTGGCCGACAAATGCACCCGCGCTGAAGAGGGGAGGAAACTCCCCGGAGAGGATACTGGAGCAGGGGGATCCGACATCGAAGATGCCGCCCCGGCAAAGAAGAACCGGCGGCGGAACAACAGGAAGAAGAAGAACAAGGAAGTGCTTGTCGTCGAGCAGTCCGGCAAGGAGGCTGGCGCCAAGAAAGCCCAGACTGGTGGCTCCGGCAAGGAGACTGCCGCGTGCAACAACTGCCAAGCTGTGGCGGTCGCCGACAAGCAGGACGGCATCGACAAGCAGTATTGCAAGATCCACCGCACCAAGGGCCACGATCTTCAGAATTGCAAGAAAGTCGAATACCTCGTCGAGCAGCAGAAGACTGAGTACGAGCGACGCGACAAGGAGAAGGCCCAGGGAGGTGATGGTGGATCCGGCAAAAAGCGGCCATTCAACGGCCGGGGAGGACGCCGCGGCAAGGCAAAGCAGCGGCAAGGGGACAGACCTCCCCGCGGCCGCGACAAGGATGAAGATGAAGATGAAGACGAAGACATGGATGATGGAGATAACAGCGAGCAGGAGTTCCAGAAGGCCACAGAGGTTCTGTGCGTTGACGGGGGTGCTTCTCTGCATACTTCTCACCGCCAACTCAAGCAATGGGTGCGGGAAGTTAATGCGGCAGAACCTCCCGTCGAGTCGCGCAAACTTCTGAAGTGGTCCAGCACGCCTATCATCTTCGATATTGAGGACCACCCTGACCGCACAACTGCGGTCGGGTGCTTGCCGATGTTGGTTTCACCAACCATCCGCAACCTCAAGGTCACCAAGATGCTAATCGACGGCGGGGTCGGCCTGAACTTGATCTCCTCCGCTGTGGTTCGAAAACTCCAAATCCCCGACAGCAAACTCGAAGAAACCGGCACATTCCAAGGGATCAACCCGGGAAGGAGCAAGCCGAAGGGGAAGATTACACTGCCAGTGACATTTGGCGGAGAGCTGAACTTCAGGACCGAGAAGATCACTTTCGACGTTGCCGATATTTCGTTGCCCTACAATGGAATACTTGGCCGTCCAGCTCTCGCCAAATTCATGGCAGCCTCTCATTATGCCTATAACATGCTCAAGATTCCCGGCCCGATAAGCGTCATCTCTGTCCCTGGCGACAAGAAAGATGCCCTTATCTGCGCCGACAAGATCTACCGAGAAGCAGCAGCCGCAACAGATAGCAAGACACTTGCCACTGAAGCTCCCGGGGGAAGAAGACCAAGTCCGGCAAGAGCTCTGGAGCCCACTCCGGCAAACGCACCTCTTCGGAGTGCTGCGCTGCTGTCGAGGACGCACCATCGAGCTCCACCGGCAAGTGCAAGAAGACGATGGCAGCTCCACCAGAGACAAAGAAGGTGTCCGCCAAGGAGGAGGGCACTGGTGGTACTTTCACCATCAGTGTCACGCTCGATCCCAAATAGGAAAGCGCGCTCGTTGCTTTCCTGCGGGCGAATGTCGACGTGTTTGCGTGGCAACCGTCTGACATCCCCGGTATTCCCAGGAAAGTGATTGAGCACAAGCTTGCCGTTTGTCCTCACGCGCGGCCCGTCAAGCAGAAGGTTAGAAAGCAAGCAGTGGAGCGCCAAGAGTTTATCGCAGAAGAAATCAAGAAACTGGAAGCAGCAGGCCTTGTCAGAGGGGTGCTCCATCCGACGTGGCTGGCCAATCCTGTAGTCGTGCGAAAGGCGAACGGGAAGTGGAGGCTTTGTATTGACTTCACTGATGTGAATAAAGCTTGTCCCAAAGATCCATTTCCCTTGCCGCGCATTGACCAGATTGTTGACTCCACGGCTGGATGTGAGTTGCTTTCGTTTCTTGATGCATACTCAGGATATCACCAGATCTTCATGGCTGAAGAAGATGAGGAGAAGACATCATTCATTACTCCATGTGGCACTTATTGCTTCATACGCATGCCTTTCGGATTGAAGAATGCTGGTTCAACATTTGCAAGGGTAGTCCATACAGCTTTTGAGCCACAGATTCACAGAAATGTGGAAGCATACATGGATGACATAGTGGTTAAGAGCAAGGACAGGGCTACCCTAGTGCAAGATTTAGAAGAAACCTTTGCAAATCTGCGCAAGATCCAACTTAAGCTTAACCCTGAGAAGTGCGTGTTTGGAGTCCCCTCCGGCAAGCTTCTCGGGTTCTTTTTGTCTCAGAGGGGGATTGAAGCCAATCCCGACAAGATCAAGGCCATTGAGCAGATCGAAGCACCGAAGCGCGTCAAGGATGTACGAAGACTTGCCGGCTGCGTGGCTGCTCTCAGCAGGTTTATCTCTAAGTCTGAAGAACGCGCCCTGCCGTTTTTCAAAATTTTGAAAAAGGCAGGTCCAATGAAGTGGACTCCGGAAGCGGAGGCAGCGCTGCAGGACTTGAAGAGATACCTGTCCTCTACTCCAGTACTTGTCGCACCTAAACCACAAGAAAAGTTGCTGCTGTACCTAGCGGCAAACAATCAAGTGGTTAGTGCTGCGTTAGTAGCGGAGAGGGAGGCAGATGATGAGGCAGCTGCAGCGGCAAGCACATCCAGCGACAAGCAGGGAGCTTCCCCGACAAGCTCTGGTCCCGACAAGGATGGGTCTGCGCAGATGCAAGAAGAGGTGCGGAAGAGGATGGTGCAGCGCCCAGTTTATTTTGTCAGTTCCCTCCTGCAGGGGGCTAGGTCAAGGTACTCTGGGGTGCAGAAGTTGCTTTTCGGCCTTCTCATGGCCTCGAGAAAGCTGCGCCATTACTTCCAGGCACATGAGATAACAGTGGTCACTCGCTTTCCGCTAAAGAGGATATTGCAAAATCCAGAAGCAACAGGCAGGATCGTCGAGTGGGCACTAGAACTGTCAAGCTTTGGCCTCAAGTTTGAAAACACTTCAACTATCCAGAGCAGAGCATTGGCAGAATTCATAGCAGAGTGGACGCCAATGCCAGACGAAGAAATTTCAGAGACGAGCATCCCCGTCAAGGAAGCAAGCAGAGAATGGATAATGTACTTTGATGGTGCCTTCTCACTGCAAGGCGCCGGTGCCGGCGTGCTGCTTGTCGCGCCCACCGGGGAGCACCTCAAGTACGTGGTTCAGATGCACTTTCCCAAGGAGCAAGCGACAAACAATACTGCCGAGTATGAGGGTTTACTTGCCGGTCTCAGGATCGCAGCAGACCTTGGGATCAAGAAGCTGATTGTCCGGGGTGACTCGCAGTTGGTCGTCCGCCAAGTGAACAAGAACTACCAGAGTCCGTTGATGGAAGCTTACGTCGATGAAGTGAGAAAGCTTGAAGAACACTTTGACGGCCTACAGATGGAGCACGTTCCAAGAGCTCAGAACGACATCACAGATGGCCTGTGAAAGTGCGCCGCACTTAAGTTACCTGTGGAGCCAGGGATCTTCGTGCTCAAGCTGACTCAACCATCTGTAACACCATCAACTGGACAGAACAAAAAGAGGAAGTTGATCTCAGGTGACTACTTTCCGGCAGAGCTTCCAGAAGCCGCCGCCAAGAAAGTCCCCAAGATCAACGACAAGGATGCTGAGGAGCAATCCGCTCCGGCAAGTCCCAGGACTTGTTCCGTTGAAGCGGAAGCTCCCGACAAGTTTTGCTCCGGCAAGCTTGCCGGGGATCGTCACGCTCCGGCTGAGACACAAGTTCTCGTCGTAGAAGCGGACGTTCCCGCAGCAGTAGATGTGCCTTTAGTCCTTGTTGTCGAGCCACTAGCTCCAGCATGGGCACAGCAGATTGTCCGTTTCCTTCAAACAGGAGAACTTCCCGAAGAGCAAGAAGAAGCGGAAAAAGTAGCCCGGCAGTCAAGTATGTACCAGTTTGTCGGCAACGAACTGTACAGAAGAAGGCTCAACGGTGTGAAATTGAAGTGTATTCCCCGGGAAGATGGACAGAAGCTGCTGGCCGAGATACACGGAGGCATATGTGGCCACCACACTGGCGCAAGAGCACTTGCCGGCAAGGCTTTCCGGCAAGGTTTCTTTTGGCCAGAAGCCCTCCAGGATGCAACAGCAAAAGTAACCAAGTGTGAAGCGTGCCAGTTCCATTCCAAGCAGATACACCAACCAGCTCAAGCTCTCCAGACGATCCCTTTGTCCTGGCCATTTTCGGTCTGGGGGCTCGACATCCTCGGCCCCTTTCCCCGCGCAGCCGGGGGCTTTGAGTTCTTGTACGTCGCCATCGACAAGTTCACAAAGTGGCCAGAAGTGGAACCAGTGAGAAAGGTGACCGCACAGTCAGCAGTCAAGTTCTTCAGGTCGATTGTTTGCCGTTTTGGGATCCCTAACAGGATCATCACCGACAATGGCACGCAATTCACGAGTCGCACCTTCATGCAGTACGTCCAAGACCTTGGCGCCAATGTCTGCTTCGCTTTTGTTGCTCACCCGAGAAGCAACGGTCAAGCGGAGAGGGCAAATGCTGAAGTGCTGCGCGGCCTCAAGACAAGGACTTTCGACAGGCTACACAAGTGCGGAAAGAACTGGATCGAGGAGTTGCCGGCGGCTCTTTGGTCGATCAGGACGACGCCAAATCGAGCCACTGGACAGACACCCTTTGCTCTAGTCTATGGAGCAGAGGCAGTTCTCCCCACGGAACTCGTATACGGGTCGCCTCGAGTGCTCGCTTATGATGAGCTCGAGCAAGAGCAGCTGCGACAAGACGACGCGCTGCTCCTTGAGCAAGACCGTCTTCAGGCCGCTGTGCGAGCTGCTCGCTACCAGCAAGCTTTGCGCCGCTACCATAGCCACAAAGTCAATGCCAGAAGTCTCGAGGAAGGCGACCTTGTTCTTCAGCGCGTTCAGTCCGCCAAGAATTCCAACAAGCTGACGCCGAAGTGGGAAGGCCCTTATCGGGTGAAACGAGTCACTAGGCCCGGCGCTGTCCGCCTAGAGACCGAAGATGGCTTTCCGGTGAGCAACTCCTGGAGCATCGAGCATCTTCGTAAGTTTTATCCATAAGGCGCGGTTGCCGTGATCCATTCCGGCAACCACGTTTTGTACAAGTCTTGCCGCTGTTGCATGTAATCCTTTGTACAAAGCCGGGCGCAGACCCCGTGCATCGGTAAAATTTATGTGCTACGCACACCTTGTCATCTTCATGCTTTTTCGTATTCTGCATGTATTATCTGACACTTTGTGCAGCACCAAACCCGGTAAGCAATAACGAGCCGTAAGGTTCCACACCTGCGTTTTCTCTTTTTTCTTTTTTCTCAAGGAGAAGAAGGTTCTCTCGTGCACAAGTTTGCCGGGAGGGAAAGGAGAAGATAGTGGTGCGGACCAAGTGCCGTTCAAGAAAGCCTTGCCTTGCCGGGAAGCGAACAACACAAAAGCTAAGTTGCCAAAGTTTGAGCAATCAAAATTTTAAACTTTTGAGTTATCTTCCTTGAACGGCCGCGCTTTGTATGGAAAACCTGTGCGCGGAGGAACCAACTCGTGGCTAGCCGCGTCCTTACTTTGTTTCGAGCACGCTCAACGGCTTAAGTGTGCCGCGACAAGTGTCGCGCCCTTACTTCGTTTTCGAGTTCGCTCAACAGTTTAAGTGTGCTGCGACTAGTTACGACAAGGTTTCTTGTCGGTAACGGCACTGCCAGCAGGCTGCTGAAGTTCCGCACTCAGCGCTCGCGGCAAGGGTGCCCGCGCCGGCAAGTTCCCTAAAAGCGTGGGGCAGAAACATACAAAGCAGGGAAGTCAAGTAAAGGAAATAACATTGCATCCAGTACCTAAGATAAAGTTATATTACAAAATGACTTGTCGCAGTTCTAATAGACTATTGTCCGTAACATGGTTAACAGCGACAAGGGAATGAAGAAAGCAGACAAGACTAATCCGCGCGGTCGCCCTCGACCCTCTTGATGTCGCCCACCTTGTTCACGATGGGCGCAACGAGAGCCTTAAGTGCCTCCTGGTCAGCGTCCGGCGGCAAGGACCTCAGGACGTTGGCGAGGTTGAGGCCTGGGTTGCGGAACGCTATCTTCATCAGCACCTTCTCCAGGGCGCCTGCACAGAGCCTGCGCGACTCGTCCGCCAACTGCTTGGGGATCTTCTCCCGGAGTTGTTGGAGGGCCGTCGCCACACCCTTGAAGAACAGAGTGAGCTTGGCGCTGGCATGGAGGTTCTCGTCGGTGGAGTGCCCGAGGTACTCCGCCCCCAGCTCCGCCAGCTCCTTGTCGATGTCTGCGGCGGTGTTGACAAGACCTTCGGTCCATAGCTCGACAGTCCGCCTAAAGTTGTTCTGCGAAATGGCGGCACTGTCCAGCAACACCTTCTCGGCCCTGAGTTCCTCCTTCAGGGCCGTCTCCCGCTCCCTGGCGCCGTCCAGCGTCATGGTGAGAGTGGACAGCTTCAGCTCCAGATCGGCGATGGAGTCCTTGGCGACGGCGAGCTCCTTGCCCTTGTCGGAGAGGCGGACCTGCAGCTCGGAGTGGTTGTGGGCGTCCTTCTCCCTCTCAAGCTTGAGGGCGGCAACCTCCTCGCCGCTCGTCTTCAGGTTGGCCTCCAGCTGCGCCACCCTCTGCTCCAACTCCCTCTTCGCGGTCTCGGCGGCCGCGGCAGCATCCTTCGCCTCTTGGAGAGCTCCGCCAAGCGACCGCTCGCGCGCGGCAAGCTCGTCCTCGTGGCTATCGAGGTCGACTTTCCGCTGCGTCAGCTCGCCTTCGCTCTTGGACAGCTCCTCGGCGGCGAGACACTGCTGCTCCTCCGCTTCAGCCTTCTCCAAGATAAAAGCCTGCTGCGCCTCGGCAAGCTCCTCCCGCTCCTCCGCCAAGGATCGGAGAGCTGCTTGGTTGGCGGCCCGGAGCTCTTCTGCACGCTTCTCCAAGTCACCACTCGCCTTGGCGGCCAGAGCCTCTCGGGACTCCAGCTTCGCCTGCCGGGCGTGATACAGAGACAGAAGCTTGCGCAGCAGCCGCTCCTCCTCGGGCTCGCTGCTGCTGCTCGGCGCATCGACGATCTTCAGTCCAGCGGAGGCGAGGACTTCCCCGTCGAAGACCTCTCCCTCGACTGGCGCCCTGGACATGGACGCCCATGGGAGCTGGATGAAGACGTCGTCCCCGGCCTTCAGATAAGCGCTTGGCTCGGGCTCGTCAGAGCTGGGGGCTGCGACGGCGGTGGAAGGCTCGGCGGCCGGCGTAGCGCCTCGCGCTCCTGCGGCCCCAATGCCGTCAGTGCGGTCGCCAGCCTCTTCGCCAGCTGCCGCGGCGGCAGCCTTGGCGACCTCTGCCCCAGCGGGATCGTCCGCGCCAACCGTCTCTTCAGCAACGACGGCGTCATCGGCGGTGACCTCCGTCTCCATGGGCTCGGCTGCGGACGGGTCTGACGAAAGAAAAAAAAAAGAAAAACAGTCAAGCAAATATCCAAAAAAAGAAGATCAAAAGAAGAAAAGTCCAAGGGCTTACCTGCGCAGGCCGGCTCCTCGGCGAGGTTCCTCGCCGGAGAGCTCTCCCTCGGCGGCGTGGTGGTAGTTCCCGTCGGCGGAGGGTCGCTAACGCCCTCCCTTGGCGGGGTGCTCGCCCTTGGCGGGGTGCTCGCCCTTGGCGGGGTGTTCTCCCTTGCCGGGGAGCTCCCCCTCGGCGGTGTAGTCGAGGCGTGCGGCACGTCGGGGGCGGTCTCTTGGCGCTCCTGATGCTGCTGCTCTGCTCCTGCACAAGTCAACAAAACAAGATATCAGCAAGGAAGGAAGACCCACGCGCGCCCAACAAGCGGAAAGTGGACAAAGAGCTTACGCTGGGGGCTGCACTGAAGACCAGTCGCCGGGTCCGGCAAGCTCGTCTCGGGCGCGCCCCTTGCTGTTGCGGCGGGCTCGTCCTCGATGACGATCACCGGGACCTTGGCCCTCTTTGCCGCCCTCTGGGCCAGAGTTTTGAAAAGGACAGGTTCAGAGTCAGGCGAAAGAAATACAAGACAAGAAACAACAGAAATCAAAGAAGTACAAAAATTGCGAAGACTTACTCTTCTTCCTCCTCGTCGGAGCTGAGTGCGGAGAAATCAAAATCCGGCTCGCGCGTCACGACGCGAGGAGGCGGAGGGGTGGGCTCCCTCGGCCGCTTGGCGGGAGCAGGGACAGTGGTCTGAGAAGACCCCGCTCCGGTTGCCGCCGAAGCGCGAGGGGCGGTGGGAGCAGGAGCGCCGGTCCGGGAAGATCCCCCTCCTGTTGCCGCTGAGGCACGAGGCACTCCCTTGGCGGCCTTGCTTGTCGCGGTGGTGCGCGCCGCGCGGCGCTGCGGCTACTGGCCCGCCTGCCACCCCGTCGCGTCTGCGGCCTTGCGGAGGTGTCTTCTTGTCGGAGCTGGAGGACTTGCTGGTGGCGGCGAGCTGCCCGAAGACGAGGAGGAGGAGCCGATCTCCAGCGAGCCGCTCGAGTCTTCGGCAGGCTCGCTTGACCCGGCACCCTGTTCGGCGGGCCCGCTCGACTCGACACCCAGCTCGGTGGGCTCGCTTGTCCCGGTGATCGGCCCGGCAAGCATCCCCGCTTTGCGAAGCTCTTCCTCCTCGACGAGGCTTGTCGCCTCCGCTGCCTCCGCCTCCTCCACAGTGTACCCAAACTCACCCGTGGCCCTGGCTGCCGCTGCCTCTTCCAGTCTGGTGGCAATGTATGCCATCTCCTGATCGGTGGTGTCGCGGGTGAGACCTTTCTTCTCATCGGGATCGACTGGCTGCTCCACCAAATTGTTGAAGAATGTCTGCACAGCCTCGTCGGAAGGTTCTTGCCAAGTGGGATCGATCCCGTGGGAATCGCACAGCGGCATCACCACACGGATGGCGCTGAGCGCAGAGCTGTTGCACAGCGGGACGACACCTCGCGGCAATGTGAACCACTCGGGGTGAGCAGAGTCATACTTGAACAATGCTTGGAGCATCGCGTTGAGCTCCAGCACAGTGAAATTCTAGTTGAGACCCGGGCGCAGCCTCATGATGTCTGCCGCGTTCTCGAACTCCCAAGCAGCCCTTTTCCTCTCCTGCAAGGGAGCGATGCGGCGGCGGAGAAAGTCTGCTCCGACTGCACCTACGGTGAGCTTGGCTTGCCAAAGGCGAAGAATCCGGGTGGTGGCGATATTCAGTCTACTGTCCTCCGGGGCCAAGTCGCTCCAATCGTTGCCGCGTACTACTGGGGCTTGGCGCCGGGAAGTGAATGGCTGCGGGTCATCCTCTACAATCCAACACCAGTTGGCTCTCCACTCATCCCACTTGCCGCGGAGCTCCCCCTCCAAGTAGGCCACTTTCTTGTGGGTCCTAGAAATCCAAGAGATTCCGCCAGACAGAGGCGACCCTGCCTCGACTCGGGGCGTGAAATAATGGCGGAAAAGAGCTACATTGGGGTAGACTCCGACAAAGTTTTCGCACAGATGTGCGAAAACGGCCATGGTCAAGATGGCGTTGGGGGTGAAGTCAAGGAGATGAAACCCGTAGGTATTCATGATGTCGCAGAAGAACTCGGAAAAAGGCGGGCAGAGCCCGCAGTAGAAGAACAAGCCAAAGAAGGCGTAGCCGGTCGGGAACATCTTGCAGGCTATGGCGGGGAGTACCTTGGTGCGCGGATGCGCCTTCGTCTCCCTCGACCAGAAGAGGTAAAAGGTATCCCTAAGCTCCTCCGCGTCAAGCTTTGGCGGGAAAACCGCCATCTTCTTCCGCATTGTTGCTAGCCGCTGCGCCTCGGCGCACTTCGCGGCCTTCGCCTTCTCGCCTTTCGGAGCCATGGCGGGGACGGCGGGGGAGGCCGACGGCGCTGGTGGTGCTGGTGGCGGCGGAGGAGGCGGAGCGCTGCTCCCTTTCGACCTTGGGGGAGGAGGAGAGCGGCGGGGGTTTCTGAAGGATGAAGAAGCAACGAGCGAATGGAAGGAACTGCCCCTGTCCCCCCCCCCCCGCTTTTAAGGGGGGGAGAGGGGGACGTTCCGCATTTCCCATTAAAGAATCGGGCCACGATCTCTCCCACGACGCCATGATTGACGCGTGCCGTTAGGGAGGGGTGCGGTGGATACGGAGTGGGATACGGCGTGCCGCGGGCCGCGCGCGGGCCCGTGCTCTGTTGTGGGCCTGGCCCAACAGCGCTCGGCACCGTGTGTGGCCCAGACCCGGGGGCTCCTGTCGGTGTACTAAAGTAAGGGTACCTTAGTATCCCGAACTTGTGCACGTGCAGTTGTAGCGTCCCGCGGCAGGGCTAGCCAGGCTACCGCCAAGACCCCTCGTGGATCCTTTAGAGCCATTCGAGAACAAAGTATCCGAGTCCAGAAGACAAGGCCCCAGCAAGAGGAGCTTGCCGGGAAGGCCACTCAAGGCACAGAATCACTCAAGACACGAGACCCCGGCGAGAGGAGCTTGCCGGGAAGGCCATCCAAGGCACATCAAGAAGCTTGCCGTGACGCACCACGCGTCCCGGCAAGGACCGGTGAGCGACAAGCTCCCGAAAGCGACAAGCTAGCCACCGCGGCAAGGCGTTTGTCGCGGCAAGCTTCCACTCAGTACCCACGCTCCAGCTCATCCACCCACGTGTCGCCCTGGGACCCTCCCAGGCGCACGTGGCGGAAGGCTGTGCAGCCAGGGGAACACGGTGGCAAGCTGCGATGACGAGGCCACCGTCGTGGCGGACGGAGGCGCCCTTGACGGTCACTTTTTGCACTTTTTGGGCGACGGTGACGGGCATTTAATGCCCTAGTCCCCTGCCTTCAGAGTTAGGTATAGAGCACTATGCATACACTGTTCCAACTACCACCCATTTTACACTTTTACCCTCGACTGCGTTGCCACCTGTCGGTGACCCCTTTGACCTATAAAATGAGGCACATGCGCAACGTAGAAGAGGTTCCGAACATCGATCATTCTCCACGCTCGGTCTAGCTAGCGGTTAGAGCATCCGGTAGCTCTCCTCGCTCCCGAGCCAAGAGCTCAAGAACAAACCAAAGCAGGAGTAGGGTTTTACGCATCCGTGCGGCCCGAACCTGGGTAAACTGCTCGCGTGCTCGCCTCGATCCGCTCTTTGTGCATCCTCCGCCCCCTTGCCGTACCGAGAAGGGGCTCCGGCCCCATAGGTGTTCGTGGGCGATCAATTTCCTCGACACCCCCCCCCCCCCCAAGAAGATTTGCAAGACAACACATGCATAGACAGTCAACGTAGTTGTGTTGATGATGAGCATGTCTCTCCTAGTGCACATCACAGGTGCTCCCTCTAACTTGGCACTGTTATATGTGGTTGCATGTTATGTATGATGTCTAGCTTGTATTGCTTCTAATTTTGTTGAATTCCATCTGCTTACTTTACACATTATACTTGTGAATAAGACACGTGTTCCTGTTTCTAGAACATACAATATCTGTCTATCACACCATGTTCTTACAACAAAGTACTACTATTATGTAACATGCAACAATCACTTATCATAAGAAACGTTTGACTTGGGAGTGTGATATAGGTTACATCTCGCATTCTTTTCTAGCTTGTACTACTTCTAATTTGTTGAAATGGCACTTATGACGAGACAATTTTAACTTGGTAGAGTGATATTCGTTGCATCTTTCATATGGTGTCTAGCTTTCATTGCTTCTAATTTGTTGAAATGCCTTCTCCTTAGTTTACACATCATAACTGTGAATATGCAATGATGTGAATATGCAATGGCACTAATGACGAGAGACCTTTAAATTGGTAGTGTGATGTTGTTTGCATCTTGCATATGATTTATTTCTTGTACTACTTCACATTTGTTTAAACGCCATTTATGACAAGACACTGTTAACTTGGTAGAGCGATATTTGTAGCATCTTTCATATGGTGTCTACCTTCCATTGCATTGCTTCTAATTTAGTGAAATGTCATCTGCTTAGTTTACACGTCATAGTTCTGGTTATCTCATGCCGTCCTGTTTTTCATACATATTACATCCTCCTATCATGTGGTTGTCTAACATCAAAGTTAAGTTCTTCTGTACCACGCATCAATTTGTTCTGAAGAACTAAATTGTTATTCGTTTTTCTTGTCGGCTTGACTTAACATGGCACAGAGAAAGAGGAAGGAAAACAGAATGACAGGGAAAGGGAAGCGGAAGAATCCTGCAGATTCTGCTGGTACTGATGGTGCAATAGAAGGTCAAAGTCCAGCAAAAAATTGTACAAACAGGGCATCCCGTGCTACACGAGCTGCGGAACAAGCCAAACGGAAACCAATAGCTGCCACCAAAAAAGCAGAGACAGCCCTAGTTGTTGCAACACCTTCCACAGTACCACCAGCTGCACGAGTTACTCGTTGGTCAACTCAGCTAGCAGCACATTCCCAAGCTCCCTTGCCACCTGACACTACTTCCAAAGCACTCTTGACACAAGACGAGTTGGCAAGATCAGATGAACTTTGTGAGCTTCAACAACAAGAAGGTAGTTGCTGGAGTCAAGTTACAGTTGCATGCTTCTTTATATGTAGTCTCACAGTTTGATGTACACTAACACTATGTTCGTTGTTGGACTAGCACCAAGGTGCAAGAGGAAACAAACATCAGGGATAATTCTCGATAGGTTAACTAAATCTAGAGGAGGAAGAATGGAGATCCGTTTTGAGGCAGGTTTAAAAAGGCCATGTGATGCTATAGAGTCAGCCAAGTTAGTATCAGAGGCAGCGATTGCCGTTAGGTGTCATGTACGTATCCTCCCAACATGGATTCAGTACAGGAATGACAAAGACAAAACCCAGCTCAACACCTTCCTCGACCATTTATCTGTAAGTATGGTTATGTATGGAAACTAGTAATATCGTCTTGCTCTGTCCCATACTTTCTAGGTTGCTGATAATGAGACTCCCATAATTTTCAACAGATGAGATTCAAGTTGGATAGCCAAGATGATGCAACCAGACAAGCTTGCACCCATGTTTTCAAGTCTGCTCTATGACAGTATCGGTATAACCTGAGGAAAACTCACTTTGAAGGCAAAGGCTAATAGTGAACTTGCCCAAACATCTGTAGTGGAAAATATATCGGATGAAGACTTGAGAGGCCTCGTTAAACACTATTCTGATCCAAAGTATCAGGTACATTATTTATATATATATATATATATATATATATATATATATATATATATATATATATATATATATATATATATATATATGTGATCAGATCACATGTTGAAGTCCTATTTACGCATGTGCCTCACAAATCTATCTTCTTGTAGGTGAACTGTTCAAAGAACAAGGCCAACCGTATGAAAGTGAAATTCCAACAGACGACATGATCTCGTAGCTATATTGCACACTGCGAGGCTCTTGTAATTAGCTGCTATTTCACACTTTTCGTTGTACCATATTATCATATCTATATTGACTTGTTCCAAATGCAGAGGAAAGCCCGCAAGGACCAAAAAGTACCTGTAACACCTCAAAATTTTTGGTTTGGTTTTTACCAAATACTTTATTTGATTTAAAGGAGGTTGTTTAAAAAATTTTTTAGAGGGGCTCTCCTTCTCAAATTTTGTTTATGACAAAATCTTTTATGAGTCCTTCTCAATTTTTATTCTGGTCTTGAGGGTCTTTCAACTTGTGTTGGTTCAACACAATTACTTTTGGATCATTTTTTTTACTATTTCTTTTGTTAAAAAGAATTCCTTTAAATCCTTGGATTTATCCCTACCTATTCAAAAATACTCTCCTGCCATGACCTATGTGGATAACTTCCTTCCAAAACCTTCTTCCCTACCTTGGGTCAAGTTAAGCATCATTTCCAGCAAGTTTCAACTTCCTCTAGATTTTATTTATATTTATTTAAACCACCAAATATTTTTCTGTCATTTATTTGGACCCTAGTGGTTTACAAAGGAACTACTAGATCCTTTTTGAATTTTTACTCCAAATAAATTCCTAGGGCTAGTCCTTAGTACCCTCAACTCATATCCATCAAGACCTACTGGTCATCAGTTCAAAATTTTCAAAATATGCTTGCTGCAAGTTTGGAGCAGATTTGCCATTTTTGGTGAAATTCATTCTTTCTTCTTTCCAAAAATTCTGAGGAAATTCATACAGCCTCCAGATGCATCAAAAGACCCCCTCACCAAGTCCCAGCTCAAGAAAAATCTTCCACATGCATCAAACATTTCATCAAGCACCTTACATGCACTGTTCCTGTTAAGTTTCAGAATTCAGTGTTGAACTTCAGTTGACAGTGTCGTTTTCTTCAGTCGCCGTCGCCGATCTCGCCAGTGCCTCGCTTGGCCTCTTGCGCCCTGTTCCTCCTCCTTATCCGTGCGCCGCATGGTCGGTTGGCTGGACGTGGGCGTCGGTGCTGAGCCGTCCCGTCGTCTCCGGCGAGTCCAGCGGCGACAGTACCGCCCGTGGCGGCCATCAGGGATGAACCCTGCAACACGGCGCCGCTCCGCACCGCCCAAGCCACCGGTGGCCTCCGCGTGTCCATCATTCCCCTCCGAGAGCGCTGCAGAACCGTCGCCGTGGCCTGAGTAGCGCAGAGCGCGCTCTCTGCCGCCGGCGAGCCCGTGAGCGCCGTTCCGTTGAAACAGCGGAGCAGGCCAAGTGCGGACGAGCTTAGACGCGGAATGGAGCCAGTGGACCCCTCTGAAGATGCTCAGCCACCTAAACCACCAGCCCGACCCCTACCTCGCCGTAATCCCTCGCCGGAGATATTTCGGCCGCGGCACCTCCCTCGCCCGCCTATAAATAGGGCTCCAGAGACGCTGTGAAGCCACCGCGTCCACCACACATCACCACAACCTCGCCAAAACCACTCAGGGGGCCTCGGAAGGGCCTTCTTCCCCGACTCCGGCCGCCCCGATCCGCTTCGGGCTCCGGCAAGGTCCGCTCTGGTGAGAGCACCTCCGCTCCCCAAACTCGGTCAGCAGCCTCCTAGTCCACC
Source organism: Secale cereale (assembly GCA_902687465.1). NCBI lineage: Eukaryota > Viridiplantae > Streptophyta > Magnoliopsida > Poales > Poaceae > Secale > Secale cereale. Next base: position 711,655,130 of record LR738709.1, read on the forward strand.
ACCTCGTCTAACCCAAGCTTCAATTTGTAGTCAGAAGCCCCGTCCGGTGAGATCCATCATCGCCCGACGCCGCCGTCCGCCGTCGAGGAAGTCGCCGTCGTTGTGGTGCCTCCCTTCGGTCACTTCCACCACCCACCGACGCGGAAGAACCTCCTGAACACGCCGGTACCTCCCTCTTTCTCTGCCTCGCAGTGGTTCGTCGCCGGCGATCACCGCAGGTCTCTGGCGCCGGCGAACTCTGTTTCTCCTTTTAAACCTGACATGCGGGACCCCCTGTCAGCCTTTTCTTTTATTCGAATCGTTTTCTGAAAACGCCTTCGGGCAAAGTACGCTTTCCTTTCAGTTCGGCGTATTTTCATCCGAAGCGTTTTCTGTTTATTTAAACTACCCCCTGGATAGTTTCTGTTTCATTACAGACTAGTCCCTGGGTTTGTTTTCTTTATAACTTTTAAACTAAAAAGGATTTTTAGTTGATTCCTTTTCTGTCATCTTCATAATTCTGCCTAGTTTTTTATCATATTTATTTGAAAAATATTTGGAACACTTTTTGCGCACGCACGTATTTACGTAGTATTCGGTTTCTTTTTATACCGTAGATACCGACGGAGGTGACGGAGCCGCAAACTTCGCCGAACTAGACTCCGACTACTCCGAACCAGGCAAGCATGTTTGAACTTTTGATATGATGAGTGTTTTTCATGTTTGCTAGAGTGGCTTTTCTTATGGCATGTTTATATAAGCATGGTTGAATGTTATATTTCATGCAAGGTAAGTTGCAAGTGAGATACAAACTTGATGAGACCGTGATATGGAGAAACAACCTAGTCATGTTGTGGCATGATAGGTTGCAAGCTGGTATTGTTGGAGCATGCCAGTTCCTTAACAACTGTTTAACTCCGGTGTCAACGTGGATCAAGTCTCGATCCCGTTCAATTCTCTTTTTGTGCTGCCACATGTTTTCTTCAAAGAATACGGTTTAGTAAGTTGCAAACCTCTTTCTCGGTACACACCAAATAGAGAGGCCGTGATGAAGGTTCCATGGCCCTGGATTAAAGCCGTCATCCGGTCAGGGGGCATGGGTGTTTCCGGTTGGGACCGAGAGGGGGGCACCCCTTAGAGCGCGCGATATAAATTTGATCCCATGCTATTCGAGGAGTGTCCTCCCCGCCTCAGGAGTTTTTCTTGAACGTTGCCTAGGGTGATTCCTGGCAACGGAATGTGGAATGGGTGTGTACTGGTTAGATGTGTTTTCTTCTGAAATATCGTGAACGGAACTAGTCCTTAGTGACTACTGAAATCCGTTGGCTGTGGTAAAGTACAAACTCTGCAGAGTCAAAACCATTCGCACAACCAAGTCCTTGGTCGAGGACGTTGGTTAGCTGATCCGTGTCAGTCTCAGTGTCAGGGCAAAACCCGGTTGAATGATACTTCTGTGAATGGACTAACCTGTTTACTTTTATGTGCTGAGTATTCCTTAGGATGGTACTACCTCCAGGAACTACTCGAATTTTCTTTGTTTGATATAAGCCCTTTATGTGATGTCGCCCAGACGTCCGACTGTGGCATCCTTGTTATTTACTTTTGATATAAGCCCTTTATGTGATGTCGCTCAGACGTCCGACTGTGGCATTCTTGTTATTTACTTTTGATATAAGCCCTTTATGTGATGTCGCTCAGACGTCCGACTGTGGCATTCTTATTGTTTACTTTTTGATATAAGCCCTTTATGTGATGTCGCTCAGACGTCCGACTGTGGCATTCTTGTTATTTACCCTTGATATAAGCCCTTTCTGCGGTGTCGCCCTGACGCCCGACTGCGGCATGTTTATTCCATTTTACCTTTCGAGGCGTCGCTTCAGACACCCGATCGGTCTTTAGTTGTTCTTTTATATTGCAGTGCTAATCGAATTACTCACGTGTGCATTATTGATCGTGAGCATCATGTTTGCATTTGTTATATCTTATGTCCAAACTGTCTTGCGAGTACATTCAAAGTACTCACCTGGCTTGTTGATTTGGCCAGATGTTGACGAAGGCGATCTTATGGATGAAGAGTTCGATAGCGAGTCCGACGCCTAGAGGAGTCCCAGTCAGTCCCTTGCGATCCTGGAGTTGGTCACTTGTATTATATACGCTTCCGCCACCATAATAAAAATCATCAAGCCTCACACCGACGCTTGATGAGTGTAAGATATCGGAGTCACGCCACCCACATCACTGTGATATATCCACTACCACTATATCCACGAGTTAATAGTTATGCCACCATTTCCCTTTGTGTCATAACCGCCTTTATGTGCAATATTGGCGTGCTTGTAATAAATTGTTGAGTAGCCTCAGCTCAACCCTGTATAATATTTAGTACTTCTGGATTTTCTGTATCAAGGATTTGTCTGCCAGTATGGAGGTTTTCTCTATACTAGTTTGATAAAAGGGGCGATTTTTCAATAAGTGTTTTATTGGAAAACCGGTCCTGACAACCTTGGTATCAGAGCCAGGCTGACTGTAGGAAGCCATTAGGTGCGCTCGCTAATCGGTTATTAGCGTAATAAGTGCTATTTTAGCAATTGGCAAATTGTAGCAATTTTTCTGTTAGTCATCATAAATTTATGATTTGACTATCTGGAATTTTTGTCTACTTTTGTAGATGGCTGGCCGCGACTGTGAATCACAGGTGTTCGCCAATGTGCCTGAGGGGTTTATCAAGCTCCTCGCTTTCATCACCAAGATCGCGATCGGGCCATCAACTCGTCCGGAGTACACGCTCTACGAGCACAGGCTTAGCGACAGCGTGTCTATGCACCAGGCTGCGGTGCAATTCAAGGGAGGACGTTCTGTATCACGACACCTCCGATTTGTCGGGAGGGCCATGCCTACGGAGAGGCATGCCATGCAGATGGCTGCCCGTGAGGCAATAGCTCGTCTCCGGGATGCTCTTCCTTCGATGAAGGCTCGTCGCTACCGCTACCTCCCATGCCACGTGCCATACACTTGTCACTATGCATTTGCTTGCACTAGGGGAGAGCGAGATGATGCTATTGAGATGCTTGTTGAGTATCTCAAGGCTCTTGAGGCAGCTTTTGATAACCTCGTGGACGACTATGTGGCTGCCCGTATGGACTCAGTCGAGGGCTGTGTTGCCAACAGGAGGGAACTGCTCCATACAGCACCACCACTGTCATATATCTCGTCCTCAGCATCCTATGCACCTGCCATCCGAGCCACCGCTCGCCGCCTACCTACCACTGAGGAGTTTGACCAAGTCATTGCTCCTACCCCAGTTCGTGCTGCACCGCCTACCACACCCGTTTCAGCCGCACAACCCAGTACTCTGCGCCTAGAGCCTATTAGTGAGGAAGAAGTTGAGTCCCCAGCAGCACTGGGACTTACCCTCGGCAGGCCAAAGGAAATATTTACCATCTCCGACTGAGTGCGCCGAGCAAGCCGTGTGTTGTACCTGCTTGTATGATATGTTTATATGTATATAGGCTGGATGAGAAGTAGTTTGTGTGCGCATCGTGTAGGAACTCGGAGAAGTGCACTAGCCTGAATAACATGTCAGGAGTGTGTACGCGCATCCTGAGTGAGATATTGTATAATTATAACTTGCTTGTAAGATACTAAGCGGTCCTTCTCCATGCGCAATCAAGTATTTTCCTGAAAAGTCTTGGAAGTTTTAAAATTTCCTGCCTTTGCAAAATTATTTATTTTTGTTACTCGGTTTATCTCATGAGTTTGCAAAATACCCCAGAGTGGAAAATGCATCGTCCCTGGACTCGTTCCATGCAAAGCCCGCCGGAAGAAAATCATGGTACCCGGACAGGTAACAATTTCACACAGGGGCAGTCAAGTCAGCAAGACAGCGAAACAGCATTTTCTCAAGTATGCCGCCTTTATGAGCAAAGCCAGCAGCATCATCAAGAAATGATGAACCACATTATCAACATGAGAAATCACCGAGAACCATATCAGCAGCATTCCAAATTGGCTGAACTACAAAAGACACGTCCCCCAACCTTCTCTCACACTGACAAACCTCTTGAGGCTGATGATTGGCTACGAGACATTGAGAGGAAATTAATTATTGCACAGTGTTCAGATCATGAGAAAGTACTGTATGCACCTCACTACCTTACAGGAGCAGCTGCGTCATGGTGGGAAAATTTCCTACACATGCAGCCTAATGAAAACAACATCACCTGGGAGGAGTTTAAGGAAAATTTTCGCGGGGCGCACATTCCCAGGAGTATTAAGAAGATTAAGAAGAGAGAGTTTGATGACCTCAAGCAGAGAAGCATGTCAGTGACTGAGTACAATTGTCAGTTTACTCAACTATCTCGTTATGCCAACGAAGAACATATGACTGAAAATAAAAAGATGGAAAAATTTCTGGACGGTCTAGCACCAGCACTTAAATGCCAACTGGTCGTGCACACCTTCCCAGATTTCAAAACACTTGTGGACAAAGCAATTACCTTGGAGAATGAACGCCGCAGCTTGGAGGACTTTCGCAAGCGCAAGCGGGACAAGACTTCTCAAACTCGCAACAACCGGAACGAGATTGATTCTCGGAAAGATGGAGCAAACAAATCCGCAACCAATGTTCCACGCTCAAACAAGAATTTCCATGCAAGGGATAAAGATTTTACGTATCACCCAGGCGTTACTTGCTTCGCTTGTGGAGAGGAAGGACACTATGCCAAGCAATGCCCAAAGCCAAGAAACTCGGCCCCCAAGACAAACAATGGTGGAAATAATTCAGCCCCAAAGCGTAACAACTTCAATCCCAGCAACAATCACAGGAAGGGTCACGTGAACCATGTGACCAAGGAAGAAGCGCAAAATGCTCCGGATATCGTACTCGGTACGTTTCCTGTCAACACAATACCTGCCACGGTTTTGTTTGATTCTGGAGCTTCTCATTCGTTCATTTCAAAGAAATTTGCTTTGCAACATGGTTTTCCGATTCTTCCCTTGGAAAATTCTCTGACCATCAAGTCCCCCGGGATTAAGCAAATTACCCAAAGTTATTGCCAAGGTGTGGTTATTGAGCTTGAAGGATTAAAGTTTCGAGCAAACCTCATTGTATTGGAAAATAAGGGACTGGATGTTATCCTAGGAATGGACTGGTTAACCACCAACAAGGGATTTATCGACTGTTTTAATCGGACTGTGATCCTCACTCATCATCATGGGAAGACGGTAAAAATCGCAGCCCAAGAAAGACCAGTATCACTACGACCTAGATTGAACAAGGTGGATATTTCAGATTTAAATAAAGTTCCAGTGGTATGTGAGTTTTCTGATGTATTTCCTGAAGAGCTACCAGGCATGCCACCAGACCGAGAGATAGAATTCATTATTGAACTAGCACCTGGAACCACTCCCATTTACAAGAAACCTTATAGAATGGCACCTTCCGAGTTGGTAGAATTGAAGAAGCAAATAAAAGAATTACTGGACAAAGGATTTATCCGGGCCAGCTCCTCACCTTGGGGTTCGCCAGTATTATTTGCCAAGAAAAAGGATGGGACACTGAGATTATGTATAGACTATCGAGCACTCAACATGGTTACCATCAAAAACAAATATCCGATGCCACGGATAAATGATTTATTTGACCAGCTTGCACAAGCCAAGGTTTTCTCAAAGATTGATTTAAGGTCGGGATATCATCAATTAAAAGTACGGACAGAAGATATCCCTAAAACAGCATTCACTTCCAGATACGGGTTATATGAATTTACAGTGATGCCGTTTGGACTGACGAACGCCCCCGCATATTTTGTTCACCTCATGAACAAAGTATTCATGAAATTTATGGACAAATTTGTTGTGGTGTTCATTGATGATATTTTGGTATATTCCAAAACACCAGAAGAACATGCTGAGCATCTCAGAATTGTGCTGGGAGAATTAAGGAAGCATCAATTATATGCCAAATTCAGTAAATGTGAATTTTGGCTAAAACAGGTTGGTTTTTTGGGCCACGTATTAACCCAAGAAGGCGTTGCCGTGGACCCAGAAAAAGTCAAGGCCGTACTCGACTGGAGACCACCAGCCAACGTAACCGAAGTACGAAGCTTTCTGGGAATGGCTGGATATTACAGAAGATTTATTGAGGGATTCTCCACCATAGCAAAACCTATGACACAGCTACTCAAGAAGGATAAGAAATTTGTGTGGACTGAAGATTGCGAGAAAAGTTTCCAAGAACTCAAAAAGAGATTAACAACAGCACCAGTATTGGTCATACCAGACATACACAAAAATTTTGAAGTATATTGCGACGCATCCCGGAAGGGCCTCGGATGCGTATTAATGCAAGAAGGCAAAGTAGTCGCATATGCTTCCAGGCAACTGCGAAAGCATGAAGAAAACTATCCCACTCATGACTTGGAATTAGCGGCAGTTATTCATGCACTCAAAGAATGGAGGCACTTTTTGCTTGGAAATCGTTGTGAAATATATACAGACCATAAAAGCCTCAGATATATTTTTACACAACCAGAACTCAATTTGCGACAACGACGCTGGTTGGAATTAGTAAAAGACTATGATGTCGGCATTCACTACCATCCAGGAAAGGCAAATGTAGTGGCAGATGCTCTCAGCCGCAATCCAAGCTCAAGCAACGACAGTGCACAAAACTTGAGACCTGAGTTTCAGAGGGAGTTTGCCAAACTCAACATGGTGTTGGTCACTGAAGGCTCTATATCAAATTTAGAAATACAACCCACCCTATTGGAACAAATTAAGAAAGCCCAGCATGGACACCCCAGCATCGAAGGCATAAAAAGAAAAGTGAAACTGGGCAAAGCCTCGGAATTTGTCGTAGACAGTGAGGGAATACTATGGTACAGGGACAGGCTTTGCGTGCCAAATGTAGAAGACCTCAAACAACTAATTTTGACCGAAGGCCATACCGCTCCATATTCCATCCACCCCGGAGGAACAAAAATGTACAAGGACATTCAGGAAAGGTTTTGGTGGCACGGTATGAAGAGGGATATAGCCACATTCATTGCCTGTTGTGATTCATGTCAGCGCATTAAAGCCGAGCACCAAAAACCAGCAGGACTATTACAGCCAAACAAGATACCTGAATGGAAATGGGACGAGATTGGAATGGATTTTATTGTCGGACTACCGCGGTCACGACACGGAAATGATGCCATATGGGTCATCACAGATAGGTTGACCAAGGTGGCACATTTTATTCCGGTAAAGACAACCCACACCACTCAGAAGCTTGCCAAGCTTTACCTCTCCCGTATTGTTTGTCTACATGGAGTCCCAAAGGCCATAATATCCGACAGAGGCACTCAATTCGTCTCTAAATTTTGGGATCATTTGCAACAAGCTCTGGGAACTCAACTAGTATTCAGCACGGCATATCACCCACAGACTGGAGGACAGACTGAACGTGTAAACCAAATTCTAGAGGACATGCTGAGAGCATGTGTTCTCACTTATGGAACCAGTTGGGAAGAAAGTTTACCTTATGCCGAGTTCGCATACAACAACAGTTACCAATCCAGCTGTCGGTGTACTAAGGTAGGGGTACCCTAGTACCCCAACTTGTGCACGGGCAGCGGCAGCTCCCCGCGGCAGGGTTCACCACGCGCTTGCCGGAGACCTTCCTGCCCTTTATCTAGCCATTCAAAAACAAAGTATACAAGACAGAAGACCAAGACCCCGGCAAGAGGAGCTTGCCGGGAAGGCCGTCCCAGGCTCGAGATTGCTTAACTAGCACGAGGCCCTGGCAAGAGGAGCTTGTCAGGACGAATAGAAGATTTTATCTTAGAAGACCCGGCAAGGGCTCGGGGAGCGGCAAGCTTCCGGGCCCGGCAGGGTCGAGATCCCCGGCAAGGTGCTTGCCGGGGGAGGTGCGCTGTGTGCCCGCGCTCCAGCTCATCGGCCCACGCGTCGCCCTGGGGCCACTCCAGGGACGCGTGGCGGATGGCTGTGCAGCCTGGGGGACACGGTGGCACTCCACGGCAGTGGATCCATCGCCGTGGCAGACGGAGACGCAACGGCGGGAGCTTTTGGGGTCGACGGCGACGGGCATTAAATGCCCTTGTCCCCCACTGTTAAAGTAGGTATAGACCACTGTTCTGTACTGTAGCTCCACTATTCCCGCACTGTTACAACTACCACCTCTTTTACATTTTTACCCCTTTCTCCTACGTTGACACCTGTCGGTGACCCCTTGCACTATAAAAGGAGGCCCATGCACAACGTGGAGGGGGTTCGCAACTTAGATTACTCTCACGCACGGTGTAGCTGCTTCTTCAAGCTCCCGAGCGCTCAACTCAATACACAACCAAGCAGGAGTAGGGTTTTACGCATCCGTGCGGCCCGAACCTGGGTAAAACTGCCCGCGCGTCTGCCTCGATCTGCTCTTCGTGCTCCCTCCGCCCTCGTACCGCACAGACAAGGGGCTCCGGTCCCATAGGTGTTCGTGGCGGACAGTTTCCCCCGACATAGAGCCGGCGGCGGAACAACAGGAAGAAGGGCAAGAAGGAAGTGCTTGCCGTCGAGAAGTCCGGCAAGGAGGCCCCCGCCAAGCAAGCGCAGGTTGGCGGCTCCGGCAAGGAGCCTGCCCCTGCGGCGGCGGCCGACAAGCCGGGTAACTCCGACAAGCAATACTGTAAGATTCACCGCACCAAGGGTCACGACCTCTCCAACTGCAAGCGCGTCGAGTACCTCGTCGAGCAGCAAAAGGCTGAGTACGAGAGGCGCGACAAGGAGAAGGCCCAAGGTGGCGGGGAAGAGCCCAGCAAGAAGCGGCCATTCAATGGCCGGGGAGGACGCCGCGGCAAGGCTAAGCAGCGGCAAGGAGATCGACCTCCCCGGGGCCGCGACAACGACGAAGACGACGATGAAGACATGGAGGACGACGAGAACAGCGAGCAGGAGTTCCAGAAAGCCACGGAGGTCCTGTGCGTCGACGGTGGCGCCTCTCTGCACACCTCCCACCGCCAGCTGAAACAGTGGGTGCGTGAGGTGAATGCGGCAGAGCCGCCCGTGGAGTCGCGCAGGCTCCTCAAATGGTCCAGCACGCCCATCATTTTTGACCTTGAGGATCACCCTGACCGCACCACGGCGGTCGGGTGCTTGCCGATGCTGGTTTCCCCCACCATCCGCAACCTCAAGGTCACCAAGATGTTGGTTGACGGCGGGGCCGGGCTGAACTTGATCTCCTCTGCTGTGATCAAGAAACTCCAGATTCAAGACGGCGAGCTCGAAGAGACCGGTTCATTCCAAGGAATCAACCCGGGAAGGAGCAAGCCCAAGGGAAAGATTACTCTGCCGGTGACCTTTGGCGGGGAGCTCAACTTCAGGACTGAGCGCATCACCTTTGACGTTGCTGATATTCCATTGCCCTACAATGGGATACTCGGCCGTCCCGCCCTCGCCAAGTTCATGGCAGCTTCCCACTATGCCTACAACGTGCTGAAGATGCCGGGGCCGATAAGCGTCATCACTGTCCACAGCGACAAGAAAGACGCGCTTATTTGCGCCGACAAGATTTACCGGGATGCGGCAGCTGCGGCCGAGAAGGATACTCTTGCCGCTGAAGCTCCCGGGGGGAAGAAGACGAAGACCAAGTCCGGCAAGTGCTCTGGGACCCACTCCGGCAACCGCACCTCTTCGGAGTGCTGCGCCGCCGTCGAGGACGTTCCATCGAGCTCCACCGGCAAGAGCAAGAAAGGAATGGCTGCTCCTCCGGCAACCAAGAAAGTGTCCGCAAAGGAGGATGGCACTGGTGGTACCTTCACCATCAGTGCCACCCTTGACAGCAAATAGGAAAGCGCGCTCGTCGCCTTCCTGCGGGCGAATGTCGATGTGTTTGCTTGGCAACCATCTGACATCCCCGGTGTTCCCAGGAAGGTGATTGAGCACAAGCTTGCTGTCTGTCCTCATGCGCGGCCCATCAAGCAAAAAGTGAGGAAGCAAGCCGTGGAGCGCCAAGAGTTCATCAACGAGGAGATCAAGAAACTAGAGGCAGCAGGCCTAGTTAGAGGTGTGATCCATCCGACGTGGTTGGCAAACCCAGTCGTCGTGCGCAAAGCCAACGGGAAGTGGAGACTGTGTATAGACTTCACTGATGTCAATAAAGCATGTCCCAAGGATCCTTTCCCTTTGCCGCGCATTGACCAGATCGTTGACTCCACCGCCGGATGTGAGCTACTCTGTTTTCTTGATGCATACTCAGGCTATCACCAGATTTTCATGGCCAAGGAAGATGAGGAGAAGACTGCATTTATCACTCCATGTGGCACTTACTGCTTTATCCGCATGCCATTTGGACTGAAGAATGCAGGCTCAACTTTTGCAAGGGTAGTGTACACTGCTTTTGAGCCACAGATCCACAGGAATGTAGAAGCCTACATGGATGATATCGTGGTGAAGAGCAAGAGCAAAGAAACACTGATTCAAGACTTGGAAGAAACGTTTCAGAACCTGCGCAGGATACAACTCAAGCTGAACCCCGAGAAGTGCGTCTTTGGAGTTCCCTCCGGCAAGCTTCTCGGGTTCTTTGTATCACAAAGGGGGATTGAAGCCAACCCCGACAAGATCAAAGCCATCGAACAGATAGAAGCTCCAAAGCGCGTCAAAGATGTCAGAAGGCTTGCAGGTTGCGTTGCTGCCCTCAGTAGGTTCATTTCAAAATCCGCAGAACGCGCCCTACCTTTCTTCAAAATCTTGAAGAAGGCATGTCCCATGAAGTGGACTCCGGAAGCGGAGGCGGCGTTGCAGGATTTGAAACGATACCTGTCCTCCACTCCTATACTTGTCGCACCTAAACCACAGGAAAAGTTGTTGCTATACTTAGCGGCGACCAACCAGGTGGTTAGTGCTGCGTTAGTAGCGGAGAGGGAGTCTGACGAGGAGACAGCATCACCGGCAAGCGAATCTAGCGACAAGCAGGGGGCTGTCCCGACAAGCTCTGGCCCCGACAAGGAAGACTCTGCGCAGGAACAAGGAGAAATACGGAAGAAGATGGTGCAGCGCCCAGTGTATTTTGTAAGTTCCCTTCTCCAGGGAGCTAGATCAAGGTACTCTGGTGTGCAAAAATTGCTTTTCGGCCTCCTCATGGCTTCAAGAAAGCTGCGCCACTACTTCCAAGCCCATGAGATAACGGTGGTCACTCGCTTTCCATTGAAGAGGATATTGCACAATCCAGAGGCAACAGGCAGGATCGTCGAGTGGGCACTGGAACTGTCAAGCTTCGGACTCAAGTTTGAAAGTACTTCAACCATACAGAGCCGAGCTTTGGCAGAATTCATTGCTGAATGGACCCCAACGCCCGACGAGGAAGTTCAAGAAACAAGCGTACCCGTGCAAGAAGCGACAAGTGAATGGGTAATGTATTTTGACGGTGCCTTCTCGCTGCAAGGCGCCGGTGCCGGCGTGGTACTCATCGCGCCCACCGGAGAGCACCTCAAATATGTTATCCAGATGCACTTTCCCAGGGAGCAAGCGACAAACAACACCGCAGAATATGAAGGCTTGCTTGCCGGCCTCAGGATTGCGGCCGAACTTGGGATCAGGAAGCTGATTGTGCGGGGTGATTCTCAGTTGGTGGTCCGACAAGTTAACAAAAGCTATCAGAGTCCTTTGATGGAAGCATATGTCGATGAAGTGAGAAAGCTTGAAGAGCACTTTGAAGGTTTGCAGATGGAGCACGTCCCAAGAGCCCAAAATGAGATTGCAGATGGCCTTTCAAAGTGCGCCGCAATGAAGTTACCTGTGGAACCAGGGACCTTTTTGCTCAAGCTGACTCAACCATCAGTTACACCATCAATTGGACAGTCCAAGAAGAGAAAGTTGGTCTCCGGCGACTACTTGCCGGCGGATCTTCCTGAACCCGCCGCCAAGGTTCCCAGGATCAACGACAACGCTGAGGAACAGTTTGCTCATGCGAGCCCTCGGGCTTGTACAGTTGAAGCAAGTGTTCCCGACAAGCCTCGCCCCGGCGAACTTGCCGGGGGACCGTCAGCTCCGACAGGACCAGAGGTCTTTGCCGTAGAAGCTGGGGTTCCCGCAGCGGCCCTCGAGCCTTTAGTCCTTGCCGTCGAGCCCCGGGCTCCGGCATGGGCACAGCAGATCGTCCGTTTTCTGCAAACTGGAGAACTTCCCGACGACCCTCAAGAGATAGAGAAGATAACCAGGCAGTCGAGTATGTATCAGTTTGTGGATAACGAGCTGTACAGAAGAAGACTCAACGGTGTCAGGTTGAAATGCATCTCCAGAGAAGATGGACAGAAGCTGTTGGCAGAAATACACGGAGGCATATGCGGCCACCACATTGGCGCAAGGGCGCTTGCCGGGAAAGCTTTCCGGCAAGGGTTCTTTTGGCAAGAAGCCCTCCAAGATGCAACTGCACTAGTAACCAAGTGTGAAGCGTGCCAGTTTCATGCAAAGCAAATACATCAGCCAGCTCAAGCTCTCCAAACAATCCCTTTGTCATGGCCCTTCTCGGTCTGGGGGCTCGATATCCTCGGCCCTTTCCCTCGCGCTGTCGGGGGCTTTGAGTACTTGTACGTCGCAATCGACAAGTTCACAAAGTGGCCAGAAGTGGAGCCAGTGAGGAAGGTGACAGCACAGTCAGCGGTCAGGTTCTTCAGGTCGATTGTTTGCCGTTTCGGGATCCCTAACAGGATCATCACCGACAACGGTACGCAATTCACTAGTCGCACCTTCATGCAATACGTCCAAGACCTTGGCGCCAAGGTCTGTTTCGCTTCTGTTGCTCACCCGAGGAGCAACGGCCAAGCGGAGAGGGCAAATGCTGAAGTGCTGCGCGGACTCAAGACAAGGACCTTTGACAGGCTGCGCAAGTGCGGAAGGAATTGGATAGAGGAGCTCCCGGCGGCTCTTTGGTCAATCAGAACGACACCAAATCGAGCCACCGGACAGACACCTTTTGCTCTAGTCTATGGAGCAGAAGCAGTTCTCCCCACGGAACTCGTATACGGATCTCCTCGAGTGCTCGCTTATGATGAGCTCGAGCAAGAGCAACTGCGGCAAGATGACGCATTGCTCCTCGAGGAGGGACGTCTCCAGGCTGCTGTACGAGCTGCTCGATACCAGCAAGCTTTGCGCCGCTACCATAGCCGCAAAGTCAAGGCCAGGAGTCTCGAGGAAGGCGACCTTGTTCTTCGGCGTGTTCAGTCCGCCAGGAATTCCAACAAGTTGACGCCGAAGTGGGAAGGCCCTTATCGGGTGAGACAAGTTACGAGGCCCGGCGCTGTCCGCCTCGAGACCGAAGAAGGCTTACCGGTGAGCAACTCCTGGAACATAGAGCATCTTCGCAAGTTTCACCCCTAAGGCGCGGTTGCCGTGATCCGGTCCGGCAACCACCTTTTGTACAAGCCTTGCCGCTGTTGCATGTAACCCTTTGTACAAAGCCGGGCGCAGACCCCGTGCATCAGTAAAGATTTCGTGTTTTCGCATCGATTGCCTTTCGCATGCTTCTCTTTGCTATTTGCATGTTTTATTTGGCATTTGATGCAACACTTAGACATTCGGTAAGCGCTATTACGCCGAAAGGCAATATGCTTGTTTCCCTCTCCTTTTCCTTTTTCTCTTAAGCAGAAGGGACGTTCCTCGCGCACAAGTTTGCCGGGGGGGAAGGAGATGGAGGAGGAATTAAGTGCCGTTCAAGAAAGAAGAGCCTTACCGGAAAGCAAACAACATGAGCAAGCAGCATATGAAAGATAAGTTATTAGAATTTGACCAGTTCAAATTTTAAATTTTGGTTGTCTTCCTTGAACAATCACACTTTGTATGGAAAACCTGTGCGCGGAGGAACCTACCCGTGGCTTGCCGCACCCTTATCTTGTCTTCGAGTCCACTCAACGATTTAAGTGAGCTGCGACAAGTGTCGCGCCCTTGCTTCGTTTCCGAGTACACTCAGCAAACTAAGTGCGTTGCGACTTGCTGCGGCGAGGTTGCCTGCCGGCGAGGACCTTGGCCAGCAGGCTGCTCAGGGTCCAGCGCTCAGCGCTCGCGGCAAGGGCCCCTTGCCGGTAAGCTCCCCGGGAGCGTAGGGTGAAAAACATACAAAGTCAAAGATGGGAACAAGGAAGATAACATTGCACTGATTGATTGAAGTAAAGCAAATATCTTACAAGGATAACTTGTCGCAATGGACTAACGAGTTCATAACATAACGTGCAGCAACAAAAGATAAAGATAAATGGGGCCCTAGTCTACGCGGTCGCCCTCCTTCCTGCCAAGCTTTGCCACCTTGGCGATGATATGGCCGACCTGCTCCTTCAGGGCCTCCGTGTTTGCATCCGCCGGCAAGCTGCGAAGAACGTTCGTGAGGTTGATCCCCGGGTTGCGGAACACGATCTTCGTCAAGACCCGCTCCAGAGTTCCTGCGCAGAGACGGCGCGACTCCTCGGCCAGCTGCGCGGGGATGCGGTTCCGGAGACCTGCAAGGGCCGGAGCGACGCCTCTGAAGAAAAGGCTGAGCTTGGCGCTGTGCGGGAGGTCTGGATCCGGCGAGTAGATAAGATGTTCTACCTTCAAAGCAAGCAACTCCTGGTCAATGTTGGATGCAGAAGAAACCAGCTCTTCGGTCCACACCTCGATAGTCTGCCGGAAGAGCTCGGAGGCCTTGTTGACGCTCTCCATCAAGGTTCGCTCCTTGCGGAGCTCATCCTTCAGCTTTGCCTCCTGGGCCCGGGCAGCATCAAGCGATTCCTTCAGGGTGGTGACCTTCAGCTCCAAGTCTTCAATGGAATCCTTGGCGGCCTTCAGCTCGTCACCCCTCTGGGACAAACTCACCTGGAGCTCTGAGTTGGTGTGAGCATCCTTCTCGCGCTCCAGGATGAGCGCGGCAACCTTCTCGGCGCTCACCTTCACCGCCTTCTCCAGTTGTTCAACCTTGGCGGCAAGCTCCTTCTTGGCGTCTTCCGCGGCAGCAGCAGCGGCTTTCGCCTCCTTCAGCTCCCCGCCAAGGGCAGCCTCGCGAGCGGTAAGGTCCTCCTCATGGGAGTCGAGATCCACCTTCCGCTGCGCGAGCTCTCCTTCTCGCCGGGACATCTCCACCCCGGCGAGCCGTTGCTGTTCTTCAGCCTCGGCTTTCTCCAGAAGCCACTCTTGATATTCACCGGCGAGACGCTCGCGCTCCTCCGCCACCTCGCGGAGGCCCGCCTTGTGGGCAGCGCTGAGCTCCGCCGCACGCTTCTCCATTTCGGCGGCGGCCTGGGCAGCAAGGGCTTCCCGGGAGGCAAGCTTCGCCTGCCTGGCCCGGTAAAGGGCCAGGAGTTGGTGGAGAAGCTTCTCCTCCTCGGGCCCATCTCCTTCGCCGGGCGCCTCGACGACTGTCAGACCCGCGGAGGCGAGGACTTCTCCGTCAAACGCCTCGCCCTCCGCGGGAGCTCTTGATGAAGACCCCCAAGGCACTTGGATAAAGACGCCATTGGGGGCACGAAGATAGTACGCCTGCTTCTCGCCGGTGGAGGGGCCGGCGGCCGGTGTAGCATCCGGTGCTCCCGCCACCTCCGGGTCGGCGGTGCGGTCGCCATCCCCCTCCCCGGTCGCGGCATCAGCGGCCGGAGTGGCCTCCTGCGCGGCCGGCTCGGTGGCCTCGGTCGCCTCCTCGGTGGCCTCGGCCATCTCCACGACGACGGGAACGTCATCGCCGCCGCCCTGCGCGCCCTCCTCATCCTCGATATTGATGACCTCGGTCTCCATCGGCGCGGGAGGAGGAGGAGGAAGATCTAGGAGAAGAAGAAAAAGAAGTTCAAAATCAAGCAAAGATCCAAAAAGAAGCAAAGTCAAGAAAACCAAGTACATAACGTACCTTGGCGGACGTCCTCTGCGGCGGGCTCCCTTGCCGGGGAGCTCGGCCTTGGCGGAGTGGCCGTCCTCGCCGGGCTGCTCGCCCTTGGCGGGGTACTCTGCCTTGGCGGAGTACCCGCCCTTGGCGGAGCGCTCTCCCTTGCCGGAGAGTTTTGCCTTGCCGGGGACGGCGGGGCCTGCGGCTCCTCGGTGACGGTCTCCGGGCGCTCTTCCCGCTGCGGCTCCACCTCTGCACAAGAGAAGATAGAAGAACCAAGACATTCAAAAAAAAAAAAAGAGATCAAAGCCCTAAGCGCGCCCCGACGAGCAAAAACAGTAAACCTCTAACTTACGCTGGGGGCTGCGCTGGGGGCTGCTCCCCGGAGCGGCACTCGGGTCCGGCAAGCTCGGCTCCGGCGCGATCCCTGCTTCCGCGACGGATGGGTCTTCTACGACCTCAACTGTGGGCACCCTGACCCTCTTCGCGCGCTGCTCCAAGGTCCTGCAATCACAAGCAACAAGCAAAGTCAAGCGTCAGCAACAATCGAGATATAAAAATCAAGAAGGAGTAAGGTCTCGGGTCCTTACTCTTGGTCCTCCTCGTCGTCCTCGCTCAGCGCGGAGAAGTCAAACTCCACGGTGGGCGCGTTAGCGCGAGGAGCGGAGGATGAAGATTCCCTCGCGCGTTTCGGAGCCACCGGGGCTGGGGGCTGCGTAGGCCCAGCCCCTGTGGTGGCCGGCGCCCGAGAAGTGGGCGGAGCAGCTGCTCCGCTCCGAGAAGATCCTTGCCGGCTCGGTGCCGGCCTGCGGGACGCCTCCGTCGTGGTCCGCGCGCGCGGGGCCTCTGCCGTGGCCGGCACGCCGGTCGCCTTTGGCACGGCTTGGCTCGGCCGGGGAGCTGCCCGGCGAGCTGGCTGTTGCCGGGGCGCTCGCGCCTGCTCCCCCGTCGCCGCCTTGCGGAGACGCTTCAATGGGGACTGCTTCGGGCTCGCCGGGGGCGGGGAGCTCTCCGACGAGGAGAGGTCGTCGGCGTAGAGCTCGGTGGATCCGCCGGTGTCTTCCTCCTCCTCCTCCTCTCCCTCGGCCAGTTCGCTGGCCCCAGCGCCTTGCACTGCGGGCCCCTTCCCCTTGGTGGCCCCGCTTCGTCCGGCGCCTTCGCTCCTCGCGGCACCCCTGCTTCCTCCGGCTGTGCCCTCCATTGCCGCGGCCTCCGTCGCGATCCCATTGATCCCGGAGTGCCTCAGCGAGGGGACCCCGGCGAGCGCGTCGGGAGGGAGCTCTAGCAGCTTGCGAATCTCCTCCTTATCCGCCTGGCTGGAGGCATCCGCGGCTTCCGCCTCCGCGGGTGTGTATCCAAAGTTTCCCGCCGCCGCGGCTGCGGCGACTTCTTCAGCGCGAGAAGCCATGTAAGCAATCTCTTGGTCGGTGGTGGCCCGCGTGTGCAGCTTGAGATCATCCGTCTTCTCCAACACCTCCGCAAGGTTGTCGTAGAACTCGAGGACGTCGATAGGCTTGGGCGCAATCCACGTGCGCTCCAATCCATGAGAGTCGCACGCGGGCATCATAGCGACAAGGCGATCCCGGGCGCTGCTGGCGCAGAGCGGCACCACTCCCCGGGGAGCGCGGAAGTACTCGGGGTGTGCCGGGTCGAACTTGAAAAGTTCCCTGACCATACCCCGCAGCTCGAGTGTTGTGAAGTTAAAATTGAGGCCGGGGCGCAGCCTCATGATGTCTGCCGGGCCGCCGTATTGCCACGCCGGCCTTTTCCGGTCTTGGAGGGGGGCGATCCGGCGACGAAGAAAGTCCGCGCCCACTTCAGCAACAGACAGCGGCGCCATTCGAAGACGAAGGATTCTGACGAGAGCGATATCCAGCTTGGAATCGTCGGAATCGAAATTACTCCAATCCCTGCCGCGCACGATGGGCGATGTGCGCGGCGCGGTGAAGTGTTGCGGCCGCTCCTCGACGACCCAGCACCACTCCGCACGCCATTCTTCCCACTTGCCGCGGAGCTCCCCCGGCAAGTAGGCTGATTTCTTATTCAGCCTAAACACCCAAGAGATTCCTCCGGAGAGGGGGGCGTCGGCCTCTACTCTGGGGATGAAAAAGTGCCTAAAGAGAGCTACGTTGGGCTGGATTCCTACGAAGTTTTCGCACATGTGTGCGAAAACGGACATGGTGAGGATGGCGTTGGGAGTGAAGTCGAGGAGGTGGAGGCCATAAGTATTCATGATATCGCAGAAAAAGTTTGAGAAGGGAGGGCACAGACCGCAGTGGAAGAAGGCTGCGAAAAAGTAATACCCGCCGGGGTAGTGGTCCTTGGCGACGGCCGGGTAGACGCGCGTGCGGGGATGCGCTGGGGTCTCCTTGGCCCAGAACAAATAATATTTGTTCCAGAGCTCCCGCACGCCGAGCTTCGGCGCGAAGACAATGTGCTCCTTCCGGTACGCGGCGAGCTTCGCCGCCTGATCTGACTTCTCCCGCTTGGACTTCTCCGATTTCGCCTTATCGGTCTTTGGGGCCATGGCGGACGCGGTGGAAGGAAGGGGACGAAGAGCTTGGTGGTGGCGGAGGAGTAGAGGCAAAGCGCAGAGGAATCTAAGGAAGAAGACGATGGCAATGAGTGCGCAGGGAGGGGAACCGCGCCGCTCTCTCTGCTTTTATGGGAGAGTGGGGGGCGTTTCGCCCTTCCCATTAAAGAAATCGTGGGCACGTCCCATCCCACGGCGCCGCAATCGACGCGTGCCGTTGCCGTGGGGTGCGGCGGATATGGAAGTGGATTCGGCGCGCCGCGGGCCGCGGGTGCCCGTGCACTGTTTTGGGCCTGGCCCAACAGCGCTCGGCACCGTGTGTGGCCCAGGCCCGGGGGCTCCTGTCGGTGTACTAAGGTAGGGGTACCCTAGTACCCCAACTTGTGCACGGGCGGCGGCAGCTCCCCGCGGCAGGGTTCACCACGCGCTTGCCGGAGACTTTCCTGCCCCTTATCTAGCCATTCAAAAACAAAGTATACAAGACAGAAGGCCAAGACCCCGGCAAGAGGAGCTTGCCGGGAAGGCCGTCCCAGGCTCGAGATTGCTTAACTAGCACGAGGCCCTGGCAAGAGGAGCTTGTCAGGACGAATAGAAGATTTTATCTTAGAAGACCCGGCAAGGGCTCGGGGAGCGGCAAGCTTCCGGGCCCGGCAAGGGCGAGATCCCCGGCAAGGTGCTTGCCGGGGGAGGTGCGCTGTGTGCCCGCGCTCCAGCTCATCGGCCCACGCGTCGCCCTGGGGCCACTCCAGGGACGCGTGGCGGATGGCTGTGCAGCCTGGGGGACACGGTGGCACTCCACGGCAGTGGATCCATCGCCGTGGCAGACGGAGACGCAACGGCGGGAGCTTTTGGGGTCGACGGCGACGGGCATTAAATGCCCTTGTCCCCCACTGTTAAAGTAGGTATAGACCACTGTTCTGTACTGTAGCTCCACTATTCCCGCACTGTTACAACTACCACCTCTTTTACATTTTTACCCCTTTCTCCTACGTTGACACCTGTCGGTGACCCCTTGCACTATAAAAGGAGGCCCATGCACAACGTGGAAGGGGGGTTCGGTTCGAAACCTAGATTACTCTCACGCACGGTGTAGCTGCTTCTTCAAGCTCCCGAGCGCTCAACTCAATACACAACCAAGCAGGAGTAGGGTTTTACGCATCCGTGCGGCCCGAACCTGGGTAAAACTGCCCGCGCGTCTGCCTCGATCTGCTCTTCGTGCTCCCTCCGCCCTCGTACCGCACAGACAAGGGGCTCCGGTCCCATAGGTGTTCGTGGCGGACAGTTTCCCCCGACACCAGCCTACAGATGGCACCTTTTGAAGCCTTGTATGGGCGAAGATGCCGTACCCCATTAAATTGGTCGGAAACAGGAGACAGCCGTATCTTCGGCCCAGACATGCTCAAAGAAGCTGAGGAGAAGGTTAAATTAATCAGGGACCAACTCAAGACAGCCCAGAGCCGACAAAAGAGTTATTATGACCAAAAACATCGTGAAGTCAGTTTTGAACCCGGTGAATATGTGTATCTAAGAGTATCCCCTATGCGGGGCCTGCAACGATTCAAGATTAAAGGAAAGCTAGCACCACGTTTTATTGGACCTTTCCGGGTGACTGCACGAAGAGGCACAGTAGCCTACCAGCTAGATCTGCCAGAAGAACTGTCCGACGTCCATGACGTGTTCCACATATCACAATTGAGGAAATGTGTAAGCAACCCAGAGAAGCGTGTATCTCATGAAAGCATTGACGTGCAACCAGATCTCACCTACAGGGAACATCCAGTAAAAATATTAGAAGAGTCTGAAAGAAGAACCCGCCAAAAGACAATTAAGTTCTTCAAGGTTCAGTGGAGCAACCACACCGAAGATGAAGCGACTTGGGAAAGAGAGGATTTTCTTCGGGCAGAGTACCCACACTTATTTAAGGATCAGCTGAAATCTCGGGGACGAGATTTTTCCTAAGGGGGTGGGTGTTGTAACACCTCAAAATTTTTGGTTTGGTTTTTACCAAATACTTTATTTGATTTAAAGGAGGTTGTTTAAAATTTTTTTTAGAGGGGCTCTCCTTCTCAAATTTTGTTTATGACAAAATCTTTTATGAGTCCTTCTCAATTTTTATTCTGGTCTTGAGGGTCTTTCAACTTGTGTTGGTTCAACACAATTACTTTTGGATCATTTTTTTTACTATTTCTTTTGTTAAAAAGAATTCCTTTAAATCCTTGGATTTATCCCTACCTATTCAAAAATACTCTCCTGCCATGACCTATGTGGATAACTTCCTTCCAAAACCTTCTTCCCTACCTTGGGTCAAGTTAAGCATCATTTCCAGCAAGTTTCAACTTCCTCTAGATTTTATTTATATTTATTTAAACCACCAAATATTTTTCTGTCATTTATTTGGACCCTAGTGGTTTACAAAGGAACTACTAGATCCTTTTTGAATTTTTACTCCAAATAAATTCCTAGGGCTAGTCCTTAGTACCCTCAACTCATATCCATCAAGACCTACTGGTCATCAGTTCAAAATTTTCAAAATATGCTTGCTGCAAGTTTGGAGCAGATTTGCCATTTTTGGTGAAATTCATTCCTTCTTCTTTCCAAAAATTCTGAGGAAATTCATACAGCCTCCAGATGCATCAAAAGACCCCCTCACCAAGTCCCAGCTCAAGAAAAATCTTCCACATGCATCAAACATTTCATCAAGCACCTTACATGCACTGTTCCTGTTAAGTTTCAGAATTCAGTGTTGAACTTCAGTTGACAGTGTCGTTTTCTTCAGTCGCCGTCGCCGATCTCGCCAGTGCCTCGCTTGGCCTCTTGCGCCCTGTTCCTCCTCCTTATCCGTGCGCCGCATGGTCGGTTGGCTGGACGTGGGCGTCGGTGCTGAGCCGTCCCGTCGTCTCCGGCGAGTCCAGCGGCGACAGTACCGCCCGTGGCGGCCATCAGGGATGAACCCTGCAACACGGCGCCGCTCCGCACCGCCCAAGCCACCGGTGGCCTCCGCGTGTCCATCATTCCCCTCCGAGAGCGCTGCAGAACCGTCGCCGTGGCCTGAGTAGCGCAGAGCGCGCTCTCTGCCGCCGGCGAGCCCGTGAGCGCCGTTCCGTTGAAACAGCGGAGCAGGCCAAGTGCGGACGAGCTTAGACGCGGAATGGAGCCAGTGGACCCCTCTGAAGATGCTCAGCCACCTAAACCACCAGCCCGACCCCTACCTCGCCGTAATCCCTCGCCGGAGATATTTCGGCCGCGGCACCTCCCTCGCCCGCCTATAAATAGGGCTCCAGAGACGCTGTGAAGCCACCGCGTCCACCACACATCACCACAACCTCGCCAAAACCACTCAGGGGGCCTCGGAAGGGCCTTCTTCCCCGACTCCGGCCGCCCCGATCCGCTTCGGGCTCCGGCAAGGTCCGCTCTGGTGAGAGCACCTCCGCTCCCCAAACTCGGTCAGCAGCCTCCTAGTCCACCACCTCGTCTAACCCAAGCTTCAATTTGTAGTCAGAAGCCCCGTCCGGTGAGATCCATCATCGCCCGACGCCGCCGTCCGCCGTCGAGGAAGTCGCCGTCGTTGTGGTGCCTCCCTTCGGTCACTTCCACCACCCACCGACGCGGAAGAACCTCCTGAACACGCCGGTACCTCCCTCTTTCTCTGCCTCGCAGTGGTTCGTCGCCGGCGATCACCGCAGGTCTCTGGCGCCGGCGAACTCTGTTTCTCCTTTTAAACCTGACATGCGGGACCCCCTGTCAGCCTTTTCTTTTATTCGAATCGTTTTCTGAAAACGCCTTCGGGCAAAGTACGCTTTCCTTTCAGTTCGGCGTATTTTCATCCGAAGCGTTTTCTGTTTATTTAAACTACCCCCTGGATAGTTTCTGTTTCATTACAGACTAGTCCCTGGGTTTGTTTTCTTTATAACTTTTAAACTAAAAAGGATTTTTAGTTGATTCCTTTTCTGTCATCTTCATAATTCTGCCTAGTTTTTTATCATATTTATTTGAAAAATATTTGGAACACTTTTTGCGCACGCACGTATTTACGTAGTATTCGGTTTCTTTTTATACCGTAGATACCGACGGAGGTGACGGAGCCGCAAACTTCGCCGAACTAGACTCCGACTACTCCGAACCAGGCAAGCATGTTTGAACTTTTGATATGATGAGTGTTTTTCATGTTTGCTAGAGTGGCTTTTCTTATGGCATGTTTATATAAGCATGGTTGAATGTTATATTTCATGCAAGGTAAGTTGCAAGTGAGATACAAACTTGATGAGACCGTGATATGGAGAAACAACCTAGTCATGTTGTGGCATGATAGGTTGCAAGCTGGTATTGTTGGAGCATGCCAGTTCCTTAACAACTGTTTAACTCCGGTGTCAACGTGGATCAAGTCTCGATCCCGTTCAATTCTCTTTTTGTGCTGCCACATGTTTTCTTCAAAGAATACGGTTTAGTAAGTTGCAAACCTCTTTCTCGGTACACACCAAATAGAGAGGCCGTGATGAAGGTTCCATGGCCCTGGATTAAAGCCGTCATCCGGTCAGGGGGCATGGGTGTTTCCGGTTGGGACCGAGAGGGGGGCACCCCTTAGAGCGCGCGATATAAATTTGATCCCATGCTATTCGAGGAGTGTCCTCCCCGCCTCAGGAGTTTTTCTTGAACGTTGCCTAGGGTGATTCCTGGCAACGGAATGTGGAATGGGTGTGTACTGGTTAGATGTGTTTTCTTCTGAAATATCGTGAACGGAACTAGTCCTTAGTGACTACTGAAATCCGTTGGCTGTGGTAAAGTACAAACTCTGCAGAGTCAAAACCATTCGCACAACCAAGTCCTTGGTCGAGGACGTTGGTTAGCTGATCCGTGTCAGTCTCAGTGTCAGGGCAAAACCCGGTTGAATGATACTTCTGTGAATGGACTAACCTGTTTACTTTTATGTGCTGAGTATTCCTTAGGATGGTACTACCTCCAGGAACTACTCGAATTTTCTTTGTTTGATATAAGCCCTTTATGTGATGTCGCCCAGACGTCCGACTGTGGCATCCTTGTTATTTACTTTTGATATAAGCCCTTTATGTGATGTCGCTCAGACGTCCGACTGTGGCATTCTTGTTATTTACTTTTGATATAAGCCCTTTATGTGATGTCGCTCAGACGTCCGACTGTGGCATTCTTATTGTTTACTTTTGATATAAGCCCTTTATGTGATGTCGCTCAGACGTCCGACTGTGGCATTCTTGTTATTTACCCTTGATATAAGCCCTTTCTGCGGTGTCGCCCTGACGCCCGACTGCGGCATGTTTATTCCATTTTACCTTTCAAGGCGTCGCTTCAGACACCCGATCGGTCTTTAGTTGTTCTTTTATATTGCAGTGCTAATCGAATTACTCATGTGTGCATTATTGATCGTGAGCATCATGTTTGCATTTGTTATATCTTATGTCCAAACTGTCTTGCGAGTACATTCAAAGTACTCACCTGGCTTGTTGATTTGGCCAGATGTTGACGAAGGCGATCTTATGGATGAAGAGTTCGATAGCGAGTCCGACGCCTAGAGGAGTCCCAGTCAGTCCCTTGCGATCCTGGAGTTGGTCACTTGTATTATATACGCTTCCGCCACCATAATAAAAATCATCAAGCCTCACACCGACGCTTGATGAGTGTAAGATATCGGAGTCACGCCACCCACATCACTGTGATATATCCACTACCACTATATCCACGAGTTAATAGTTATGCCACCATTTCCCTTTGTGTCATAACCGCCTTTATGTGCAATATTGGCGTGCTTGTAATAAATTGTTGAGTAGCCTCAGCTCAACCCTGTATAATATTTAGTACTTCTGGATTTTCTGTATCAAGGATTTGTCTGCCAGTATGGAGGTTTTCTCTATACTAGTTTGATAAAAGGGGCGATTTTTCAATAAGTGTTTTATTGGAAAACCGGTCCTGACAGTACCTGAACCAAATGTTGTGGAAATCTTCAAGGACTGTCACACCAGCAAGACGAAGGGCATGACTACACCGGTCAAAGCCGCTATTGTAAGTCCTTAATCCTCATGCCTTTTAACTACTTCTTACTCTGACTTGTGCCTTGAACTGCATGGTTTGCAGCCAATGTCTATTACTCTTTTCAATTTTATACACAATTGTCTTAGAGTATCATTGCACCTTACAAGGTTTAAAGAGAGAGGAGTGATGTTCCTTTGATCTTGATCTGTAATCTAGTTCCGTGCTGGACTTGCCCACTCAATGTTACAATTGCCTGTTTGTTTGTTCTTAGTTGTTTTTTTATATGAATATGCTTACCGTATTATAAACTTTGTCTCTTTATCCTTGGTTGTCAATACAATGTGAAGAAATAGACAATACATTAGCCATGGTACATGGTCATATGTTTGGAACCTGGTTTTATTATGTACTTTGCAGTAAAATACAACTAATATTTTACATGGGTTCACCAGAATAAGTTCTGTATATAGACCAAAGCTATTTTGTTTGGTTTAGCTGCCTCTTTAATATCTTCTGTTCTGGTACTACTAATGTAAAAACTCAACTTTTCAGCAAGCTATGGAAAAATGGTGGAACCGCCACCTTTAATGAGGCAACTATAATCGCAATGTCAGCTCTTGCTGCAGTGGGTCAATACCTGTCCACTAACAGTGCCAAAAGCACGTTCCTGCGTAATACTGTGTTGGTTGTTAAGGCAATCTCGTCCAAACTGCCTCATGATCAAGATATGTAAGCTCAAAACAATGTTATATCTACGCTCCAGACATAAGTCCATTCCCTTACAGAGACCCTTTGTCAAACAAGGACATACATTGTTCGATGTCGTCAAGATATGCATGGTTTTGAAACCAGACTATCAAACATTTGCTATGTTGTTCAGGAGCCTAGGAGAAATGAAGGCGAAGCTTATGGTGCTCCATCGGACAATACAACATGAAAACGTAACGGTCAGGTCAAATGAACTGAGCTTCTAAACTTCTTGTGGTGCATTTATCTGCCAGACTGCTAACTTTTATGCCAACCTTCCTTTTGTTTTATAGTTGTAATTAGTTTTGTTGCGATACAAAATTTGTTCTTAACGTGCAGCCACCGGCTGAAGAAAATAGCAAGCCATTTTTGTATAGTGTAGGGTGTTCTAATTAATTAACCGGATAAAAACACGAACACCAAATGTTATAATTAATTATATTTTTTCACCAACAAAGCAGCATTGTTATCCCATATGGCATGAAAATTTTCAAACACATCTGCTACAGTAATGTGAACATGTAAAAAAAACTTGGATTTAAAAAAAATTGTTCATTAGGGAGCATATGCTCCCAGAGTCAAAAATCCACGTCAGGGAATTCCTCCTTTTTGAAAATAAGAAGATAAAATAAAAAAAACTCAGTCGATACAGTGTACATTTGGTATGCCAACTTCGGTCGACCCGGTCTATTTCAATAGTTTTTTTTTGAGAGAGAAATTTTGTTTCAATAGTTAATGGAGTTAACTAAAAGGCTCAACTGAATCCATCGGATTGTTCCAGCCCAGCAGCACTTACAAAAATAGGAAGTCGTTGATACGTCCAAAACGTATCTATAATTTCTGCTTGCTCCATGCTTCTTTTGTGTGATATTGCTATGATATTGATGCACTTCCATGCACTTTTGATCATATTTGGACTAACCTATTAACTCAGTGCACCACAGTGTCAGTTCCTGTTTTCTGTTATTTTTCTATTTCAGGTTTCCCCCATATTAAAAGTGCTCCAAAAATTCCAGGAAAAATATAGGAAAAATCAGCGTACAGGAAGCTTCGCGAAGAACCAAAGATGGGCCAGAGGGGAGCCAGGGGAGGCCCAGGCGGCCAACTGGCGCGGCCCCACCCCTGGCCGCGCCAGGGGGCGCCTGGGGCCCCTGCTCCGCCTCTGGCTGCCCCCCTTCGCATATATATCCCTCTCGTCTCGAAACCCTCGAGGACAGAACCCCTTTTCGCGATCTCGCCTCTGTTCCACCGCCGCAGCGCTTCCAAGATCGGGAGCGTCAGGAGAACTCTTCCCGGCACCCTGCCGGAGGGGAGAACCACCACCGGGAGCTTCTCCACCACCATGGACGCTTTTCGGATGAGTCGTGAGTAGTCCACCTTGGACCATGGGTCCATGATCAGTAGCTATGTGATGTTCTCCTCCCCTCTTTGCTCTTCATGGTTTAGACCTCGTGAGCTGCCCTACATGATCGAGGCACATATGTAATCTTTCTGCTGTTGCTTTGCTGAGTTTGCCGGGATCTGATGGATTATGAGACTATGTTCAGATTGTGTTTGAGTAATATATTTGATTCACCTCTTTTATATCTTTGTTCTTGAGTAATTCTTGCATGTTCTCCGTTGCTGTTTATTGCTTTGGCCAAGTAGTAGGTAGTAACTCCAAGAGGGAGCGTTATGCTTGATTGTGGGTTCATGCCCCCTGATGACTAGCTTGAGTGACAGAAACATGAGTCTAGGGGATGTGTTGTTGCCACAAGGGAGAAAACAACGGTGCTTGTACTTGCGGGTGCAAGGATTGTTTACTTTACGCAAAGTTCTTTTAATGCAGTTGTCTGTTGCTTTGAGTTTACACTTTGGGTGGGATTCGCAACTTAATACCAGCGAGATGTTCTGGATAGATATCTCAAGGTGGATGATTAGTAGTAGATGCAGATGGATTTTGGTCTACTTGCCTTGGCGTACCGCCCATGCATTTGAGCCTCTACCTTTCTTTGCAGCATAGTTAGCATTGGTTTGCGCACATAATCCTGTCAATTGCCCAGCTGTAATTTGTTTACCTCGCTTTGCTGTTTTATCATCTTTTGGGAGAGAGACATCACTAGTGAACATCATGGGACCCCGGTCCATATTACCACCGCTAATCACACCTTCTATTTACTTCCTATTTTTATTTCCTAGTTGCAGTCATAGCTATCATTACTATCTCTTGTGTTTGATCCTTTGTAAACAACAAGGCCGGAGGGATTGACAACCTCTCTGTACTCGTTGGGAGCAAAGTTATCTGTATCTGTGTGCAGGTCCCGTCAACCGCCAAGTTTCTGGCGCCGTTGACACCTACTTGTCGACCCTCCGAGTCTCACGGGATTTGATCCTTGGTATCTTTGCCAAGGGAAATTTGCCGCTACGCTACATCTCAACCTTCCACTTGGGGTAACCAACGAGGGGCGAGAAGCCATCAAGCAAGTTTCTGGCGCCGTTGCCGGGGACTCTACTCTTCAAGATAGGGGAGTTGTACGCTATCTTTTATCTTTGCTTTTTAGTCTTGTTAGTTTACCTTGCAGTTTTTGCTTTAGTGTCCCTTACCAAAAATCACAAAAATAGTTATCTTGCTTGCTGCTGCTATGGGTTCCACCGAGAACACCAAGTTGTGTGACTTCACTAGTCATAACAACAATGACTTTATCTGCACGCCTATTGCTACACCTGCCACTTCAGCACCTTCTTATGAGATTAAACCTGCTTTACTGAACCTAGTTATGAAAGATCAATTCTCCGGTGCTGGAGATGATGCTGCTTTGCACTTAAATAATTTTGTTGAGCTCTGTGATATGCAAAAGTACAAAGAAGTAGATGGTGATATTGTTAAGCTTAAGCTTTTTCCTTTCTCCTTAAAAGGAGGAGCTAAAATCTGGTTTCAATCCTTGCCTAGGAATAGTATAGATTCTTGGGCAAGTGCAAGGATGCCTTTATTGGTAAGTACTATCCCCCTGCTAAAATTATCCAATTAAGGAGTAACATAATGAATTTTAAACAATTGGATAATGAACACGTTGCCCAAGCTTGGGAACGCATGAAATCTCTTGTCAAGAACTGCCCTACTCATGGTTTGACTACTTGGATGGTTATCCAAACTTTTTATGCAGGCTTGAACTTTACCTCGCGGAACTTGTTAGATTCGGCCGCGGGAGGAACCTTTATGTCAACTACACTTGGTGCTGCCACGAAACTTCTCGACGAGATGATGACCAATTATTCCCAATGGCACACCGAACGCGTTCCAACGGGTAGGAAGGTAAACTCTGTCGAGGAGATTTCCTCCCTAAATGAAAAAGTTGACTTGATCATGTCTCTACTTTCCAAGCAATCTTCTATTGATCCTCATGATGTTCCTTTAAATTCTTTGATTGCTCAAGATCAAGTAGATGTGAACTTTATCTCTAGAAACAATTTCAATAACAATGCTTATAGGAGTAATTTTGGTAGCAACCCTAGACCGTTCCCCTCTAATTCCTATGGGAACAACAATGCTTATCCTAGCACCAAGAACTCCACTTCTGAACTAGAGATTATGCTTAAAGACTTCATCACTACCCAAAAGGCCTTCAATAAGAGTGTAGAAGAAAATCTAGACAAACTAGATAATCTCTCTTCGAAGGTAGACAATTTAGCCCATGAGGTAGAGTTGCTTAAAATTAGAACTTCTCCTCTTGAGGAGAGGAAGACCACTCCTATGAATGCTATTCAAGTGCAAATTAATGAAAACATTAGGATGATGGCTAAACTTAACGAGAGATGGGCTAGAGAAAAGGAGGAAGAAGATAGAATTAAGAGCCTTCCTACCCACCACACTGTTGCTACTATCCAAGTTGTTGAGGATATCCAAACTCTTAGCACCCAATGCACTCCTAGTCCCATTGGACCTATTAATGGTGATGCTATGACCTCAACCGTAGAAGAAGAAACTCCTATGACCATAGAAGCTACCAAACAAGTGAGCCTAAAGGACACCACTACCACTTTACTTGATAGTAGTGACCTTGATTTTGATAATTGCACCCTTTCTGAAGTTATTGGTTTTCTTCACAAGATGTCTAGAGATCCCCACACTAGCACACTTAATCTTGCCTTCACGGAGCATATCACTAATGCTCTCATCAAAGCTAGGGAGGAGAAGCTTAGGGTAGAAGCCTCCATACCTAGAAAGCTAGAAGATAGTTGGGATCCTATGATTAAAATTAAGTTGAATAACTTCTCTTGCTATGCTTTATGTGATGTTGGAGCTAGTACCTCTGTTATGCCCAAAAGAATGTATGATATGTTTGAATTGAAACCTTTTGATCCTTGTTCTTTTGGTGTTCGTCATGTTGATTCTTCCGTAAAGAAACCTTTGGGGAAGATCGACAATGTTCTTATCATTGTCAATGACAATTATGTTCCCGTTGATTTTACTATTATGGATATTGAATGTGAACCGTCATGTCCAATTATTTTGGGACGTCCTTTTCTTCGCACCGTTGGTGCTATCATTGACATGAAAGAGGGGAATATAAAATTCCAATTCCCTCTCAAGAAAGGGATGGAACACTTCCCTAGAAAGAAGATTAAGTTGCCTTTTGAGTCCGTTACACGGGCTAGCTATTCTCTTACTCTTGATAAAACTTGATCTTCTCTTTTTGCATCATGCCTAGCTTAAAGGCATAAAAGAAAGCGCTTTTGGGAGGCAGCCCACAATGAATTAGGTTTTATTTTGCTTTTGTTGTGTCTTGATGTTTGTTACTACAGTAGCATCATCATTGTATCTTTTCTTTTCAGCTTTGTGCCAAGTTTAGCCTCCGATTGCAAGAAAGTTCAAAAGTTGTGACGTGCTGTCCAGAAAACAGATTCTGTCCTTGGACAGAAAAATTCGAATAAAATCACCAGATCACCTTTTTGATCTGAATTTTTTTGACAGCGTGCTCTATACAATTGGCTTTCGAGCGTCTGTTCTGAGTTTTTTGATTTGAGTTGCAGAAGTGCCCCGAAAAAATTATTTACTACCTGCTGGTCTGTTTTTCACAGATTATGTCATGTTTTGCCTTTTCTTCGTTTTGCAATCCTTGAGCTTGCTTTTTCTTTGCAAAAACCTTTTGGCAATCTTGAGAAACAGTAGCTCTTCAAGATTATCTTTATTTCCAGCAGGGAAAAATTATTTTATTGTGGGTACTAACCTCGCTAATCAGATTATGATGAGTTATGTATGAAGGGAGTTTTCAAGTGTGCGAGGGAAGATGATAAAAGAAGATTCAGGAGGGTCAAACGCTCAAGCTTGGGGATGCCCCCGTGCACCCCCAAGAAATATTCAAGAAGACTCAAGCGTCTAAGCTTGGGGATGCCCCCATCCATCCCCTTCTCCATCAACAATTATCAATTCGTCTTTCGTTCCACTATATTCTTATCACTTCATGCGTTATGTGCTATGCTTGGAGCGTCTTGCTCTTAGTTTCATTTTTTAGTTTTCTTTAGCTTTGCTTGCTGTTCATAACAAGTTAGAACCCAGCTTTCTTTGTGTGGGAGAGAAACACGCTCCACTTCAACCTAGAACACAACATAGGATTTTCATGCTTATCCTTGTTGTGTGTGTTCTTTGTCTTTTCTTAGCTGCTGTCATGTTTAGCTCTTAGTTTTCATGCTTTTCTTTTTAAAGAGATTTTGTTTAGTTAGTTGCTGAACTCTCTTGAGTTTTCATGTTTATCTTGTTAAGAGAGTTTGCCTGTTGCACTGAGTTGTGTGTCTTAACTTAAAGTAGGTAATTGAGGTTGCTATTTAATTTTAGTAGTAACTTGCAATAGTTTTGAGGTATTGCCATGAGTAATGTCTGAACTTTTGGTGTCAAGAGCTTTAGCCTATTAGTGATAGATGTTGTATTTTGGGCAATCCGTGTTTATTTTCGAAAACCTACAAAATAGTTGAGAACTTTAGCTACTAGATGGATCACTAATCTTTGGAGGGATCGAATATTAGAGTACACTCACGTACCATGAGTCGAGGATGCGCAAGGATAACCAAACCCCCATACACTCCTCCTCGGGGTACTTGTCTCTTTGTGAACCTCCTAATTAGATTGAGAGTTACCGATAATAAGTGCATGAGTTCTTCGGACTAATGTGAGTATTCGAAAGTTGACACTTCCACCTAGCCATATTTTTCTAGCCTCTTCGGTACCGTGCATTGCCCTTTCTCACCTCGAGAGTTGGCGCATACTTCGCCGGTGCATCCAAATCCTTGGCACGATACGCTCTGTCATCATAAGCCTCATTATATCCTTCCTCAAAACAGCCACCATACCTACCTATCAAGGCATTTCCATAGCCTTTCCGAGATACATTGCCATGCAACATCCATCTTCTCATGACTTGATCTTCATGTCATACATGATTTTTGCTTGATCGATGAGCCGCATGCTAGTTGGGCCTTGCCCTAATCATTGCTACATGACGCGCTAGTATCATTGCATATCCTGCTACACTGGTAGAGGCATACATTTGCATACATCATGATAGTTTCATCTTCTTTATGTTGAGTACTTTTGTAAAGTGTGAAAGATCTTCTATACTTCTTGTAATATATAGAGTGTTGCCCCTAAAGTGAGGAAAAGATCCCAAAGAGGACAAAATCAAAAGATCCCAAAGAGGAAAAATGAGAGTTAAATAGAAAGAGCCATTGAGGCCACAAAAAAAATAAAAAATTAGAAAAAAGAGAAAAAGAAATAAAAAGAGAGAAGGGGGCACACTACTATTCCTTTTGAGAGATCCACACTCGTACTCCATCTTATACCTTGTACTCCATAGAGATTATCATTCATGCATATAGCTATGTGGGGACCTTCACACTATAGAACTTGGCTTGTATATTCCAATGATGAGCCTCCTCAAAAGAGCTCTAGGTCTTCTTGAGCGAGCAAGTTGGATGCACCCCCACTAGTTTCATTGGAGAGCTTACCTTAGCTCATATGTGCATCCGTTGCATGGCAATCCCTACTCCTCACATCATATCTATCATTTGGCTTTCTCTCGCCTATGATTGTCCTCATTGATGTGAGCCTTTCACACCTTTTTTGTCTTCCCCCTTCATCATTTTTCTCTCTTTGCCATCCTAAGTGTCAACTTTCTTGCTTACGCTCATCCATTGCATGAGTGCTCAAAATATCGAAAGGGAGTGGATCATTTTGACTTGTACCTGGCTAGTGGTCTGGGGATGAGTCAAGATAAGATTCCAAAGAAGACCAAGTGTGAAACTTTAGTAGATTAAGTTCTCAACAATACAAAAACTATGTTTTACTCTCTCGTATATCCCTATCCCCTTTCTTGCACGCAAACACCATTTGGAGACATTCGAGTCACGGGCAGCGAGAGCTCTTGCACCTTTATGTTCTTATGTTGCTTGTTACAATGCTAATATAGACTCTTGCTTGTTATGACTTGAATTGAATTACATGCCTTGATTGCTTTACTTAAAAAGTTCTTATATGGTTGGTAGCATGTCACCACAGAAATTATGCTTGTTATCATTTACCTACTCGAGGACGAGCAGGAATTAAGCTTGGGGATGTTGATACGTCCAAAACGTATCTATAATTTCTGCTTGCTCCATGCTTCTTTTGTGTGATATTGCTATGATATTGATGCACTTCCATGCACTTTTGATCATATTTGGACTAACCTATTAACTCAGTGCACCACAGTGCCAGTTCCTGTTTTCTGCTGTTTTTCTATTTCAGGTTTCCCCCATATTAAAAGTGCTCCAAAAATTCCAGGAAAAATATAGGAAAAATCAGCGTACAGGAAGCTTCGCGAAGAACCAAACATGGGCCAGAGGGGAGCCAGGGGAGGCCCAGGCGGCCACCTGGCGCGGCCCCACCCCCGGCCGCGCCAGGGGGGCGCCTGGGGCCCCTGCTCCGCCTCTGGCTGCCCCCTTCGCATATATATCCCTCTTGTCCCGAAACCCTCGAGGACAGAACCCTTTTTCGCGATCTCGCCTCTGTTCCGCTGCCGCAGCGCTTCCAAGATCGGGAGCGTCAGGAGAACTCTTCCAGGCACCCTGCCGGAGGGGAGAACCACCACCGGGAGCTTCTCCACCACCATGGACGCTTTCCGAATGAGTCATGAGTAGTCCACCTTGGACCATGGGTCCATGATCAGTAGCTATGTGATGTTCTCCTCCCCTCTTTGCTCTTCATGGTTTAGACCTCGTGAGCTGCCCTACATGATCGAGGCACATATGTAATCTTTCTGCTGTTGCTTTGTTGAGTTTGCTGGGATCTGATGGATTATGAGACTATGTTCAGATTGTGTTTGAGTAATATATTTGATTCACCTCTTTTATATCTTTGTTCTTGAGTAATTTTTGCATGTTCTCCGTTGCTGTTTATTGCTTTGGCCAAGTAGTAGGTAGTAACTCCAAGATGGTGCGTTATGCTTGATTGTGGGTTCATGCCCCCTGATGACTAGCTTGAGTGACAGAAACATGAGTCTAGGGGATGTGTTGTTGCCACAAGGGAGAAAACAACGGTGCTTGTACTTGCGGGTGCAAGGATTGTTTACTTTACGCAAAGTTCTTTTAATGCAGTTGTCTGTTGCTTTGAGTTTACACTTTGGGTGGGATTCGCAACTTAATACCAGCGAGATGTTCTGTATAGATATCTCAAGGTGGATGATTAGTAGTAGATGCAGATGGATTTCGGTCTACTTGCCTTGGCGTACCGCCCATGCTTTTGAGCCTCTACGTTTCTTTGCAGCATAGTTAGCATTGGTTTGCGCACATAATCCTGTCAATTGTCCAGCTGTAATTTGTTTACCTCGCTTTGCTGTTTTATCGTCTTTTGGGAGAGAGACATCACTAGTGAACATCATGGGACCCCGGTCCATATTACCACCGCTGATCACACCTTCTATTTACTTCCTGTTTTTATTTCCTAGTTGCAGTCATAGCTATCATTACTATCTCTTGTGTTTGATCCTTTGTAAACAACAAGGCCGGAGGGATTGACAACCTCTCTGTACTCGTTGGGAGCAAAGTTATCTGTATCTGTGTGCAGGTCCCGTCAACCGCCAAGTTTCTGGCGCCGTTGACACCTACTTGTCGACCCTCGGAGTCTCACGGGATTCGATCCTTGGTATCTTTGCCAAGGGAAATTTGCCGCTACACTACATCTCAGCCTTCCATTTGGGGTAACCAACGAGGGGTGAGAAGCCATCAGTCGTTCAATCGGAAGCTGTCTTCCTCAATCCCCTTAAAAAAAACTTCCACAGCACCAGTCGTAGCAGACTCGTCTAGGGTTCTCCCGAAACATTGCAACCAAGTGACAACTTCGCAATTAGAATTGAAAATTTGAACGTCTTGAAGGAGACTCAAACATTTGTGTATATACAAAATTATTCATGGCAGAATTCTCATGTATAATAATCTGAACCACCAAATCACTCATGAATATTTTTTATTATGTGTCCAGTAAGCACGACAAAGGGAAAGTATACTAACAATACGAGGTGGCGGGCATCAACATGCAGAATCTCATCTGTGTTTATTTCTCTCCAAATCCAGCATTCTTAAAGCTTGTTATTAAATGCAAACCAGTAGCTAATATTCACATTGTTATATTACCTATGCACTAGTAAACATGCACGTGCAACGCACGTCTCAAACGTTTATCAAGTGAGTTCATATGGTATAATTATTAAAACAATTCTTGCAAAAAAAAATTCAAATAAATACAAAATGTTGTCATGTCGCTCAAATTGTATTTTTAAAAGTAAGACATAATGTGAGACAACAAATACGTGAAGAATTGAGTGTCTGGCCACCATCACCGAAATTTATAAACAAATTGATTTCCGAGATGAATTTGCACATAATCAAATGGTCACTTCCAAGCACATGCAACTTGTATGATAGGAAATATTATAGGAAATAGAAGCTGATATGAGTCTGGCTGCAACAATTGTATCTGTGCAGAAATTGAAGATGCTTTACAATAACTAACTGAAATTTAGAAGGGCTAGAATAAATGCCATAATCATAATTTTGTTAACCAATTACTATGAGAGGATGTCATGTGCAGCTGTGATTCAACAATGAACAATCTCCTATGATGTTATCAGTTAATGACAACAATAATAAGAACCAAAGAACAATACGGCATCAATACCTTAGTTTACATATCATCATTTTGTTAAGAGAACATACCCTGTATTATCTACCCTAACGTTCCTCTCCTTAAATGAGCTGTGCATAATCTAAAAACAATTATAAATAGGTTCTAAACAAACAGATCTCTTTTGGATGAGCAAATCAACTCCCCTTCATGCAGGAAAAAAAACAATGCTACCTCGTACAGAATGGACTTTGCAAAGAAAAACTACATAATCCAATTCATCCAATTAATGGAAGACTTCACCTAAAAATTTAATGCAAAACTTAGCTCTACAGGATATGAACCCCCACTTTCTTTTCTGCATTTCACCATTTTTTTGCCTCAGCCACATGTTAGCCTCCCATGTGTACCTTCCCTGCCTCATCACCAAGGCAGACAATAAACATAGTACTGTATCAAAAAAGAATGCAGAAATCTCCATAAACAAACAAAACTCTATTTAATTTTTCTTTCTCTTTTTTTCTTTCTTTCTTTGTAATTCTCCCTTTCTTGATGCTATAAAAACTTATAGGGACATGGCTTACTATTTAAACTTTTAAGGGCAGTGAAAAACATAAAGTCAATCTATTAATCAGTGTAATAGGTTATCATCCAGTTCTATTTGGTATTGGTGCTTTCTCATTATTTAACCTGACAATAAGTCTTCGATTTATGGATGGTGCAAAAATAAGGGAAGAATAATCTAATAACACCATGTAGGCTTTGTTTATTTAGCATAAAAATGTTGCACTACAGAATGAACACTACATCCCATGAATACAAGAAGTTCACAACCTTATCACCTGGTTCCGCTATCAGACACATCCAATTATCATAGTCATGTTGACATATTCCATTCGTGTAGGCCTCTTGGCATATTCGATTAGCAGCATTTCAATTTTGTCAGAACTGCTCTGTCATCTTCGGAAGATTTCGTACAGCTACTGAAGCTAAACTGGTGGGCTTGTGAGCTAAACTCCCAATCGCAAGCAAGTCAACGAAACTCCCAATACATTTTTTTTATACTGTTGTGTTAGAGGACACACTTGATTGCATTCCCACAAGTCTTTGGAGTTGCAATTAAGCTGAAGAAAATCATAAAAACATAAACTATACAATTATGAATACGCATCAAGCTAGTCCTCAGTTGCAACCATAGCGCAGTATGTATATATTAATCAAGCTAGTACCTGCTTGTTTGCTGGATTGCGGCCCCATGAAAGGCGCACGGTCTATTTCCCGATAGTGCTCCTCTTTAGCCATTGCAATGCATCTTCTGCATTCTTTCGGTGAAAGGGAAAAACATTGACAACATTAATGGATCGGATTCCGCCATGGTGACAGAGGCAATTTAACCAAACAAAAAAATTACATGGTGAAGAACTGAAAAGTATAAAAGTGCATGGCTAATAATACATACCTTTGAAGAAACTGCACAAACCCGCACTGATTCCCAACTGGAATGTTCACATAGGAAATCTCACCCTATTGGGAGAAGGTTTGCTTAAGATTATCTTCACCAACATGTGGGTCAAGCCCAGCAACAAATACCCAAGGACAATTAAACAACGATGATAAAACAAAAGCTGTAACGATGTATATTGCATAAGTTACAGCCAATGCATTTGTACTCACAGTTGTTTTTGTCAAATCTCCATCTGATCTAACGAATGAACCAGTAGACCCAGAAGTACCTAAACCAACATTTTTTTTCAGGAAATAGAAATAAACAGTTACAGCTAGGCAAACAACATTAAATGATTCCTGTAGAATATCTGATCCTGAAGAACACTGTTAATAACAATTCACAAGTTCTCAGATTTTAGTTGACCAATCAACAATATCTTTTAAAATATGTAGTTATGACATTTGTCACCAATACAAACCCATTTTCCGAAAAGCTTATACAGAAAAGCGAGAACGAATGAATGTAGGTCAAAAACAGTTTTGTACAAAGATACTGTTAAGTGTGAACTATATTCTAAACGAATGTCCCTCCCAAACAAATTCTGAATGTAAACAAGTCCAGATGTGTGATAAAGTAGAAGTGGAAACTTTCAAAGCATATAGTGATTGAGAAACTCACTAACTATAAAGCTAAAGATTTTTTAGGGAGTTGCAGGGCCAATCCACCTGGGTCATCTCAGTCATGGTGTTGAGCAATAAACTCGGTTCATCTCGGTCATGGTGTTTGTCTTCTGACTATCATATCCAAACCACAGAAAGCCATAGCCCTTTGATCTACCAATGTTAGCATAAATAATAACATTTGCACCTTTGGCAGAGGAGTACCTGCTGGGGAATGTCTCTAGCAATGCAGCATCATTGACATCAAATGCATAACCGATTTCACATTGGCTTTAAACCTCAGACATAAAAAGTGAATACTCAAGTTGGCTGGCAGTCATAGTAACCGATTTCACGTAATAGAAAATCATGGAAGAAATAAAAAAAATAGGTGCAACCATATATGTACATAATGGATAGACTATTATGTGCACTATGAAAAGATGAACACGTGCAAAGGATTCAGTCGAACGTGATTGGGATTGAATCATCCAAACGATGGACATGGGCTGATGGGCAATGAAAGATGAAGCTCTACATTGAGTGCTGACCTTCAAAGTGATTCGAACGTGTGGTGGCTGCAGAGGCCAGAACGGGGCGGTAATGCGGTTTCGCTCGCATTCATGGCGCAGCAGAGGAAATCAGCAAGTAGTGATCGCGGTAAATGCTCGCGTCCATCACGGAGCGCCCGCTGCCACTACCCCTCACGCGGTATCGCCCCCCGGCGAACGGTGCCGTTCTCGGCTTGCATCCGCGCAGATCGGCGAGCCCGAGGCCACGACCTCCGCAGCGACGCCCTCAAGCGCGTGAGGATACCGGCGGTTGGGCCACTCCCTCGACCTCTTGGCGCGCGACGCCCTCAGGAGTAGGGGCGATGACCGGAGCAGATAACGGCCGATGCGCCACAAAGACCTCATGCGTGAGCGCAGAAGGCGGCTGCATCCTCCAGCCGCACATCACGTGACGGCCTCTCACCACGCGGCGGTGCCCGGCCCGCCTACAAGCGCCACGCCTACTCATGGAGAGGTGGCGGCTCACAGCAACCACATCGGGGCTCGACCGGCGACGCAGCGTGGCCGTGGAAGAAGAGGGAAATAAGGGAGAGATGGCGTACCTGGTGCGGCAGCGGAGATGGGCAGGGCGTCCGTGAGGAAGAGAAAGAGAAAAAAAAGAGGAAATCTTGAGTTGTTTTCTCCTATAATTGAGGGATTGCTGGAGGAAGACCACGGCAGAGCATCGTCCGCTCGAGATAATTGCTATGCCCACAATTAATTCAGAATTAGTTTAATTTAGACGGTTAGATTTAATCAAGTTGATTGATCTAATGGTGTTATCTTTGTTGTGTACGTTTTGTGGGGTGCCCATAAGAATGAAAATGTTTGCTTGTTTAATAGTAGTATAGATAATGCAACCAAACCTGTTTTGATATTTATATATTAATTATTATCCACTAAATATTAAAACTACATCTAATCGAATGTGCTTAAAATGGTTCACTATTAATAGGGGTAGGGGGCCTAACACTGCCAATGCCGGTCTCAAACCCGAAAAAAGGTGGAGGGGGGCAAAACTAATTAACACTGCACCTTAAAATGAGAGGCACACCATGAAAATAAATAACTGTGCTTCACACAGGAAAACGGGCCTTCGGAAATTGGTAGCAATGAAATGTGTACCTGCTTGAAATTGTAGCCTCTTATAAATTAGTATTGGATGGTAAGAACAAACCGGAACTGCACCAAGCAATTGATTTTGCCTCAATGAAGAAGATGCTCAGCAGACATTTCGAGCAGAGAGCCTGCAGATTTGGAGCAGAGACAATTGAACAATCATCGAGTGAATAACAGATCAACTAACCCTTTGAGTCTGTGTGACAATAAAGAGAAAAGTTTGCCTATTCTGCATAACAATTCTAGAACAAAATACAGTAAACTCAGCAGAAAGTTAAAGGCTATACTTTGTATGTGAAATGAAATTGCCAGATGATGACATACCCGAGGGAGGCGCTTAAATATTTGTTTCATGTCCTCCTCAAAATTTTGCTCAAGTTTGCGATCAGCTTCATCAATTATAAGCCACTACGACACAGGGTGAATCTTACTGCAACAATTGTAGCGAAGTTATCATTAGCCAATACCATGTCTGAAGCGTTCTGAAATAGAAAGGTAAACATAAGTTTATCAAATTTTGCTTCCTGCTTGCTCCATGTTTCTGAATTTCTAAAGGTAATGCGTCAAAAAGTTTCTGAATTATGCAAGTGTGTGCTGAATTTTTGAAGTTTCTGAATTTCTAAAATTATGCCACAGTCTGATGGAGTACTGCTTGTCCATGTCAATTCATGGCCACTGTTGTTAATGATCGTACAAAGTCTTTCACTTCTACGGAGTCTAAATATTGACATGCTTGTACGAATCACAAATTTTGC
Organism: Secale cereale; assembly: GCA_902687465.1. NCBI lineage: Eukaryota > Viridiplantae > Streptophyta > Magnoliopsida > Poales > Poaceae > Secale > Secale cereale. Next base: position 711,694,875 of record LR738709.1, read on the forward strand.
AGAAGGAATTAGTGCAGAAGGTTGATGGTCATCACTGTTATTGATCATACAGTGTCTTTTGCTTCTGAATTACTTCTGCTCACATTTTTTTAAAGAATGGCAAAAATGCACAGGTCAAGATAAACAGCTTCTGTTGACAATATTGAACCCAAATTTGAACCTGGGTCCATAAAATAAGTGCTGCTGCAAACTTCCAGAGCTGGAAGTCGTTTCTTGTGGAGGGTTTGTCGAGGCTCGGCTGCTCTGCCGGAAAAAGAGGACGGAGGATGGTTAGGAGCGGGATTAGCGGGATAGAGTAGATCAAAGAAAAGATCCATGGCGTGATTGTACTTCATGCAAGGTGAATGAATAGTACCATGTGCAACGACTGAAACTGTAAACACGTACTGGCTTCAAAGACCCAAGACCACTTCGCCTCGCCTCCCTTGAGCACGCGAGTCGCGTGGCCTCGCGAGACTGCAGGTAGACTGCAGAGTCGGACGACGGAGAGGCACCGGTGCGGGGCGTGCGTGCCTGGCGCCGCCACAAGGCGGGGAGTTGCGGGCGGGACGGCGGCTCCAATGTCAGGAACGGCAAGGTGTTTCAGGCGGGACGGCGGAGCCGGTGTGAGACACAGCAAGGTGTTGCAACAGACGGCGTTGCCGATGCGGTAGCGCGGGGCGTGTCAGCTCACCGAGGGTGTCGGGGCGTGAAGGGGCCGAGCGGCGGGGGGTCGAGCGCCGGCGAGCAGGCGCAGAGGCGGCGGGGCGGGGCGGAGCAGGAGCGGCGGCAGAGCAGGCGCGGAGGCGGCGGGGCGGAGTGGGCGATGGTGGGCCGGGGCCGGAGTATGGCGGCATGGGCGGAGCAGGAGCGGGCGGCTGGGCGAGGCGGAGCAGTTTCGTTAGGGTAGGAGACGGAGGCGGGGAGAAGGGGCGTGCGGGACTGCGGGTGCGTGCGTTTTTTTTTAAGAGATAGCGAGGGGGATTTCGTTAACGATGATTTTAGGCCTTCAGATCGTATATTCGACGGCTAATATGCTGAGTTGGATCTGCCCTCTCTTTCTTTTACAGGGGTAGTAGATAGTAGATGCTGTAATCGACTCGCTAAAATCCGCAAACCTCGAGCGGCATCTAGGGCGTAGCTCCCGCCTCCTGTGATGGACCAGCGAATCGGGTTCCCCCGTTCTACGGCGACGAAGCGGCCACGCGGTCTCGATGCTCCTCCTCCGCCGACTATCGCAAAACTACTACGTTCTTCCTTGATGAGAGGTGAGCCACTCTCGGAGAGATTTGGGGGCGAGTTTTCCGCGTTCACCCAATTTGGATCCGAGTCCACAGATCCGGACACCCTGGTCTCTCGTCGAGTGAATTGAGATTCGGGGTCGTGGTTGGAGGTTGTTTTGGCAGTGTGGGTTACTGGTGTTTTGTGTGATTATGGGTGAGGCGCCGAACAGGCGGCACATCGCCCATCCGACTGGGATTCGTCATTTCTTCCATCCCCTCTCAGGTGCTTTCCATGGCTGGAACATTCTAGTGTATCGGCTGTAACAGTTGAGTGCACCGGCTACAACGCCTGTACAATACCTAGGGTTTGGGGGCTTGTAGATGGTAGTCTCGATCGGCCAGATCTGGGGAGGATCAGCTGTTGCGAGGCCCAGGAGTGGAGGAGGAAAGGAGAAAGCGCAAATTGAAAAATGACATGTAAAACGGGCTATATTTTGGGTATGGTGGGCACTCAATCTAGTGGGCATTCCTAGTTGCCCGTGTGATGTATAACAGCCCCTTGGGATGGCTTCACGCTTGATATCTGAAATTCTATATATTTTCTTGGTCATCATGGTTGTTTAACCTTCCTTTACTTCTGTTTTGCAGATCATGGTATGATGCTGCTGCTGTTGGAGACGCCCTCTGGCTTTGCAATTTTCAGTTTGCATGCATCGGTCATCGAAGAACCAAATGCCCTGGAGGTACTATGTTTTTCCTTGGTTATTGATGTGCTTCCTTTCTCTTGCCGTCTATGTCAGTACCTTATTTTCTGTTTTGTCCTTATCTCCTCCAGAAAATATGGACTCACTTCATTCTGAATGGGACGGCAAAGAGTGTTAGTGCCCTCTTCTTTCCTTCGGTTCCCTTCTTCTAGTTGCTATATTTCCATATGTTTCTAGGTGCAGAATTAATTCTAGTATTAGTTATTTTGCACCCGTCATTATTTCGTGTTTATTTGTTTATTTTACTAGAGGATACCCCGCATGTTGCGGCGGGAAATTATGCAAAGATTTAGAGAGATATAAAAAATTGGAAATCGGTAATGTGTGATAGTTATTAGATTGACAAATTTCAGCACAGTAAAGTTAAAATTGATCCATCTTATCAATTCCAAGCTCACCAAACTACTGAAATTACAGCGGACAACTATAGCTTATTCAGAGGATTTGAAGAATATTCTGTTGTGACTTGCAATGAGGACGGTAGTGGATCAATGCATACCAATGACTTACAATAAGAGAAATAATTAAACTTTGCTTTGCATGGCGGTGATAGCAATATCCTACAATCAGAAGTTTCAGAAATAAACATGGGTTAGTGCTGAAAATTTGCCTTTCTTCTTAGTGGACATGACGATGAGGCTCAACAAATACGTGCAAAACAAACATAATAGGCCGCTCACACCTCGGTCGAGTTGTTGAATTGCTACTGCCAGGATATTTGCAAGTGCTCACCTTTGTAAGGAAAAGGGAATCAAGTGTTTCAATATGGAATGTGGTTAAGCAACATACCAAATTTAGTGTGGTTGTAGGGATTTTCTTCCCAACTATTTCTCCAACCTTTTACATATGCATGAGATTGCGTTGGTTCACCGGGAAGCAACCTGTAATTGTAAAGAAGATCTGTCCATGTGTTAATGTCATTAGTATTAAGCATGAGTAGATATAGCATTTAGGCCCAAACCACATTGTAAAAAGTATGATAACAAAGATGAAAATAAGTTCTGATCGTAGGAATACAAACAAAGACTATTCATACATTTTAAAAATGTATTTCGCATTACAATCATATGTAAACAAATTCGAAAAGATTTGGGGTAAACCTGGGGATGGGATTCGCGCAGGAGTTAAATGCCATGAACTCCGATTCATAGGGCGGTGCTCCTCTTGCAATTGACGGCCAATATCCTATACAGGAGGTGGACGATAATGTCGTGGCCGGACTCGAGAACTCCATACTCCAAACGAAAGGGAAAGCAGGTGGAGGATTTGGGATCAGAGGTCGAGAGAGCGGCTTGGTGCACTTGTGCTCGGTGCCAACGACCCACGCCTAGGTCTACCCGGTGCCAGTGTCCGCGTTGTGGAGGCCGCAGTGCGCTCTGCAGAAGCCCTCGACGACCACATCCTGGTCCGTGAGCACCACCACGAGGGCGCCTTTCTTGGGTAGTGCGCCGGCCGCAGGCTGGATGATTTGAACCGGAGTTAGCGACTTGCCGAGGGAGTACCGAGTAGTGCTTGTCGGAAGGACGTAGGTCATCGCGTTTGAGGCGGCGGCGGCGCTCGTCTTTGTGTTCGACTGTAGACATGGACAAATCAGTGGCACAAACAATTAGGTATTATGGCAGCAATGCCTGGGTCTCTGATGGCGATGACCTGTGAAGGCTTGCTAGTGGCGGCGCAGTGTGGAGAGAGAGGTACAGACTACAGATAGAGGGCAGATGAGAAGAATCGGTAGGGAATTTTTTTTTTTGGGAAGAAACGGTGGAGAGATTTATTCGTCCAGGGAGATGAAGGACCCTAGTCGTCTGCGTATTAATTTCCATCAAGCAGTTTCCTTGTTAATAGCTAGCTAACTTGTGAGTATTTGTGATCCTATATTGAAGGCTATCCCTAGAACCACTGCATGCATGTACTAGTTGTTGTTTGTTGGGCATCGCTAGCGATGAACGCATGCAAGGAGTCTAGTGATAAGTGATAGACATTAATTTTTTTTCTAATAATCTGTTTTATGCGGGAGGCCTTGATGGATGGAGAACTGGTGACGAATGCTGATGTGTATAGCTTGCATGTCAAGAGAAATAAGGTAGTGGAGTGCTTCTATATAGATATAGTAGATTTTCTTGCACCGAGGAGAACATAGATACACTTCACTGCCATTTGAATAAGCGAGTAACACAAATTTTCTCCACAAATCTGTTTGTAAAGCATGTAGCCAGTTTGTGAACGATTGCACACCCAAAAACAACTTTGCTAAATGGCTACCGTGGGTTTAACAAGATTTTTAGTGAATTCGTGTGAGCAGGCTTAACCTAACCGGGGGGGGGGGGGGGG
>LR738709.1:711699238-711712139 GCA_902687465.1 Secale cereale
GGGGGGGCGTATTACTATGCACCAAATTGAAATGTAACTGCTATCTAGGATGATTAATACTTGATGTGCTGGTACCAATGAAAAAAATAGCGCACTGCAAGATTTAGCACCACCCTTCTCCTGATGCTATACAAGATATAGAATGCTAACAGCGGAAAATACACAGGAGCACCTGGGTGCTCCACCCCCCCTATTTTTTTTTGAATTTTCCTGTTTTGTTTCTTGAACTCCGCCTATGTTGTCTCAACATAGCCGGTCCCAAGCCCGGGTAAAGGAGGAGGGTTGTGATAGGCTTGGCGAGCCAACGTAAAAACTCAGCCACTCTTATGGAGATGAAACCCAAAAGATTTTTGTTGGGGCGTAACCCTCTCAGCGACGCGCTACATCGGAACCCGGGTGTGGTGGAAAATGGGCAAGGGCCGGGCCGTCACCCCCAAGGTGGCGCGCCGTATCTTGATCCGGATACGGTGGCAAGTGACCGTGGATCGGGTCGTTGCATCCTTAGTGGCGCGCTACATCGGCGCCCGGATGTAGTGGAAAATGGGCAAGGGTCTTCGCATTTGACTCGACGAGTGCGAAGGGTAAGGAAGCTAGCCGAGCCTAGGAGGATTCGCTTAGGTAGCTGGAACGTAGGGTCTCTGACAGGGAAGCTTCGGGAGCTAGTTGATGCAGCAGTGAGGAGAGATGTTGATATCCTTTGCGTCCAAGAAACCAAATGGAGAGGACAAAAGGCGAAGGAGGTGGAGGATACCGGCTTCAAGCTGTGGTACACGGGGACGGCTGCAAACAGAAATGGCGTAGGAATCTTGATCAACAAGAGCCTCAAGTATGGAGTGGTAGACGTCAAGAGACGTGGGGACCGGATTACCCTGGTCAAGCTGGTAGTTGAGGACGTGGTTCTCAATGTTATCAGCGCGTATGCCCCGCAAGTAGGCCATAAGGAGAACACCAAGAGGGAGTTCTGGGAAGGCCTGGAAGACATGGTTAGGAGTGTACCGATTGGTGAGAAGCTCTTCATAGGGGGAGACCTCAATGGCCACGTGGGTACATCTAACACAGGTTTTGAAGGGGCGCACGGGGGCTTTGGCTATGGCATCAGGAATCAAGAAGGAGAAGATGTCTTAAGCTTTGCTCTAGCCTACAACATGATTGTAGCTAACACCCTCTTTAGAAAGAGGGAATCACATCTGGTGACTTTTAGTAGTGGCCAACACTCTAGCCAGATTGATTTCATCCTCTCGAGAAGAGAAGATAGGCGTGCGTGCCTAGACTGTAAGGTGTACCTGGAGAGAGTGTTGTACCCCAGCATAAGCTGGTGGTTGCTGACTTCCGCTTTCGTATTCGTGTCCAAGGTATAAGCGTGTCAAAGTCGCTAGAACGAAGTGGTGGAAGCTCAAGGGGGAGGTAGCTCAAGCGTTCAAGGAGAGGGGCCCTTGGGAGGAAGGAGGGAATGGGGACAATGTGTGGACGAAGATGGCGACTTGCATTCGTAAGGTGGCCTCGGAGGAGTTTGGAGTGTCCAGGGGAAGGAGAAGCGAAGATAAGGATACCTAGTGATGGAATGATGATGTCCAGAAGGCGATTAAAGAGAAGAAAGATTGCTTCAAATGCCTATACCTGGATAGGAGTGCAGACAACATAGAGAAGTACAGGATGGCGAAGAAGGCCGCAAAGCGAGCTGGGGTCAGGCATATGAGGACCTCTACCAACGGTTAGGCACGAAGGAAGGCGACAGGGACATCTATAAGATGGCCAAGATCCGAGAGAGGAAGACGAGGGATATTGGCCAAGTCAAATGCATCAAGGACGGAGCAGGCCAACTCTTGGTGAAGGACGAGGAGATTAAGCATAGATGGCGGGAGTACTTCGACAAGCTGTTCAATGGGGAGAATGAGAGTTCTACCATTGAACTGGACGACTCCTTTGATGAGACCAGCATGCGTTTTGTGCGGCGAATCGGAGTCTGAGGTCAAGGAGGCTTTAAAAAGGATGAAAGGAGGCAAGGCGATGGGCCCTGATTGTATCCCCATTGAGGTGTGGAAAGGTCTCGGGGACATAGCGATAATATGGCTAACCAAGCTTTTCAACCTCATTTTTCGGGCAAACAAGATGCCAGAAGAATGGAGACGGAGTATATTAGTACCAATCTTCAAGAACAAGGGGGATGAGTTGTACTAATTACCGTGGAATTAAGCTGATGAGCCATACAATGAAGCTATGGGAGAGAGTCATTGAGCACCGCTTAAGAAGAATGACAAGCGTGACCAAAAATCAGTTTGGTTTCATGCCTGGGAGGTCGACCATGGAAGCCATTTTCTTGGTACGACAACTTATGGAGAGATATATGGAGCAAAAGAAGGACTTGCATATGGTGTTCATTGACTTGGAGAAGGCCTATGATAAGATACCGCAGAATGTCATGTGGTGGGTCTTGGAGAAACACAAAGTCCCAGCAAAGTACATTACCCTCATCAAGGACATGTACGATAATGTTGTGACGAGTGTTCGAACAAGTGATGTCGACACTGATGACTTCCCGTTTAAGATAGGACTACATCAGGGTCAGCTTTGAGCCCTTATCTTTTTTGCATTGGTGATGGATGAGGTCACAAGGGATATACAAGAAGATATCCCATGGTGTATGCTCTTTGTGGATGATGTGGTGCTAGTTGACGATAGTCGGACGAGGGTAAATAGGAAGTTAGAGTTATGGAGACAAACCTTGGAATCGAAAGGGTTTAGGCTTAGTAGAACTAAAACCGAGTACATGATGTGCGGTTTCAGTACTACTAGGTATGAGGAGGAGGAGGTTAGCCTTGATGGCCAGGTGGTACCTCAGAAGGATACCTTTCGGTATTTGGGGTCAATGTTGCAGGAGGATGGGGGTATTGATGAAGATGTGAACCATCGAATCAAAGCCGGATGGATGAAATGGCGCCAAGTTTCTGGCATTCTCTGTGACAAGAGAGTGCCACAAAAGCTAAAAGGCAAGTTCTACAAGACGGCGGTTCGACCCGCAGTGTTGTATGGCGCCGAGTGTTGGCCGACTAAAAGGTGACATGTTCAACAGTTAGGTGTGGCGGAGATGCGTATGTTGAGATGGATGTGTGGCCACACAAGGAAGGATCGAGTCCGGAATGATGATAAACGAGATAGAGTTGGGGTAGCACCAATTGAAGAGAAGCTTGTCCAACATCGTCTGAGATGGTTTGGGCATATTCAGCGCAGGCCTCCAGAAGCTCCGGTGCATAGTGGACGGTTAAAGCGTGCGGAGAATGTCAAGAGAGGGCGGGGTAGACCGAATTTGACATGGGAGGAGTCCGTTAAGAGAAACCTGAAGGATTGGAGTATCACCAAAGAGCTAGCTATGGACAGGGGTGCGTGGAAGCTTGCTATCCATGTGCCAGAGCCATGAGTTGGTTGCGAGATCTTATGGATTTCACCTCTAGACTACCCCAACTTGTTTGGGACTAAAGGCTTTGTTGTTGTTGTTGTTGTTTGAATTTAATACTCATATAGGGGGGTGGAGCACCTGAGTGCTCCAAATCCTCTTCGCTAATAGCGTGCTATATTTAAAAATAGCGTTTTGCATAAAAATAGCAAATATATCACAAAGGAATAATTTACAAAGAAAGGAACACTCCTAACTGGAAGCATATGACAGCTAGGCTCAGCGCAGGGATGTTTCTATTTTGCAAGGAAAGGGAACGCTCCTAACGGAACTTGCTGGAGTTGGAGGTATGGCTGACACCTCTACTTGGAGGTGTGGCTGACGCCGCTACTTGGAGCTGCTGCTGCTCATGAACTTGTTTGGGACTTAAAGGCTTTCTTGTTGTTGTTGCTGTACAAACTTAACTTGAACTATACTAGCATTTGATGAAGAAGAAACTTAAACTGAGAGGCATGTCATGATAATTGATTAATTGTTTCTTCTTGCCCCTCAGCATGCTCATCCTTGTTTCTTGATCAGGTTGTTTGGCTGAGAAACTTTCGAACTTTTGAGGACAAGTCTAGCGCCATTAATCAAAACACCGGTGTTAATGAAAGTCTTACTGAGATGATCATGAAGTGGCACTTCCCTGGGGAGAGACTGGCTGTTGGAAAGCCTGAATATAAAAAAATTATTGAAGAGCATTTGGTTAGTATAAGCTCCTGGTTTGCCTATGTTTTTGAACAAATTTGATCACCATTTTTGCTATTTTTTTTCAGAAAATAACCTGCGTGTGTGATCCAACTGTGATGGAGTTAATGTGGGGCATACAGATTCACATGCCAAGTTTGGTGCCTAAAGAAGCATCAGGTCTGACTGAAGATGACCACCTCCCGATGAGTCAAGGACTGAGAAAAGTGTTGAGAGATTATGGTTGTGATTATGTCAACCCCGAGATGGTGAGTTAATTAGTTGCTATGCCTTTTTGCTTTGTAGCTTCCTGTCATTTGGTGTTACACAGCATGAGAGCTTGTTTGCTGTGCATTTAGAACCCTTCATTTTTTACGCAACTTCTATAGAAAAAATATTATTTGCATCTTTCCTTTAGTGATGAAACAATCCTTTTTGTATCCAGCTCGATCAGCCAATTCTTTTAACGGCTTGTGCCTTGTTTGAGTGTGATTCTCTTGAGGACGAGAAGTCTGAAGAATTGAGCCATTATTAGCTAAACTAATTAAGGTGGTGTCTGGCATCAACACCGAGGGTTGGGACTAACTGAAAATTGCAACAGCTCTGAAGAAGATATGGTGCCCTGAAGAAGCTGGCAATTCTTGTGAGGTAAATTATATGTACTATTTTGTGAATGTGTTGCCAGCTGCTGCTATGCATTTCTTGGAAATTTACCACTTTTTAAATGTCCAAATTATCTCTTTCAGATCATTTCAGAAGGCGATGTATCAAGATTGGTGAATGATGCAGATAAATATAAAGTTAAGCTGGAAAAGGATGCTTGCTTGGAACTTTCTAGAGAAATCATGAAATCTCGTGGTGTTCGGGCATCGAAAGAAAAATTACTGCAAAAATATGCTGAGCAGGCCAAGAAAGCATATGAAGCACAGAAGCTTATTAACCATTAATGGGCTCACAGCTGCTGAAAGTGTTTCAGCTAGTTAACTTGTCTTTATTCTGAAACGCATGCTGATCTTGGTTGACTTTATTTGTATCTTTTTAAGCTACTCTCAGCCTGAACATGGCCGGTAGGACTCTACTCTGACATTGTATCGTTTGGCTATCTTGTTCGATTGGCTACTAAAATTACATGTCGTCTTTTTTCACTTTGAATGGGGATTTTTGGTCAATGGAACATCTCATTGGTTATGTGCTTTTTGAAGGTTCGTTTTCACTTCCATACACTAAGAAAAAGGTTAACGCTCAATGATGGAATTAGCTTCTATTGCCTTAGAGCAACTCTAACCGACCCCCCAAGAGGCGGCGTCAGAGGTTTAGAAAGTTGTTTTTTCTCTAAATTGCACCTAACTGATGCCTTTTCGGCGTTAGAGGAGTAAAATTGTTACTCCGGGGCTCCCAACTCTCAAATATGCTTGCCACCCACCGTTGCGTAAAACTTCTCCACCCCACACTGCATCATTGCAACTTCTCCACCCCACACTGCATCATTGCTGGCGAAGAAGCTTGCTAATTGCTGCCATCGTCGGAATCAAGCTCTATCGCCGCCACCATCGCGTCGATCCGTTGTCGAAAGCACGCACATCTTTTGAGCCTCTCTGTTGACGGCCGGTCATCTCGATGCCTCGCGTAACACTAGCAGCACTGGCCGGCCGTGACACCTTCTCCGTCCTTCAAGCGTTAGACAGATTGCCTCGATAAGTTCCTTTGGCAATTGAATTGAACCTTAGTCATTTTTAGTGTAGATGAAGAGGAAGGTGATTTTCGCAACTCTTCGTCGGAGGAAGAAGACATTGACAACTTGGAAACAACAATTGCCATGATCTTCGACGACTCCACGGTCTACGTTTGAAATACCCATTTGTACACCTCATCTACAATCAAGGCAACACCTTAAAAAAAACCCCATGTGTGGTGTATTTCTGTGAACAGGCCAAAAATCATATTGTATTGGTTTGTGCTATATGTAGAGTTGAAGGACACCATTATTCCAAACAAAGTTGTCTCAATTTTTTTATTCCAAACAAAGCATAACTTTTTCTACAGAAAGCATCAACCCAATATACGTTTTTCATTTGTTTTTCTGACAAAATTTGAAAGCGTTTGCAAGCAAGCATGTTGTTTTCCAACACGTAAGAAATACTAGTCCAATTGTTTAGCCCATTGCCCTATAGCCAGCCCATCAGGAGAAGGGGGTGGAGGGGCAAGCAAAGGCATTTCCTATTTGGTGCCTTAAGTGTCCGTTATTGTGTATTTTGCAAATGGGCGCCCCCCTCCTCTGCGCTTGGCCGGCCCATTTGCTTTTTTTTACTTGTTCTATTAATATAATGTTTGAAGATTTTATATTTGAATTTGAACAAATTTGATTCAAACACTAAATTGCTTATAACTTTTATTTAAAAATAGGTTTTTGATTGATTCTTTTTGCACTTTGTCACTAGATCTTTTGCCTATCCAGTAAGGTTTCACTTTTTTTTGGAATAATTTAAAATTGATTTACAGCAAAAACGGTATTGTTTTGACTATAGATTGGTTTTATTCATAAACTATTTGTTTTCAATTGTTTTTAAGTAATTCTTTTTGTCGCTATTGACAAATTATAATATGTTTCTGTTAGACATCAGTAGACAATTTTTATAATTAATTAAAATTATGTTGCTATTGTTTTATTAAAACTTGTATAGATCATAACTAGAGTTTTATAATAGCAATTAAGTTGATTCTTTTTGCTAATAAAACTTTGAGCAAAATACTTTCCGTTGAACTATTTTTTTTCTTTTCTGTTAAAATTTTATTTCTAGATCAGAGAGCATTATTTGTTTTTATTTGATGTTCTTGAGTTTTCCCTAAGTTCTTCATAGTTTCTTTTAGCTTTCTTTATGTTTCTTTATGCTTTCTTTCGTTTTTGGAGTGATTGCTTATAGAAATGCAACTGTTTGGGTACGATAGATTTCTTGGAGTGTGACAAATAGATCAGTCAAATGTGAGAGCGATGAATTCCACCAACAAGTACCAAAGAAGTTCACTTTGATCATGATTATCACCATACCCATGTTTTTATTGCATTTAGTATTTATTCTTTCCCACCATTCATGCAAAATAGGTAAACTGGAAACTTGGACTTGATTAGTGTAATGAGGTAGGAACCCAATGTCCTTTGTTACCGAGCCCTGGGAACGTTATTATTTTCAACTGCTATGCTTGGCAGACGGGGATTGGTATGGGTGTTCATGAGAGTTGTGAGAGTGATGAATTATATTTGATGACGATAACTTCAAGACCTCAAGGACTCAAGACATGATTTTACAAATATACCTCTAGGTGGAAATTGGATGAACGACGCCCTGGAGGACCCAGTGGTTAGCCTAGGTGTTGCTGGAGAAGTTCTAGTCAATCACACGTGAAGTTCCACCCAAGTTCAAAGAGACGGATGAATACTTCAAGATCGGAAGCTTACCTGTGTAGCGCCAAGTCAAAATGGGCTCTGGCTTGGTTGACTCTAGTTGTGACTCTGGCCGGACGGTGGTAGCAGATGTACAAGAACGGTAGGATTGGATGGGCACCGACAGTGGCCCAGAGGAACTCTTCGGAAGACCATGTTTCATTCATCCTGTTCTCAAACACCAGGCAAGGCAAGGTCGATTCTTGTGGGTAAAGTGCATAAAATGTTGCAGAGTGTAAACCTAATCGATTAGCCGTGTCCTCAGTTACGGACAACTTGAGCCTCTGGAATTGGATCTATCCGGGAACTCTCAATACCGCACTATAAATGGACTATCTGATGAATTTATTAGTGGGATTTAATAATGAATTTGGGATATGAGATTTGGTTGGCGGAACAATCTCATCACTTTGTAGTAATTAATTTGATTCCATTATAGTAGCGAAAAACTAGCTTTTATGCAAAAACTCAGACTTAGAGCTACCACAACCATATTGCGTATAGATATAGATGTTTCATCTACTTTCTCATGTGATCTTACCAGTACGTTCAAATTACTGACATACACGGCTGTAACTTATCATGTTGCAGGATTTCTATGACGGATAAGAGTTACGTTGTAGGGTTACAGCCTACACTCAACTGGCCGTTGGCATTGATGGGAGTCCACACCCTGATGATTGTATTTCCACTATGTTATATGAGGTATACTCTGGATCTACGTTACCTTTTTAACATGTGATGTTATGGTATTTCATCGATGTACTGTGTGTGCTAGCATACTGATCCAGGGATAGCATATAAAGCGCAAAGGGACCGATCCATTTGGGTTGGGTCGCTATATAGATGGTATCAGAGCACATGTTGACCGTACGACATGACCCTAGAAACCGGAAAGCCGTAGGACATGATCTCTCTAAAACTTTATTTTCAAAAAGATCCTTTACCTCCCATCTTTTTTGTGCTTTATCAAATATTTCCTCTTACCTCAGATAGTTAGACAATACCCCTTTCCCCTTTGACCACAAGGAGGATCAACTAAGACGACTCCAAGAAGGACGAGATATCGGACAACTTATGACCACTTCATAGTAAACTAGATTTCACCATGCATTAGAAGAATTGAAGCTACAACATTCGAATACTCCGAAGACTCAAAGAAATTGAAAACCCTGAAGAATTCCGAGATTTATATGACCGTTTGTCGGTGTACTAAAGTAGGGGTACCCTTAGTATCCCGAACTTGTGCACGGGCAGTCGCAGCGCCCCGCGGCAAGGCTTGCTGGGTGGCCGCCACGGTCCTCCATGGTTCCTTTGGAGCCATTCAAGAACAAAGTATTCAAGCCAAAGAGACAAGACCCCGGCAAGAGGAGCTTGCCCCAACCAAGGCATATCAAGGGACTTGCCATGACGCGCCACGCGTCCTGGCAAGGCCCGGTGAGCGACAAGCTCCTGGAAGCGACAAGATAGCGACCGCGGCAAGGCGCTTGCCGCGACAAGCTTCCACTCAGTACCCGCGCTCCAGCACATCCACCCACGTGTCGCTCTGGGACCCTTCCAGGCGCACGTGGCGGAAGGCTGTGCAGCCAGGGGTACGCGGTGGCAAGCGGCGCTGACAAGGCTGCCGTCGTGGCGAACGGTGGCGCCCCTGACGGCCCTTTTTGCACTGTTTGGGCGACGACGATGGGCATTTAATGCCCTTGTCCCCTGCCGTCAGGGTTAGGTATAAAACACTGTACCAACTACCACCCTTTTTCCATTTTTACCCTCAACTGCGTTGCCACCTGTCGGTGACCCCTTGAGCATATAAAAGGAGGCCCATGCGCAACGTAGGGGGAGGTTAGACATTCGAAGACTCTCACGCTCGGTCTCGTTAGCGGCTAGAGTGTACTATAGCTCTCAGCGCTCCCGAGCCAAGAACCAAATACAATCCACAAAGCAGGAGTAGGGTTTTACGCATCCGTGCGGCCCGAACCTGGGTAAACTGCTCATGTGCCTCGCCTCGATCTGCTCTTCGTGCGATCTCCGGCCCCTGTCGTACCGAAAGGGGCTCCGTCCCCATAGGTGTTCGTGGGTGGATCAGTTTCCCCGACATCTTTGGCGCGCCAGGTAGGGGGTGCGTCGAGGTTGTGTGAACCTGATCCGGCGTCCACACGAGCTAGATCTTCATCATCTTCATCAACATGCCGCCGAAGAAGAAGGCTTCGGAGGCAGCTGGACCGTCCGCGTCGATCCCACCACCGCCGGAGCCAACGGCTGGTGGGGTAGACGCCGGTGGAAGAACGGACGTCGACGAGGGAACTCACGGTGTTGCCAGGTCCAAGGACAAGGCTGCGCTGCCCATCGGCGGCGTAGCCAGATCCCACGACGACCGGGCGCACTCCAAGACCTCGGCGTCCGTGCATGCACCGCGCCCATCTCAGGAGGCGCGGGACCGACCGCGTCATGGTACTCACAGTACCATACGCTTGCTGGGCCAAGATCAAGCTGGTGGGTCCTGGAACGCTCAAGACCAACATGCACGTCAACATGCTGGCACGAGCAAGGCACGGTCGCCTGGACGGGATACTGCTCCTTCTAACGTAGTTAGAAGTCCGAGCATATCCCGCTCCTCGCATCGTTCGCCACCGCTGCCCGCCACTCCAGCAGAAGCTCTAGCACGAGCTCAACTGCTTCTAGACTTCCCTCCAGCGGCAGACAAAGCCGACGACTGGAGGGCCACCATTCAGAGTCTCATCGCCTTCGCCAACGGCGACACTCCGCGGCAACCGAGCACATCGCAGCCGCGACAAGTCAGCCAGGCGCGGGCCGATGGCGACAAGACCGGTGGGGGTGCAACCACCGTGCACTCTCCGCCCCGAAGGCCAAAATCGCCGACTCGCCGGATCAACATCGACGACAACTCCAATGCGTCATCAGATCCACGAGCTCGTCGCAATCAGCGCCAAGTTCTCCACGAGCGACAACAAGAAGATGCTCGTACTCGCATCGAGCGCCGAAGAGAAGCGCGGCGCCAATCAGACCAGCGCGCTGGGCCCGCTGTCGACATGCATGCGCCAGGGGGACCAGGCGACTTGCCGTACGTGCTAGGTTGTCCTGAGTTTACTCGTGAGCTGCGGCAAGTCCAGTGGCCCAGCATGAAGAATTTCAAGCCAGACGTACCAGAGAAGTACGACGGCAAGACGCATCCGTCGGAGTTCCTCAGCATCTACACCATCGCGGTGCAAGCTGCCGGGGGACGAGACGACAAGATCCTTGCCAACTACTTCCCGCTGGTACTCAAACCCAACGTCAGATCCTGGCTCATGCACTTGCCGGACAACTCCATTTCTTCTTGGGCAGACCTATGCCATCAGTTTATCGGCGCCTTTACAGGCGGCCACAAACCTCATGGCCAGGAAAGTGACCTTCACCTGCTCGTCCAGAAGGAAGGAGAACCCCTGCGCAAGTATATCCAGAGATTCAGCCGTGTACAGCACAACATCCCAGACGTCCACCCTGCCGTGGTCATCAGCGCGTTCCATCAGAACGTGCGTAACCGGAGGATGAGGGAGGAGATGGCGATGTGCAAGATCAGAGACATCAGCGAGCTTTATGCCCTGGCCGACAAGTGTGCACGTGCTGAGGAGGGGAGGAAACTCCCCGGAGAGGATACAGGCGCAGGGGGATCTGACAGTGAGGATGCTGCCCCGGCAAAGAAAAACCGGCGGCGGAACAACAGGAAGAAGAAAAACAAAGAAGTGCTAGTCGTTGAGCAGTCCGGCAATGAAGGTGGCGCCAAGAAAGCCCAAGTTGATAGCTCCGGCAAGGAGACTGCCGCATGCACCAACTGCCAGGCTGTGGCGGCCGCCGACAAGCAGGACGGCACAGACAAGCAGTACTGCAAGATCCACCGCACCAAGGGCCATGACCTCCAGAACTGCAAGAGGGTCGAACAGCTCGTCGAGCAGCAGAAGGCTGAGTACGAGCGACGCGACAAGGAGAACGCCTAGGGAGTGCTAGGTGGCTTCTCACCCCTCGTTGGTTACCCCAAGTGGAAGGTTTGAGATGCAGTGTAGCAGAAGTTTTCCCTTGGTATTACCAAGGATCGATTTCCCAGAGACTCCCAGTTTCAACAAGAAGGTGTCAACTGCTAACGGCGCCGGATATTAGCAATCAACGTGGACCTGCACACAGATACAAATAACTTTGCTCCCAACGAGTACAGAGGGGTTGTCAATCCCTCCGGCCTTGTAGTTTACAAAGGATCAAATGCAAGTGATAATAGTGATAGGTATAATTGCAATAGTAAGTAAACAGCGGAAAAGTAAATAGCGGATGTGATCAATGATGGTAATATGGACCGGAGTCTCATGATGTTCACTAGTGATGTCTCTCTCCCAAAAGACGATAAAACAGCTATGTGAGGTAAACGAATTACAGCTGGGCAATTGACAGGACCATGTGCGCAAACCAATGCTGACTACATTGCAAGAAAGGTTGAGGTTCAAAGCATGGGCGGTACGCCAAAGTAAGTAGACCGAAATCCATCAATATCTACTACTAATCATCCACCTTGAGATATCTATCCAGAACATCTCGCTGGTATTAAGTTGCGAGCCCCACCCATAGTGTAAACTCAAAGCAACAGACAACTGCATTAAAAGAACTTTGCGTAAAGTAAACAATCCTTGCACCCGCGGGCACAAGCACCGTCGTTTTCCCCCTTGTGGCAACAGCACATCCCCTAGACTCATGTTTCTGTCACTCAAACTAGTCATCGAGGGGCATGAACCCACAATCGAGCATAACGTTCCCTCTTGGAGTCACTACCTACTACTTGGCCAAAGCAATAAATAACAACGGAGAACATGCAAGAATTACTTACGAACATAAACATAAAAGAGGTGAATCAAATATATTACTCAAATACAATCTGAACATAATCTCATAATCCATCGGATCCCAGCAAACTCATCATAGCAACAGCATAAGGATTACATATGTGCCTCGATCATGTAGGGCAGCTCACGAGGACTAATTAGTGAAGCACAAGAACGGGAGGAGAACATCACATAGCTACTGGTCATGGACTCATGGTCCAAGGGAGACTACTCACAACTCATCCGGGAGGCGTCCATGGTGGTGGAGAAGCTCCCGGTGGTGATCCACCCCTCCGGCAGGGTGCCGGGAAGAGTTCTCCTGGTGCTCCCGATCTTGGAAGCGGCGGCGGCGGTGGAACAGAGATGGGATCGCGAAAAAGAGTTCCTGTTTTGAGGGTTTCGGGAGACGCTTTCAATATATGCCAAAGGGGGGCATCGGAGGAGCCTCGGGGGCCCCAGGCGCCCCCCCCCCCCCCGGCG
>LR738709.1:711717766-711728923 GCA_902687465.1 Secale cereale
CCCCCCCCCCCCCCGGCTGTCATTCGGGCGCACGGTAGGTTCTGGAACGCTGATTTTTTATATAATTTTTCTGGATTTTTCCTGGCAGTTCTCGTAACGTGAAAACCTGACATACAAAAACAGCCGAAAACAGAAACTGGCACTGGGGTGCACTGAGTTAATAGGTTAGTCCAAATATGATCAAAAGTGTATGGAAGTGTATAAATATCATAGCAATATCACCCAAAAGAGGCATGGAGCAAGCAGAAATTATAGATACGTTTTGGACGTATCAGGGAGGTGATGGAGGATCTGGCAAGAAGTGGTCGTTCGTCGGCCGGGGAGGATGCCGCGGCAAAGCCAAGCAGCGGCAAGGAGATTGACCTCCCCGCGGCCGCGACAAGGATGAAGACGACGACGACGATGAAGACATGGATGATGTTGAGACCAGTGAGTGATGGGCCTCTAACCCCTCGTTGGTTACCCCAAGTGGAAGGTGTAAGATACAGTGTTGTGGAAGTTTTTCCCTTAGCAAAGATGCCAAGGATCGAATCCCGAGAGACTCCTAGGTTCAACAAGTAGGTGTCAGCTGCTAACGGCGCCTGATTAGCAATCAACGTGGACCTGCACACAGATACAAATACTTTGCTCCCAACGAGTACAGAGAGGTTGTCAATCCCTCCGGCCTTGTAGTTCACAAAGGATTAAACGCAAATGATAGTAGTGATAGATAATGTTTGCAATAGTAAGTAAAGGCGAAAAGTAAATAGCGGATGTGATCAATGATGGTAATATAGAACGGAGTCTCATGATGTTCACTAGTGATGTCTCTCTCCCAAAAGAAGATAAAAC
Organism: Secale cereale; assembly: GCA_902687465.1. Classification (NCBI taxonomy): domain Eukaryota; kingdom Viridiplantae; phylum Streptophyta; class Magnoliopsida; order Poales; family Poaceae; genus Secale; species Secale cereale. The sequence continues at coordinate 711,718,598 of LR738709.1, forward strand.
AGCTATGTGAGGTAAACGAATTACAGCTGGGCAATTGACAGGACCACGAACGCAAACCAATGCTGACTACATTGCAAGAAAGGTTGAGGTTCAAAGCATGGGCGGTACGCCAAAGTAAGTAGACCGAAATCCATCAATATCTACTACTAATCATCCACCTTGAGATATCTATCCAGAACATCTCGCTGGTATTAAGTTGCGAGCCCCACCCATAGTGTAAACTCAATGCAACAGACAACTGCATTAAAAGAACTTTGCGTAAAGTAAACAATCCTTGCACCCGCGGGCACAAGCACCGTTGTTTTCCCCCTTGTGGCAACAACACATCCCCTAGACTCATGTTTCTGTCACTCAAGCTAGTCATCGAGGGGCATGAACCCACAATCAAGCATAACGTTCCCTCTTGGAGTCACTACGTATTACTTGGCCAAAGCAATAAATAACAACGGAGAACATGCAAGAATTACTTATGAACATAAATATAAAAGAGGTAGATCAAATATATTTCTCAAGAACAATCTTAACATAATCTCATAATCCATCGGATCCCAGCAAACTCATCATAGCAACAGCATAAGGATTACATATGTGCCTCGATCATGTAGGGCAGCTCATGAGGACTAATTAGTGAAGCACAAGAACGGGAGGAGAACATCACATAGCTACTGGTCATGGACTCATGGTCCAAGGGAGACTACTCACAACTCATCCGGGAGGCGTCCATGGTGGTGGAGAAGCTCCCGATGGTGATCCTCCCCTCCGACAGGGTGCCGGGAAGAGTTCTCCTGGTGCTCCCGATCTTGGAACCGGCGGCGGCGGCGGAACAGAGATGAGATCGCGAAAAGAGTTCTCATCCCGAGGGTTTCGAAGGACGCTCTAAATATATGCCGAAGGGGGGCACCAGACGGGGATCGGGGGGCCCAGGCGCCCCCCGGCGCGGCCCAGGGGGGGGGCGCCGCCAGGGCGCCTGGAGCCCTGGTGGCCCCCCCCCCCCGGCTGTCCTTCGGGCGCAAGGTAGGTTCTGGAACGCTGATTTTTTATATAATTTTTCTGGATTTTTCCTGGCAGTTCTCGTAACGTGAAAACCTGAAATACAAAAACAGCCGAAAACAGAAACTGGCACCGGGGTGCACTGGATTAGTAGGTTAGTCCAAATATGATCAAAAGTGTATGGAAGTGTATAAATATCATAGCAATATCTCCCAAAAGTGGCATGGAGCAAGCAGAAATTATAGATACGTTTTGGACGTATCAGTGAGCAGGAGTTCCTTAAAGCCACAGAGGTCTTGTGCTTTGACGGCGGTGCTTCTCTGCATACTTCTCACCGCCAACTCAAACAGTGGGTGCGGGAAGTTAATGCAGCAGAACCACCTGTCGAATCGCGCAAACTTCTGAAGTGGTCCAGCACGCCTATCATCTTTGATATTGAGGACCACCCTGATCGCACAACTGCGGTCGGGTGCTTGCCGATGTTGGTTTCACCAACTATCCGCAACCTCAAGGTCACTAAGATGTTAGTTGACGGCGGGGCCGGCTTGAACTTGATCTCCTCCACTATACTCCAGAAACTCCAGATCCCTGACAGCGAGCTCGAAGAGACCGGCACATTCCAAGGAATAAACCCGGGAAGGGGCATGCCGGAGGGGAAGATCACGCTGCCAGTGACGTTTGGCGGGGAGCTAAACTTCAGGACTGAGAGAGTCACTTTTGACGTTGCCGATTTTCCATTGCCTTACAATGGAATACTTGGCCATCCAGCACTCGCCAAGTTCATGGCAGCCTCTCACTATGCATACAACATGCTCAAGATGCCAGGCCGATAAGTGTCATCTCTGTCCCTGGTGACAAGAAGGATGCTCTTATCTGCGCCGACAAGATCTACCGGGAAGCAGCAGCCGCAACAGATCTCAAGACACTTGCCGCTGAAGCTCCCGAGGGAAAGAAGAAGACCAAGTCCAGCAAGAGCTCTGGGGCCCACTCCGGCAAGCGCACCTCTTTGGAGTGCTGCGCTACCGTCGAGGACGCGCCATCGAGCTCCACCGGCAAGTGTAAGAAGACGATGGCAGCTCCGCCAAAGACCAAGAAGGTGTCCGCCAAGGAGGACGGCACTGGTGGTACCTTCACCATCAGTGCCACGCTTGATCCTAAATAGGAAAGCGCGCCCGTTGCTTTCCTGCGGGCGAACGTCGATGTGTTTGCATGGCAACCGTCTGACATCCCCGGTGTTCCCAGGAAAGTAATTGAGCACAAGCTTGCCGTCTGTACTCACGCGCGTCCCGTCAAGTAGAAAGTCAGGAAACAAGCAGTGGAGCGCCAAGAATTCATAGCAGAAGAGATCAAGAAGTTGGAAGCAGCAGGCCTTGTCAGAGGAGTGCTCCATCCTACGTGGTTGGCCAATCCAGTAGTCGTGCGTAAGGCAAACGGGAAATGGAGGCTTTGTATCGACTTCACCGATGTGAATAAAGCTTGTCCCAAAGACCCATTTCCCTTGCCGCGCATTGACCAGATTGTTGACTCCACGGCCGGATGTGATTTGCTTTCATTTCTTGACGCATACTCAGGATATCATCAGATCTTCATGACAGAAGAGGATGAGGAGAAGACCGCATTCATCACTCCATGTGGCACGTACTGTTTCATACGGATGCCTTTTGGTTTGAAGAATGCTGGTTCAACATTTGCAAGGGTAGTCCATACAGCTTTTGAGCCACAGATTCACAGAAATGTAGAAGCATACATGGATGACATAGTGGTCAAGAGCAAAGATAGGGCAATCCTGATTCAAGATTTAGACGAGACCTTTGCAAATCTGCGCAAGATCCAGCTCAAGCTCAACCCCGAGAAGTGTGTGTTTGGAGTCCCTTCCGGCAAGCTTCTCGGGTTCTTCATGTCTCAGAGGGGAATTGAAGCCAATCCCGACAAGATCAAGGCCATTGAGCAGATAGAAGCACCGAAGCGCGTCAAGGATGTACGAAGACTTGCCGGTTGCGTGGCTGCTCTCAGCAGGTTTATCTCTAAGTCAGCTGAGCGCGCCCTGCCGTTTTTCAAAATTTTGAAAAAGGCGGGTCCAATGAAATGGACTCCGGAAGCGGAGGCTGCGCTGCAAGACTTGAAGAGGTACCTGTCCTCCACTCCAATACTTGTCGCACCTAAGCCACAAGAGAAGTTGCTGCTGTACCTAGCGGCAACCAATCGAGTGGTTAGTGCTGCGTTAGTAGCGGAGAGGGAGGCACATGATGAGCCAGCAGCCGCGGCAAGTGCATCCAGCGACAAGCAGGGGGCTTCCCCGACAAGCTCTGGTCCTGACAAAGATGGATCTACGCAGGTGCAGGAGGAGATACGGAAGAAAATGGTGCAGCGCCCAGTTTACTTTGTCAGCTCCCTTCTGCAGGGGGCTAGATCAAGGTACTCTGGTGTGCAGAAGTTGCTTTTCGGCCTTCTCATGGCCTCGAGAAAGATGCGCCATTACTTCCAAGCACATGAGATAACAGTTGTCACTCGCTTTCCGCTGAAGAGGATACTGCAAAATCCAGAAGCAACAGGCAGGATTGTTGAGTGGGCACTGGAACTGTCAAGCTTTGGCCTCAAGTTTGAGAGCACTTCAACTATCCAGAGCAGAGCGTTGGCAGAATTCATAGCAGAGTGGACGCCAACACCAGATGAAGAGACTCCAGAAACAAGCATCCCCGTCAAGGAAGCAAGTAAAGAGTGGCTGATGTACTTTGATGGTGCCTTCTCGCTACAAGGCGACGGTGCTGGCGTGCTGCTTGTCGCACCCACCGGAGAGCACCTCAAGTACGTAGTCCAAATGCACTTTCCCAAGGAGCAAGCAACAAACAATACTGCAGAGTATGAAGGTTTGCTTGCCGGTCTTAGGATCGCGGCAGACCTTGGGATCAAGAAGCTCATTGTCAGGGGTGACTCGCAGCTTGTCGTCCGCCAAGTGAACAAGAATTATCAGAGTCCGCTGATGGAAGCTTACGTCGATGAAGTGAGAAAGCTTGAAGAACACTTTGACGGCCTACATATGGAACATGTTCCAAGAGCTCAGAACGACATCGCCGACGGCCTGTCAAAGTGCGCCGCACTTAAGTTACCTGTGGAACCAGGGATCTTTGTGCTCAGGCTGACTTAACCATCCGTAACACCATCAACTGGACAGAGCAAGAAGAGGAAGTTGATTTCCGGTGATTATCTTCCGGCAGAGCTTCCCGAAGTCGCCGCTAAGAAGGTCCCCAAGATCAATGCCAAGAACGCTCCTGACAAGTTTTGCTCCGGCAAGCTTGCTCCGGTGAGCCCTAGGGTTTGTTCCGTTGAAGCAGACGCTCCCGACAAGTTTTGCTCCGGCAAGCTTGCCGGGGAACATCAAGCTCCGGCTGAGCCGCAGGTTCTCGCCGTAGAAGCGGATGTTCCCGCAGCAGCAGATGTGCCTTTAGTCCTTGTTGTCGAGCCACAAGCTCCAGCATGGGCACAGCAGATTGTCCGTTTCCTTCAAACAGGAGAACTTCCCGAAGAGCAAGAAGAAGCGGAAAGAGTAGCCCGGCAGTCAAGTATGTACAAGTTTGTTGGCAATGCACTGTACAGAACAAGACTCAACGGTGTGAAATTGAAGTGTATCCCTCGGGAAGACGGACAAAAGCTGTTGGCAGAGATACATGGAGGCATATGTGGTCACCACATTGGCGCAAGAGCACTTGTCGGCAAAGCATTCCGGCAAGGTTTCTTTTGGCCAGAAGCCCTCCACGGTGCAACTGCACAAGTAACCAAGTGTGAAGCGTGCCAGTTCCATTCCAAGCAGATACACCAGCCAGCTCAAGCTCTCCAGACGATCCCTTTATCCTGGCCATTTTCGGTCTAGGGGCTCGACATCCTCGGCCCCTTTCCCCGCGCAGCCGGGGGCTTTGAGTACTTGTACGTTGCCATCGACAAGTCCACAAAGTGGCCAGAAGTGGAACCAATGAGAAAGGTGACCGCACAGTCAGCAATCAAGTTCTTCAGGTCAATTGTTTGCTGCTTCGGGATCCCTAACAGGATCATCACCGACAACGGTACGCAATTCACGAGCCGCACCTTCATGCATTACGTCCAAGATCTTGGCGCCAAGGTCTGCTTCGCTTCTGTTGCTCACCCGAGAAGCAACGGTCAAGCGGAGAGGGCGAATGCTGAAGTGCTGCGTGGCCTCAAGACCAGAACTTTCGACAGGCTGCACAAGTGCGGAAGAAACTGGATCGAGGAGCTGCCGATGGTTCTTTGGTCGATCAGGATGACGCCAAATCGAGCCACTGGACAGACACCTTTCGCTCTAGTCTATGGAGCAGAGGCAGTTCTCCCCACGGAACTCGTATACGGGTCACCTCGAGTGCTCGCTTATGATGAGCTCGAGCAAGAGCAGCTGCGACAAGATGACGCGCTGCTCCTTGAGGAAGACCGTCTTCAAGCTGCTGTACGAGATGCTCGCTACCAGCAAGCTTTGCGCCATTACCATAGCCGCAAAGTTAACGCCAGAAGTCTCGAGGAAGGCGACCTTGTTCTTCGGCGCGTTCAGTCCGCCCAGAATTCCAACAAGTTGACGCCGAAGTGGGAAGGCCCTTATCGGGTGAAACGAGTCACTAGGCCTGGCGATGTCCGCCTTGAGATCGAAGATGGATTTCCGGTGAGCAACTCCTGGAACATTGAGCATCTTCGTAAGTTTTACCCATAAGGCGCGGTTGCCGCGACCCGCTCCGGCAACCACCTTTTGTACAAGTCTCGCCGCTGTTGCATGTAATCCTTTGTACAAAGACGGGCGCGGACCCCGTGCATCAGTAAAGCTCATGTGCCTCGCACATCTTGTCAATTTCACGCTTTCTATATTTTGCATGTGTTATCTGACACTTTGTGCAGCACCCACCCCCGGTAAGCCATAACGAGCCTTACGGCTCCATATCTGTATTTTCCCTTCTTTCTTTTTCTCAAGAAAAGGAAGTTTCCCTCGCCCACAAGTTTGCCGGGGGGAAGGAGAAGATAGTGGTATGGACCAGGCGTCGTTCAAGAAGGTTTCGCCTTGCCGTGAAGCAAACAACAGAAAAGCTAAGTTGCCAAAGTTTGAGCGATCAGATTTTTAAATTTTTAAGTTATCTTCCTTGAACGACCGTGCTTTGTATGGAAAACCTGTGCGCGGAGGAACCAACTCGTAGCTAGTTGCGCCCTTACTTTGTTTCGAGTCCGCTCAACGACTTAAGTGTGCTGCGACTAGTGTCGCGCCCTTACTTTGTTTCGAGTTTGCTCAACAACTTAAGAGAGCTGCAACTGGTTGCGACAAGGTTTCTTGTCGGTAACGGCACCGCCAGCAGGCTGCTGATGTCCCGCACTCAGCGCTCGCGGCTAAGGTGCCTACGCCGGCAAGTTCCCTAAAAGCGTAGGGTTAAAACATACAAAGGAAGGAGTCAAGTAAAGGAAATAACGTTGCAATCAATACCCAAAATAGAGTTATACTACAAAGATAGCTTGTCGCATCCCTAACAGATTGTTTTTATAACATAATCAGCAGCGACAAGGAAAGAAGAAAACGGGCAAGCCTAATCTGTGCGATCGCCCTCAACCCTCTTGATGCCGCTCACCTTGTCCACAATGGGTGCGACAAGGGCCTTGAGCGCGTCTAGATCAGCGTCCGGCGGCAGGGACCTGAGGACGTTGGTGAGGTTGAGGCCCGGGTTGCGGAAGGCCACCTTCATCAGCACCTTCTGAAGGGCTCCCGCGCAGAGCTTGCGCGACTCGTCCGCCAGTTGCTTTGGGATCCTCTCCCGGAGTTGCTGGAGGGCCGTCGCCACGCCCTTGAAGAATAGGGTGAGCTTGGCGCTGGGGTGGAGATTCTCGTCGGAGGAATACCCGAGATACTCCGCCCCCAGCTGCGCCAGCTCCCCGTCGATGGCTTTGGTAGCATTGACAAGACCCTCCGTCCAGTGCTCGACGGTCTCCCTGAAGATGTTCTGGGTGACGGCAGCACTCTCGAGCAACGCCTTCTCGGCCCTGATCTCCTCCTTGAGGGTCGCCTCCCGCTCCCTGGCGCCGTCCAGTGTCTTGGTCAAAGTGGGCAGCTTCAACTCAAGATCGGCGTTGGAGTCCTTGGCGGCGGCAAGCTCCTTTCCCTTCTCGGCGAGGCGGACCTGCAGCTCTGAGTGGCCGTGGGCGTCTTTCTCCCGCTCGAGCTTGAGCGCGGCGATCTCTTCGCCTCTCGCCTTGAGGTCGGCCTCCAGCTGCGTCACCTTCTTCTCCAGCTCCTCCTTGGCGGTCTCGGCAGCCGCGGCAGCGTCCTTTGCTTCCTGGAGAGCCCCGCCAAGTGATTGCTCGCGCGCGGCAAGGTCCTCCTCGTGGCTGTCGAGGTTGACCTTCCGCTGCGCCAGCTCGCCTTCCTGCGCAGAAAGCTTCTCGCCGGCAAGCCTATGTTGCTCTTCGACCTCGGCCTTCTCAAGGAAGAAGGCCGTCCGCTCCTCGGCGAGTTGCTCCCGCTCTTCTGCCAAAGACCGGAGAGCTGCCTGGTGAAGGCCCCGAAGCTCCTCTGCGCGCTTCTCAATATCAGCTCCTGCCCTCGCGGGAAGCGCCTCTCTGGACTCCAGCTTGGCCTGCCGGGCGCGGTAGAGCGACAACAGTTTCCGCAGCAGCCGCTCTTCCTCTGACTCGACGCTGCTGCTGCTCGGCGCGTCCACGAGCGTCAGCCCGGCGGAGGCGAGTACCTCTCCGTCGAAGACTTCTCCCTCGATCGGCGCCCTGGAGCTTGAGGCCCAGGGGAGTTTGATGAAGACGCCGTCGCCGGCCTTCAAGTAGGCGCCTGGCTCGGGCTCTTCGGAGCCGGGGGCTGCGGCAGCGGCGGAGGGCTCGGCGGTCGGTGTAGCGCCTGGCGCTCCTGCGGCCTCAGGGCCGTCAGTGCGATCGCCAGACCCCTCGCCTGCTGCTGCAACGGCAGCCTTGGCGGCCTCTGCGTCGGTGGGGTCTTCACCGCCGGCTGCTTCCTCAGTGGCAGCGGCGTCCTCAGCAACAACTTCAGTCTCCATCGGCTCAGCAGCGGATGGATCTGACAGCCAGAAAAGGGGAGAAAAATGATCAAGCAAATATCCAAAAAAAGAAAGAAAAGCCCAAGGGGAGTTTGGAGCGAGAGGATTACCTGCGCGAGCCGGCTCCTCGGCAAGCTCCCTTGCCGGAGAGCTCTCCCTTGGCGGCGTAGTTGTAGTCCCCGCCGGCGGAGGGCCGCTGGTGCTATCCCTCGCCGGAGAACTCGCCCTTGGCGGAGGACTCTCCCTTGCCGGAGAACCTCCCCTTGGCGGCGTAGTTGAAGCAGGCGGCACGACGGGGGCGGTCTCCGGGCGCTCCTGGAGTGGCTGCTCTGCTCCTACACAAATCAACAAACAAGACGTCAGTAAAGATAGAACACCCACGCGCGCCTAACAGCGGAAAGTAAACCCTACACTTACGCTGGGGGCTACGCTGGGGGCTGCTCTGAAGACCAGTTGCCAGGTCCGGCAAGTTTGTCTCAGGCGCACCCCCTGCTGGCACGGTGGGCTCATCCTCGATGACAATCACCGGGGCCTTGGCTCTCTTTGCCGCCCTCTGGGCCAGAGTTCTGAAAAAAGGAACATGTTCAGAGTGAGGCAAATGAAGTACAAGACAGAACAGCAGAAAATTGAAGAAATACAAGAACAACAAAGTCTTACTCTTCTTCTTCCTCGTCGGAGCTGAGCGCGGAGAAATCAAAGTCCGGCTCACGCCCGGCGTGAGGAGGCGGAGGAGTGGGCTCCCTTGGCCGCTTGGCCGGAGCAGTGGCGGTGGTCTGAGACGACCCCACTCTGGCTGCCGCTGAGGCGTGAGGAGCCGCAGGAGCAGAAGCGGCGGTCTGGGAAGACCCCGCTCCAGTTGCAGCAGCTGTGCGAGGTGCTCCTGCAGCAACCTTGCTTGCTGCGGTGGAGCGTGTCACGCGGCGCGGCAGCTGTTGGCCCGTCTGCCGCTCCGTTACGTCCCCGGCCTTGCGGAGACGCCTTCTTGGTGGAGCAGGAGGCTCTGCTGGTGGCGAGCTGCCTGAAGACGAGGAGGAAGAGGAGCCGATCTCCAGCGAGCCGCTAGTATCCTCGGCGGACTCGCTCGACTCGTCGCCCTGCTCGGTGGGCTCGCTCGATCCGGCACCCTGCTCGGCGGGCCCGCTCGACTCGGCACCTTGCCCGGCAGGCCCCTCCTCGCCGGCAAGCTCCCCTCGCTCGGCAAGGCTTGCCGCCTTTGCTGCATCCGCCTCCTCCGGAGTGAAACCGAACTCACCCGCGGCACTGGCTGCCGTCGCCTCTTCCAGCCTAGTGGCAATGTACGCCATCTCCTTGTCAGTGGTGTCGCGGGTGAGGCCCTTCTTCTCGTCGGAGCGGATCGGCACCTCTTCCAAATTGTCGAAGAACGCCTGCACGGCGTCGGCGGCAGGCTCTTGCCAAGTTGGGTCGATCCCATGAGAATCGCACAGCGGCATCATTGCGCGGATGCGGCTGAGCGCAGAGTTGTTGCACAATGGAACGACGCCCCTCGGCAACCTGAATACTTCGGGATGGTCGGGGTCGTACTTGAACAGCTCCTGGAGCATTGCGTTGAGCTCCAGGACGGTGAAATTGTAGTTGAGGCCCGAGCGCAGCCTCATGATATCCGCCGCATTCTCAAACTCCTAGGCGGGCCTCATCCTCTCCTGCAAAGGGGTGATGCGGCGGCGGAGGAAATCTGCGCCAACTGCGCCTACAGTGAGCCCGGCAAGCCTGAGGCGTCGGATCCGGGCAGTGGCAATCTTCAGTCTACCGTCTTCCGGGGCCAGATCGCTCCAATCGTTGTCGCACACTACTGGAGCTTGGCGTCGGGCAGTAAATGGCTGCGGGTTGTCCTCTACAATCCAACACCAATTGGCTCTCCATTCCTCCCATTTGCTGCGGAGCTCCCCCTCCAGATAAGCTTCCTTCTTGTGGACCCTTGAGATCCAGGAGACTCCGCCGGACAAAGGCTCTCCTCTCTCAACTCGAGGCATAAAGAAGTGGCGGAAAAGGGCTACATTGGGATTGACTCCGACGAAGTTCTCGCAGAGATGTGCGAAAACTGCCATGGTCAGAACGGCGTTGGGGGTAAAGTCAAGGAGGTGGAACCCGTAGGTGTTCATGATGTCGCAGAAGAATTCAGAGAAAGGCGGGCAGAGCCCGCAGTAGAAGAACAAGGCGAAGAACGCGTATCCGCTGGGAGTACCTTGGTGCGCGGATGCGCCCGCGTCTCCCCCGACCTGAAGAGGTAGTAGTTCTCCCTCAGCGTCCTCGCGGCAAGCTTTGGGGGGGGGGGGGG
>LR738709.1:711729058-711742217 GCA_902687465.1 Secale cereale
CAGACAGCCCGCTGCTTTCGCAGCGCCGCGAGCCGCAGCGCCTCGGCCGACTTCTTCCCTTTCTCGCCTTTCGGAGCCATGGCGGAAGCGGTAAGGGAGGTCGACGGCGCTGGTGGTGCTGGTGGCGATGGGGGGCGGAGCGCTGCTCTCTTTCGGCTTCGGGAAGAAGGGGAGCGGCGGAGGTTTTCAAGGAGTAGCAACGAGCGGATGGACGAACTGCCCCTGTTTCCCCTGCTTATAAGGAGGGAGGGGGCGGACGTTCCGCATTTCCGAATAAAGAAACTGCCCACGATCTCTCCCACGACACCGCATTAAACGCATGTCGTTAAGGGAGGGCGCGGTGGATACGGAGGAAGATACGGTGTGACCCGGGCCGCGCATGCCCGTGCACTGTTTTGGGCCTGGCCCAATAGCGCTCGGAACCATGCATGGCCCAGGCCCGGGGGCTCCTGTCGGTGTACTAAAGTAGGGGTACCCTTAGTATCCCGAACTTGTGCACGGGCAGTCGCAGCGCCCCGCGGCAAGGCTCGCCGGGTGGCCGCCACGGTCCTCCATGGTTCCTTTGGAGCCATTCAAGAACAAAGTATTCAAGCCAAAGAGACAAGACCCCGGCAAGAGGAGCTTGCCGGGAAGGCCAACCAAGGCATATCAAGGGACTTGCCGCTACGCGCCACGCGTCCCGGCAAGCGACAAGCTCCCGGAAGCGACAAGATAGCGACCGCGGCAAGCTTCCACTCAGTACCCGCGCTCCAGCACATCCACCCACGTGTCGCTCTGGTACCCTTCCAGGCGCACGTGGCGGAAGGCTGTGCAGCCAGGGGTACGTGGTGGCAAGCGGCGCTAACAAGGCTGCCGTCGTGGCGAACGGTGGTGCCCCTGACGGCCCTTTTTGCACTGTTTGGGCGACGGCGATGGGCATTTAATGCCCTTGTCCCCTGCCGTCAGGGTTAGGTATAAAACACTGTACCAACTACCACCCTTTTTCCATTTTTACCCTCAACTGCGTTGCCACCTGTCGGTGACCCCTTGAGGATATAAAAGGAGGCCCATGCGCAACGTAGGGGGAGGTTAGACATTCGATGACTCTCACGCTCGGTCTCGTTAGCTGCTAGAGTGTACTGTAGCTCTCAGCGCTCCCGAGCCAAGAACCAAATACAATCCACAAAGCAGGAGTAGGGTTTTACGCATCCGTGCGGCCCGAACCTGGGTAAACTGCTCGTGTGCCTCGCCTCGATCTGCTCTTCGTGCGATCTCCGCCCCCTGTCGTACCGAAAGGGGCTCCGTCCCCATAGGTTTTCGTGGGTGGATCAGTTTCCCCGACATCTTTAGAGGACCAAACCATGTTATATACACACATTAGATGCGGTGATTTGTGAGTTATCATTTTTGTGGTCTTCTGACATCAAATAAATAAAATGTATTTTCAAAATTATATTATTTGTATGGGTATCTATATCTCTATCGACATCCTATCTCCCTCTAATCCCGAGACATACACTGGAGGAGTGACTACGTGGGTATGTAATGTTGAGAATTGAATGAAGATGGATGCAACCAAGTGATGAGTTCAAACTTAACCACAGACACGCGGATCCAACAAGAAGCAAGCAAAATAGCTTAACCACAGACACCCGGATCAAACAAGAAGCTAGTAAAATTTTGTTGAATGAAGAACCTAGAAGAAGCTATGACTTCATCAACAGACATTCATAGGAATTTATGCAAAACTTGAGAGTTGTGAAGAAATGATAGATGTTTAGTTTGGCTTGCAGAATCGATGGATTTATTAAAACTTAGTTCATGGAGAAGAGATATTCCGCGACGCTTGTGAGAATGCCCGAGTGTTAGCAAGCAAGATTTGCTAAACCTTATACAAGGTAATGATTTGGGTGCGGAATGGATTGATCACCATGAAGACTACTTTTATCATTCGCTCTTGACATTTGGGATGGTAAATCTAGAGTGACTTACCTATAGTAATGTGACGATGATTTAAAGCCGATTTAAACATTAAAATGTTATGACGATTAACCCTTGTACAAGGCAGTTGTTGCCAATCGTAGGTTATTATGTGACAATAAAGCCAAGGCCTATTTTTTGCAGGAACCCTTATTTGTTGACCACCATGAGATTTTTGATAGTTGTTTAGCATTGGCGCCAGACCTGTCAAGTCAAGAAGAATCAGCCCCGGAAGAACTTATGAGAGGACTCAAGATTTCAAGGGAAACAATATGCCTAACAACCAAGAGATCTTTAACCATAACAGTATTAGGTTCAATTTTAATTTGTTCATAAGACTTAGATGTTCTAACATTGCTTTATTAACCACAGTTGCAACTTTAGCATGTTCCTTAATCCTAACAGGGAAAGGAGGTTTCTCAATATAAGCAGCAGGCACAACTGGATCAACATTATAAATAATAGTTTCATCTTTAGCTATAATAGGTTCCTCTAACAATTCTTCCACAGGGGGATGATATTTGAACCACTTCTCCTTAGGGAGATCAACATGAGCAACAAATGATTCACAGAAAGAAGCTACTATCTCAGAGTCAAATCCATATTTAGTATTAAACTTATGAAACACATTAGTTTCCATCAAAGATTTAACACAATAAAACTCAAATTTTATACCCGACTCATTACCTTTGTCGAGTTCCCAGTCTTCAGAGTTGCGTTTAATTCTTTCTAGAAGACCCCATTTGAATTCAATAGTTTCTTCATAAACGAACCAATAGAAGAAGAATCAACCATGGATTGATCATTATGAGAAGGCCAATCATAAAAAATTTGTATAATAATTTCTCTTGAGAGATCATGATTGGGGCATGTGTGCATCATGGACTTAAGCCTCCCCAAGCTTGAGCGATACTTTCTCCTTCACGAAGCCAAATATTATATATATATATATATATATATATATATATATATATATATATATATATATATATAATTCTGATCACGATGAACCAGATACATATGATAAACTTATGATGAAATTCCAACTTCAATGGGTTCCAATCCCATGTTCCAATATCATCCAATAGCGTATACCATGTCAATGCTTTTCCCTCCAAAGATAAAGGGAAAACCTTCTTCTTAACTCCATCTTCGGATAAATCTGCAAGATGAAACAATCCACAAATTTCATCCACATAGATCAAGTGCATATTAGGATATTTAGTTACATCTCCTACATAAGGATTAGCTAGCAGTTTCTCTAACATACCCGAAGGAATCTCATAATAAATATTTTCAGTAGGTTCAGTAGGTTGAGGAGCAACTCTTATTGCTTTCAGTCGAGGTGAAGATACCCCGAACAAGCCCTTCAAAGGATTACTTTCCATAGTGACAAGTGACAGTAAATTTCAGCACATAATATAAACGTTTCCTTACCAAATTCCACCTACCAAAGCACTTCACTCCCTGGCAACGGTGCCAAAATATGGTTAAGTGTCAATCATAGTCCTTTCGATATGTAAGAGTGTCGAACCCAACGAGGAGCAGAAGGAAATGACAAGTGGTTTTCAGCAAGGTATTCTCTGCAAGCACTGAAAGTATTAGTAACATATAATTCTGTGATAAAATAATTCGTAACAAGTAACAAGTAGCAATAGTAACAAAGCTGCAACAGGGTGGCCCAATCCTTTTTGGAGCAAAGGACAAGCTTGGATGTTCTCTTATATAAAGAAAAATGCTCTTGAGGACACATGGGAATTCTCGTCAAGTTACTTTCATCATGTTTAGTTGATTCAGGTTCATTACTTTGATAATTTGATATGTTGGTGGACCGGTGCTTCGGTGTTGTTCTTACTTGAACAAGAAACCCACTTATAATTACCCCCTCTCGCAAGCATCTGCAACTACGAAAGAAGAATTAAGAACAATCTAACCATAGCATGAAACATATGGATCCAAATCAACCCCTTACGGAATAACACATAAACTAGGGTTTAAGCTTCTATCACTCTAGCAACCCATCATCTACTTATTACTCCACAATTCCTTCCCTTGGGCCTAAATATGGTGAAGTGTCATGTAGTCAACGTTCACATGACACCACTAAGAGAAGAAACAACATGCATATCATCAAAATATCGAATGGATACCAATTTCACATGATTACTTATAACAAGACTTCTCCCATGGCCTCAAGAATGAAAGTAACTACTCACAAATCATATGCATGTTCAAGATCAAAGGAGTGCTAAATATCATTAAGGATCTGAACATATAGTCTTCCACCAAATATACCAACTAGCATCAACTACGAGATGTAATCAACACTACTAGCAACCCACAGGTACCAATATGAGGTCTTCAGACAAAGATTGAATACAAGAGATGAACTACGGTTTGAGATGAGATGGTGCTGGTGAAGATGTTGATGAAGATTGGTCCTTTCACGAGGAGAGGATCGTTGGTGATGTCGATGGCTTCGATTTCCCCCTCCCGGAGGGAAGTTTCCCTGTAGAATCGCTCTGCCAGAGAGCAAAAGTGCTCCTGCCTAGGTTCCACCTCGAGACGGTGGGGCTTCGTCCCAAAAGTCCTCCTCTAATTTTTTCTAGGTCAAAACGCTTCATGTAGGAGAAGATGGGCACTGGGGGCCTGCTAGGGGCCCCACAAGCTCAGGGGGCGCGCCACTAGGCTTGTCACTCCCTGGTGGGTCCCCTGATGGTATTTGTTGAACCAATATTTTTTATATATTCAAAAACAATTCTCTGTAAATTTTCAGGTCATCTGGAGTTGTGCAGAATATCCATATCTGATATAGCCCTTTCCGGTCCAGAATTCCAGCTGTCGGCAATCTCCCTTTTCATGTGAAACTAGTAAAATAAGATATAAAAGGCATATGAATTGCATCATACAGTGAAATAACACTCCAGAATATAATAAGTAACAGTAGGAAAACATGAAGGAAAATGGACGTAGCATGGTTCGTACGGGGTATGCCCGAGAACGTTCTGTGGGGCAGGAGAGACATGGCGCAGTGATTCCTCCTACCATGCGGGGAGAATGAAACTAGTCCCTGATGCCCTACAGAAAAGCGGTCCGTACGAGATAGGTCCCGAGAATATTTTCTTTGTGGTAGGGTGGAATCACATCATAGTATCTCGTCTTGCATCGAGGAGAGAAACGTGTACCCAGCACCCTACGAAAAGAGGTTCATATGGGTCACGTTCCAAGAGCTTTTTCATAATAGTAGAGGGGGCACGACGTCGTAACTCCTCAAACCTTTGGGGGGAGAAATGAGTGTTCAACAATCTTGCGGAAAGAGGCCCAAGAGAACATTTTCATAATGCGGAAGGAACATGTCACTGTAGAGCCGTCCAGGCGTTACACATGGTAGTAACAAAGGGAGGGAAAGTACCATACTAAGCTTATAGCTTGGTGGGGAAAAAACCCCGGATACATATTTACAAAAGTTCCTTGTTTAGGGGTAGAACTTATGGAGGTGCTCAATGTTCCAAGCGTCTGGGATGGGCTTTCCTTCCTTCATTTCTAGTTGGACCGACCCAGGTTGGGCGACTTGGACCACCTTGAATGGACCCTCTCAGACAGGTGAAAGCTTGTTGAGGACTTCACTGGACTATAGCGGGCGGAGGACGAGGTCTCTAGCTTCCAACACCCGAGAGTGAATGTGCCGACTATGGTAGAGGCGGTGTCCTTGATGGTCACTACTGCAGGATGCTGCTAACGCGACACTACGATCAGAGACCCTTTGACGAAACTGTGTGCAATGCAATAATCGCAAATGGTGGTGTAAAAAACCTGTCAAAAAAGGTGCAAAACATTTGCGATGACGGATGCATCAAAACGGTTCAGATTTTAGTTGCGTGTCCGATGGAAGGCATACGGTTGATCCAGACGTATTGTTTGCGATTAGATAGAACAACAGAAACGGGTAGTCAAGTTCTTCAGGTCAATTGTTTGCTGCTTCGGGATCCCTAACAGGATCATCACCGACAACAGTACGCAATTCACGAGCCGCACCTTCATGCAGTACGTCCAAGATCTTGGCGCCAAGGTCTGCTTCGCTTCTGTTGCTCACCCGAGAAGCAACGGTCAAGCGGAGAGGGCGAATGCTGAAGTGCTGCGTGGCCTCAAGACCAGAACTTTCGACAGGCTGCACAAGTGCGGAAGAAACTAGATCGAGGAGCTGCCGGTGGTTCTTTGGTCGATCAGGATGACGCCAAATCGAGCCACTGGACAGACACCTTTCGCTCTAGTCTATGGAGCAGAGGCAGTTCTCCCCACGGAACTCGTATACGGGTCACCTCGAGTGCTCGCTTATGATGAGCTCGAGCAAGAGCAGCTGCGACAAGATGACGCGCTGCTCCTTGAGGAAGACCGTCTTCAGGCTGCTATACGAGCTGCTCGCTACCAGCAAGCTTTGCGCCATTACCATAGCCGCAAAGTTAACGCCAGAAGTCTCGAGGAAGGCGACCTTGTTCTTCGGCGCATTCAGTCCGCCAAGAATTCCAACAAGTTGACGCCGAAGTGGGAAGGCCCTTATCGGGTGAAATGAGTCACTAGGCCTGGCGATGTCCACCTTGAGACCGAAGATGGATTTCCGGTGAGCAACTCCTGGAACATTGAGCATCTTTGTAAGTTTTACCCATAAGGCGCGGTTGCCGCGACCCGCTTCGGCAACCACCTTTTGTACAAGTCTTGCCGCTGTTGCATGTAATCCTTTGTACAAAGACGGGCGCGGACCCCGTGCATCAGTAAAGCTCATGTGCCTCGCACATCTTGTCAATTTCACGCTTTCTATATTTTGCATGTGTTATCTGACACTTTGTGCAGCACCCACCCCCGGTAAGCCATAACGAGCCTTACGGCTCCATATCTGTATTTTCCCTTCGTTCTTTTTCTCAAGAAAAGCAAGTTTTCCTCGCCCACAAGTTTGCCGGGGGGAAGGAGAAGATAGTGGTATGGACCAGGCGTCGTTCAAGAAGGTTTCGCCTTGCCGGGAAGCAAACAACAGAAAAGCTAAGTTGCCGAAGTTTGAGCGATCAGATTTTTAAATTTTTAAGTTATCTTCCTTGAATGACCGTGCTTTGTAGGGAAAACCTGTGCGCGGAGGAACCAACTCGTAGCTAGTTGCGCCCTTACTTTGTTTCGAGTCCGCTCAATGACTTAAGTGTGCTGCGACTAGTGTCGCGCCCTTACTTTGTTTCGAGTTTGCTCAACAACTTAAGAGAGCTGCAACTGCTTGCGACAAGGTTTCTTGTCGGTAACGGCACCGCCAGCAGGCTGCTGATGTCCCGCACTCAGCGCTCGCGGCTAAGGTGCCTACGCCGGCAAGTTCCCTAAAAGCGTAGGGTTAAAACATACAAAGGAAGGAGTCAAGTAAAGGAAATAACGTTGCAATCAATACCCAAAATAGAGTTATACTACAAAGATAGCTTGTCACATCCCTAACAGATTGTTTTTATAACATAATCAGCAGCGACAAGGAAAGAAGAAAACGGGCAAGCCTAATCTGTGCGATCGCCCTCAACCCTCTTGATGCCGCTCACCTTGTCCACAATGGGTGCGACAAGGGCCTTGAGCGCGTCCAGATCAGCGTCCGGCGGCAGGGACCTGAGGACGTTGGTGAGGTTGAGGCCCGGGTTGGGGAAGGCCACCTTCATCAGCACCTTCTGAAGGGCTCCCGCGCAGAGCTTGCGTGACTCGTCCGCCAGTTGCTTTGGGATCCTCTCCCGGAGTTGCTGGAGGGCCGTCGCCACGCCCTTGAAGAATAGGGTGAGCTTGGCGCTGGGGTGGAGATTCTCATCGGAGGAATACCCGAGATACTCCGCCCCCAGCTGCGCCAGCTCCCCGTCGATGGCTGCGGTAGCATTGACAAGACCCTCCATCCAGTGCTCGACGGTCTCCCTAAAGATGTTCTGGGTGACGGCAGCACTCTCCAGCAACGCCTTCTCGGCCCTGATCTCCTCCTTCAGGGTCGCCTCCCGCTCCCTGGCGCCGTCCAGCGTCTTGGTCAAAGTGGTCAGCTTCAACTCAAGATCGGTGTTGGAGTCCTTGGCGGCGGCAAGCTCCCTGCCCTTCTCGGCGAGGCGGACCTGCAGCTCTGAGTGGCGGTGGGCGTCTTTCTCCCGCTCGAGCTTGAGCGCGGCGATCTCTTCGCCTCTCGCCTTGAGGTCGGCCTCCAGCTGCGTCACCTTCTTCTCCAGCTCCTCCTTGGCGGTCTCGGCAGCCGCGGCAGCGTCCTTTGCTTCCTGGAGAGCCCCGCCAAGTGATTGCTCGCGCGCGGCAAGGTCCTCCTCGTGGCTGTCGAGGTTGACCTTCCGCTGCGCCAGCTCGCCTTCCTGCGCAGAAAGCTTCTCGCCGGCAAGCCTATGTTGCTCTTCGACCTCGGCCTTCTCAAGGAAGAAGGCCGTCCGCTCCTCGGTGAGTTGCCCCCGCTCCTCTGCCAAAGACCGGAGAGCTGCCTGGTGAAGGCCCCGAAGCTCCTCTGCGCGCTTCTCAATATCAGCTCCTGCCCTCGCGGGAAGCGCCTCTCTGGACTCCATCTTGGCCTGCCGGGCGCGGTAGAGCGACAACAGTTTCCGCAGCAGCCGCTCTTCCTCTGACTCGCCGCTGCTGCTGCTCGGCGCGTCCACAAGCGTCAGCCCGGCGGAGGCGAGTACCTCTCCGTCGAAGACTTCTCCCTCGATCGGCGCCCTGGAGCTTGAGGCCCAGGGGAGTTTGATGAAGACGCCGTCGCCGGCCTTCAAGTAGGCGCCTGGCTCGGGCTCTTCGGAGCCGGGGGCTGCGGCAGCGACGGAGGGCTCGGCGGTCGCTGTAGCGCTTGGCGCTCCTGCGGCCTCAGGGCCGTCAGTGCGATCGCCAGACCCCTCGCCTGCTGCTGCAACGGCAGCCTTGGCGGCCTCTGCGTCGGTGGGGTCGTCACCGCCGGCTGCTTCCTCAGTGGCAGCGGCGTTGTCAGCAACAACTTCAGTCTCCATCGGCTCAGCAGCGGATGGATCTGACAGCCAGAAAAGGGGAGAAAAATGATCAAGCAAATATCCAAAAAAAGAAAGAAAAGCCCAAGGGGAGTTTGGAGCAAGAAGATTACCTGCGCGAGCCGGCTCCTCGGCAAGCTCCCTTGCCGGAGAGCTCTCCCTTGGCGGCGTAGTTGTAGTCCCCGCCGGCGGAGGGCCGCTGGTGCTATCCCTCGCCGGAGAACTCGCCCTTGGCGGAGAATTCGCCCTTGGCGGAGGACTCTCCCTTGCCGGAGAACCTCCCCTTAGCGGCGTAGTTGAAGCAGGCGGCACGACGGGGGCGGTCTCCGGGCGCTCCTGGAGTGGCTGCTCTGCTCCTACACAAATCAACAAACAAGACGTCAGCAAAGATAGAACACCCACGCGCGCCTAACAGCGGAAAGTAAACCCTACTCTTACGCTGGGGGCTGCGCTGGGGGCTGCTCTGAAGACCAGTTGCCAGGTCCGGCAAGTTTGTCTCAGCCGCACCCCCTGCTGGCACGGTGGGCTCATCCTCGATGACAATCACTGGGGCCTTGGCTCTCTTAGCCGCCCTCTGGGCCAGAGTTCTGAAAAAAGGAACAGGTTCAGAGTGAGGCAAATGAAGTACAAGACAGAACAACAGAAAATCGAAGAAATACAAGAACAACAAAGTCTTACTCTTCTTCTTCCTCGTCGGAGCTGAGCGCGGAGAAATCGAAGTCCGGCTCACGCCCGGCGTGAGGAGGCGGAGGAGTGGGCTCCCTTGGCCGCTTGGCCGGAGCAGTGGCGGTGGTCTGAGACGACCCCGCTCTGGCTGCCGCCGAGGCGTGAGGAGCCGCAGCAGCAGAAGCGGTGGTCTGGGAAGACCCCGCTCCAGTTGCAGTAGCTGCGCGAGGTGCTCCTGCAGCAACCTTGCTTGCCGCGGTGGAGCGTGTCGCGCGGCGCGGCAGCTGTTGGCCCGTCTGCCGCTCCGTTACGTCCCCGGCCTTGCGGAGACGCCTTCTTGGTGGAGCAGGAGGCTCTGCTGGTGGCGAGCTGCCTGAAGACGAGGAGGAAGAGGAGCCGATCTCCAGGGAGGCGCTAGTATCCTCGGCGGACTCGCTCGACTCGTCGCCCTGCTCGGTGGGCTCGCTCGATCCGGCACCCTGCTCGGCGGGCCCGCTCGACTCGGCACCTTGCCCGGCAGGCCCCTCCTCGCCGGCAAGCTCCCCTCGCTCGGCAAGGCTTGCCGCCTTTGCTGCATCCGCCTCCTCCGGAGTGAAACCGAACTCACCCGCGGCCCTGGCTGCCGCCGCCTCTTCCAGCCTAGTGGCAATGTACGCCATCTCCTTGTCGGTGGTGTCGCGGGTGAGGCCCTTCTTCTCGTCGGAGCGGATCGGCACCTCTTCCAAATTGTCGAAGAACGCCTGCACGGCGTCGGCGGCAGGCTCTTGCCAAGTTGGGTCGATCCCATGAGAATCGCACAGCGGCATCATTGCGCGGTTGCGGCTGAGCGTAGAGTTGTTGCACGATGGAACGACGCCCCTCGGCAACCTGAATACTTCGGGATGGTCGGGGTCGTACTTGAACAACTCCTGGAGCATTGCGTTGAGCTCCAGGACGGTGAAATTGTAGTTGAGGCCCGGGCGCAGCCTCATGATATCCGCCGCATTCTCAAACTCCCAGGCGGGCCTCTTCCTCTCCTACAAAGGGGCGATGCGGCGGCGGAGGAAATCCGTGCCAACTGCGCCTACAGTGAGCCCGGCAAGCCTGAGGCGTCGGATCCGGGCAGTGGCAATCTTCAGTCTACCGTCTTCCGGGGCCAGATCGCTCCAATCGTTGTCGCGCACTACTGGAGCTTGGCGCCGGGCGGTAAATGGCTGCGGGTTGTCCTCTACAATCCAACACCAATTGGTTCTCCATTCCTCCCATTTGCTGCGGAGCTCCCCCTCTAGATAAGCTTCCTTCTTGTGGACCCTTGAGATCCAGGAGACTCCGCCGGACAAAGGCTCTGCTCTCTCAACTCGAGGCGTAAAGAAGTGGCGGAAAAGGGCTACATTGGGATTGACTCCGACGAAGTTCTCGCAGAGATGTGCGAAAACTGCCATGGTCAGAACGGCGTTGGGGGTGAAGTCAAGGAGGTGGAACCCGTAGGTGTTCATGATGTCGCAGAAGAATTCAGAGAAAGGCGGGCAGAGCCCGCAGTAGAAGAACAAGGCGAAGAACGCATATCCGTTCGGAACCATTTCACAAGCAACGGCTGGGAGTACCTTGGTGCGCGGATGCGCCCGCGTCTCCCCCGACCAGAAGAGGTAGTAGTTCTCCCTCAGCGTCCTCGCGGCAAGCTTGGGGGGGGGGGGCAGACAGCCCGCTGCTTTCGCAGCGCCGCGAGCCGCAGCGCCTCGGCCGACTTCTTCCCTTTCTCGCCTTTCGGAGCCATGGCGGAAGCGGTAAGGGAGGTCGACGGCGCTGGTGGTGCTGGTGGCGATGGGGGGCGGAGCGCTGCTCTCTTTCGGCTTCGGGAAGAAGGGGAGCGGCGGAGGTTTTCAAGTAGTAGCAACGAGCGGATGGACGAACTGCCCCTGTTTCCCCTGCTTATAAGGAGGGAGGGGGCGGACGTTCCGCATTTCCGAATAAAGAAAATGCCCACGATCTCTCCCACGACACCGCATTAAACGCGTGTCGTTAAGGGAGGGCGCGGTGGATACGGAGGAAGATACGGTGTGACCCGGGCCGCGCGTGCCCGTGCACTGTTTTGGGCCTGGCCCAACAGCGCTCGGTACCGTGCATGGCCCAGGCCCGGGGGCTCCTGTCGGTGTACTAAAGTAGGGGTACCCTTAGTATCCCGAACTTGTGCACGGGCAGTCGCAGCGCCCCGCGGCAAGGCTCGCCGGGTGGCCGCCACGGTCCTCCATGGTTCCTTTGGAGCCATTCAAGAACAAAGTATTCAAGCCAAAGAGAGAAGACCCCGGCAAGAGGAGCTTGCCGGGAAGGCCAACCAAGGCATATCAAGGGACTTGCCGCGACGCGCCACGCGTCCCGGCAAGGCCCAGTGAGCGACAAGCTCCCGGAAGAGACAAGATAGCGACCGCGGCAAGGCGCTTGCCGCGGCAAGCTTCCACTCAGTACCCGCACTCCAGCACATCCACCCACATGTCGCTCTGGTACCCTTCCAGGCGCACGTGGCGGAAGGCTATGCGGCCAGGGGTACGCGGTGGCAAGCGGCGCTGACAAGGCTGCCGTCGTGGCGAACGGTGGCGCCCCTGACGGCCCTTTTTGCACTGTTTGTTCGACGGCGATGGGCATTTAATGCCCTTGTCCCCTGCCGTCAGGGTTAGGTATAAAACACTGTACCAACTACCACCCTTTTTCCATTTTTACCCTCAACTGCGTTGCCACCTGTCGGTCACCCCTTGAGCATATAAAAGGAGGCCCATGCGCAACGTAGGGGGAGGTTAGACATTCGAAGACTCTCACGCTCGGTCTCGTTAGCTGCTAGAGTGTACTGTAGCTCTCAGCGCTCCCGAGCCAAGAACCAAATACAATCCACAAAACAGGAGTAGGGTTTTACGCATCCGTGCGGCCCGAACCTGGGTAAACTGCTCGTGTGCCTCGCCTCGATCTGCTCTTCGTGCGATCTCCGCCCCCTGTCGTACCGAAAGGGGCTCCGTCCCCATAGGTGTTCGTGGGTGGATCAGTTTCCCCGACACCTTTAGAGGACCAAACCATGTTATATACACACATTAGATGCGGTGATTTGTGAGTTATCATTTTTGTGGTCTTCTGACAGCAAATAAATAAAACATATTTTCAAAATTATATTATTTGTATGGGTATCTATATCTCTATCGACATCCTATCTCCCTCTAATCCCGAGACATACACTGGAGGAGTTACTACGTGGGTATGTAATGTTGAGAATTGAATGAAGATCATGATTGGGGCATGTGTGCATCATGGACTTAAGCCTCCCCAAGCTTGAGCGATACTTTCTCCTTCACGAAGCCAAATATTATATATATATATATATATATATATATATATATATATATATATATATATATATATATATATATATATATATATATATATATATATATATATATATATATATATATATATATAATTCTGATCACGATGAACCAGATACATATGATAAACTTATGATGAAATTCCAACTTCAATGGGTTCCAATCCCATGTTCCAATATCATCCAATAGCGTATACCA
>LR738709.1:711742227-711759288 GCA_902687465.1 Secale cereale
CAGTTTCTCTAACATACCCGAAGGAATCTCATAATAAATATTTTCAGTAGGTTCAGTAGGTTGAGGAGCAACTCTTATTGCTTTCAGTCGAGGTGAAGATACCCCGAACAAGCCCTTCAAAGGATTACTTTCCATAGTGACAAGTGACAGTAAATTTCAGCACATAATATAAACGTTTCCTTACCAAATTCCACCTACCAAAGCACTTCACTCCCTGGCAACGGTGCCAAAATATGGTTAAGTGTCAATCATAGTCCTTTCGATATGTAAGAGTGTCGAACCCAACGAGGAGCAGAAGGAAATGACAAGTGGTTTTCAGCAAGGTATTCTCTGCAAGCACTGAAAGTATTAGTAACATATAATTCTGTGATAAAATAATTCGTAACAAGTAACAAGTAGCAATAGTAACAAAGCTGCAACAGGGTGGCCCAATCCTTTTTGGAGCAAAGGACAAGCTTGGATGTTCTCTTATATAAAGAAAAATGCTCTTGAGGACACATGGGAATTCTCGTCAAGTTACTTTCATCATGTTTAGTTGATTCAGGTTCATTACTTTGATAATTTGATATGTTGGTGGACCGGTGCTTCGGTGTTGTTCTTACTTGAACAAGAAACCCACTTATAATTACCCCCTCTCGCAAGCATCTGCAACTACGAAAGAAGAATTAAGAACAATCTAACCATAGCATGAAACATATGGATCCAAATCAACCCCTTACGGAATAACACATAAACTAGGGTTTAAGCTTCTATCACTCTAGCAACCCATCATCTACTTATTACTCCACAATTCCTTCCCTTGGGCCTAAATATGGTGAAGTGTCATGTAGTCAACGTTCACATGACACCACTAAGAGAAGAAACAACATGCATATCATCAAAATATCGAATGGATACCAATTTCACATGATTACTTATAACAAGACTTCTCCCATGGCCTCAAGAATGAAAGTAACTACTCACAAATCATATGCATGTTCAAGATCAAAGGAGTGCTAAATATCATTAAGGATCTGAACATATAGTCTTCCACCAAATATACCAACTAGCATCAACTACGAGATGTAATCAACACTACTAGCAACCCACAGGTACCAATATGAGGTCTTCAGACAAAGATTGAATACAAGAGATGAACTACAGTTTGAGATGAGATGGTGTTCGTGAAGATGTTGATGAATATTGGTCCTTTCACGAGGAGAGGATCGTTGGTGATGTCGATGGCTTCGATTTCCCCCTCCCGGAGGGAAGTTTCCTTGTAGAATCGCTCTGCCAGAGAGCAAAAGTGCTCCTGCCCAGGTTCCGCCTCGAGACGGTGGGGCTTCGTCCCAAAAGTCCTCCTCTAATTTTTTCTAGGTCAAAACGCTTCATGTAGGAGAAGATGGGCACTAGGGGCCTGCTAGGGGCCCCACAAGCCCAGGGGGCGCGCCACTAGGCTTGTCACTCCCTGGTGGGTCCCCTGATGGTATTTGTTGAACCAATATTTTTTATATATTCGAAAACAATTCTCTGTAAATTTTCAGGTCATCTGGAGTTGTGCAGAATATCCATATCTGATATAGCCCTTTCCGGTCCAGAATTCCAGCTGTCGGCAATCTCCCTTTTCATGTGAAACTAGTAAAATAAGATATAAAAGGCATAGGAATTGCATCATACAGTGAAATAACACTCCAGAATATAATAAGTAACGGTAGGAAAACATGAAGCAAAATGGACGTAGCATGGTTCGTACGGGGTATGCCCGAGAACGTTCTGTGGGGCAGGAGAGACATGGCGCAGTGATTCCTCCTACCATGCGGGGAGAATGAAACTAGTCCCTGATGCCCTACAGAAAAGCGGTCCATACGAGATAGGTCCCGAGAATATTTTCTTTGTGGTAGGGTGGAATCACATCGTAGTATCTCGTCTTGCATCGAGGAGAGAAACGCGTACCCAGCACCCTACGAAAAGAGGTTCATATGGGTCACCTTCCAAGAGCTTTTTCATAATAGTAGAGGGGGCACGACGTCGTAACTCCTCAAACCTTTGGGGGGAGAAATGAGTGTTCAACAATCTTGCGGAAAGAGGCCCAAGAGAACATTTTCATAATGCGGAAGGAACATGTCACTGTAGAGCCGTCCAGGCGTTACACATGGTAGTAACAAAGGGAGGGAAAGTACCATACTAAGCTTATAGCTTGGTGGGGAAAAAAACCCGGATACATATTTACAAAAGTTCCTTGTTTAGGGGTAGAACTTGTGGAGGTGCTCAATGTTCCAAGCGTCTGGGATGGGCTTTCCTTCCTTCATTTCTAGTTGGACCGACCCAGGTTGGGCGACTTGGACCACCTTGAATGGACCCTCCCAGACAGGTGAAAGCTTGTTGAGGACTTCACTAGACTATAGCCGGCGGAGGACGAGGCCTCTAGCTTCCAACACCCGAGAGTGAATGTGCCGACTATGGTAGAGGCGGTGTCCTTGATGGTCACTACTGTAGGATGCTGCTAACGCGACACTACGATCAGAGACCCTTTGACGGAAC
Source organism: Secale cereale (assembly GCA_902687465.1). Lineage (NCBI taxonomy): Eukaryota > Viridiplantae > Streptophyta > Magnoliopsida > Poales > Poaceae > Secale > Secale cereale. The sequence goes on from LR738709.1 coordinate 711,744,748, forward strand.
TGTGTGCAATGCAATAATCGCAAATGGTGGTGTAAAAAACCTGTCAAAAAAGGTGCAAAACATTTGCGATGACGGATGCATCAAAACGGTTCAGATTTTAGTTGCGAGTCCGATGGAGGGCATATGGTTGATCCAGACGTATTGTTTGCGATTAGATAGAACAACAGAAACGGGCAGCCATATCAATGTGTGTGTGATATACGGCATACAGTTCGCTCCGATGAACTGTTTGCTATTAGGGAAAGCAACAGAAACGGTCAACCAGATCAATGTGTGTGTGTGATATACGACATACAGTTCAGTCCAATGAGTTGTTTTCTATTAGGGAAGAGAACATAAACAATTCAACTTGACAAGATGTGTGTGATACGCGGCAAACAGGACCGGAGGTTAATTTGAGAACAAGTACACAGAGGTTAATTTGACATACATGACTTATAAGTTTCACATAAATCATATCACTTTTTTGGTAAACATTTAATTGCGTTGATTGTATATAATGCTCCGTCCTATTAGTTGAATTAACCTCGAGGTCCATGTTTTGGAAACATGTCATAAAGTAACGGGATAGACCTTCATTCCAGCCAATCAACATGTGTTCAAAAAACAAAAATTTCCGAAAAGTAATGAGATAAGCCTTCTTCAAGCCAATCAGCATGTGTACAAAAAACAAAAAATGTCAAAAATTACAAAATAAGGACCTCGAGGTTAATTCAACTAGTATGATGGAGCACTATATACATTCAACACAATTAAGTGTTTACAGTGACCCATCAAATCAGTTAATTTAACATCGAGGCCACTTATCCAATCACCCATCTGATGACTACTCAAGCCTCATCACAATTAACTTGGGAGTTCTGTTAGATGAGCTATCGATAGGGAAGCTAGTCCTTGCTGCTGTAGGATCCCTCTTTGCATCCTTTATTGTGCACCCGGATGACCGACTGTTGCCGCCCAATGGTCAATGCCACGTCCCCCGCGGATGAGTGACAAATGGTTAATCCAGAAGAATTGTTTTCGATGATGCAGAACAACAGAAACATGCTGCCAGATGAGGGTGTGTGCGATATACGTCATACAATTCACTAGGATGAACTGTGTGTGCTTAGGCAACACAATGGAAACGGTTCAATTGAACAAGATGTCTGTGACACGCGGCAAACAGGTCCGTAATAAAAAATGTGTATGAAGACCAATAATAACACAGACGATTGCTGCTAATAAGCCGTGTGATTTCCTCTATCTACAAAAGAATAACATGTGTGTATATATAACTGAAATAAACATCAAATTACATAAGTGACTATACAGATCATTCGCACACACCTCAATAAACAATTGCATGAATTCTAAAGTAGGAGAAACGATCGTCTAGTCATCTACTTCTTGTGACGCTCCCGCCACTGCTCTGTGGCTCGATCCCTTGTCTGGGGCAGGAAGAAGACACTTCCTCATGTCAAAAATCCGCCTGTACATCTTGTAGCTTGTGTATGCGTCCTTGGCCGCGTACTTGACGTGTTGTTCATCCAGTCTCTCATGCCACACACTGTGCCAGGCGTTCTTGTCCTTCTTGCTCTCATTCTTAACTTTCATGTAGTAGGGGTCCATGATGGCCGAGGCGAGGTCAACAAGGGAGTTCATTTTGTTGTTGTCGCTGCCCCAGACCTTGTAGTGGTGCTGGATGTTGACAAGATTCGGGCATTTCAAGCTCTAAACCTTGAGCGCTTTTAGATAGTTGGTGGTGTCCACCGTAGTGAAACTGTAGTCGGGGCTGTCGATAAACCTGGAGAAACGCTGCAAGGCCTTGTGGCCAGGTGGTAATGGTAGACGAGGATGTCATGTCGCACGCACAACTGGGCGACAAAAACCTTCTGATCGTGCCTGGCATGACCGATGGAGTACTCGAGGTCGAAGCCGACCACTTGGTACTTGTCCTCGGCAAGGAACTGCTCTATAGTTTGGATAGAGATCTCCACGGTGGTCGGATTGTTCGTGTACACCACCGGGAGGGCCTTCCCTCTCACGTGGGTGTCCATGACGTGATGCGTCGTGAAATGCCCTCCATTCTCATCGTTGGCCGCTGGGAGCGCCATTGGAGCCACGGGGAGCGCCATTGGAACTGCTGGATATCATCTCTGTATGTGTCATCGTGGGTGTGCTTATTATGTCGTGTGACGTGAGAGATGAAGGTAAATGGCCGCAGGAATAAAAGGGGGCCATGCGGCCTGGATTCTCGGCGTGTTCGCATGGCAGTTTTTGCAGCGGGTAAATGCATCGTCGCGTCGCGCCCGGTGCAACCGCATGCACATGAACATGCATGATCGTGCGCCGGCCCCAAACACTGGCAGCGCGCGTGGAGGGACGAGGGCAGAGCACCCGAAGGGACGCGAGAGCAGAGCGCGCCGCGGCCGCCTCAGCCGCAAGCAACCACACGCATAGAGCAGTTGAACACACAGGAAATGGTCGCCTACAAGCCGACCGACAGTTGTCACTACAAAAAAATACACTTCCGTGATGATACGTGTTTGTCACAGTAGGTCACGTTTTCTGTCATGCATGTACATCCATGACAATTTTATGACAGAATTAAGATAATCATACCTGTGTTGTCGTAGAAGTGTTCCATGACATTATCAAAAGTATCATCGCGGAAGTGTCCACTTCCATGACGATAAATCGTGCGTCGTAGAAGTGCTTTCATCAAGGTTGACCAACACGTGGCATCCACCATAACGGGACACTGTTAAGCTATCGGGTCCGGTTTTGGATCTGATAACCCGTTAACAGCCCGGACCAATGGGGATTTTCCACGTGTAAAATACTCATTGGCCGGAGGAAACACATGTTTGCTCACCGTTGGGACATGTGCCACTCATCCAATGGGAGAGATGCGCCTATGATACGTTGACACGTGGACCGGCCCAAGAGTGGCCCATAACGATTAAATGGGTCGGCCCAACTAAAGGCCCACAAAATTTAGCGGGCAATAATGGGCCGGCCCAACTAATGGCCCACAAGATTTAGCGAACCGTAATGGGCCGGCCCAGCTAAAGGCCCACAAGATTTTATAGACCATAATGGGCTGGCCCAGTTAAAGGCCCAACATTCTCAGTTAAGGCCCGTACGGCTAGTGTCAAATCGGCCCGTCAACGGCCTGTCCTAAACTTGTCATCATGATCCTTTACTTTCGCGATTTCCGCATTGTGCGCATCCTGATCCGCCGGGTTAGCCTCCGCCATGAGCGTTGCCAACGCATCAAATAGATCAGATAAAACTTGAGCCGGCGGTCGTACAGGGCCTCCTGCCCCGGCTGCCATTGCCGCTGCTGATCCGAAGATCATTGCTGCTGCGGGCAAAGAGTGGAGCGCCGGCTGTGTACCGGCCATGAAGATTCCAACCCAGTTTGGCAGATCAGAGGGGTCCGGAATACTGTCACCATCGGAACAGCCTCCAATCCAGCCATCTTGTAGCTGATATAATGACTCGGTCTCTCGGTCGATGACTCATCGCCGGAATAAACGATGGTCTCACCTCCAAATTCGATCTGTCCTCGTATTCCCTTCCATGGATGACTCCCACGAAGGCACGCTTCATGGCAGGCTTGGCCCGGGCAGATAGCGCACGCTGAGCCGTTTCGACGAGGTCGATGCAGATGTCCGGCTTAGGGCCCGGTTCACCGATTTTGCCGATGAAAACGTGTATGCCACCAAAGGGGACCCAGTACCCGTACTCAATTGAGCCGGCCTCGGGGCCCCACCCTGCATCACCGATGTAGAGCTTGCCGCGACGACTCTTGGTCATCCGGCCCACAGCGTAACCCTTGAGTCCTTCGAAGCTTCCTTCCAAGAACTTGAAACCATCGTGCGATAGCCCCATGGTGGGCGCCAACTGTCGTGGTTTTGTCACGGTAGATGTCCTCATGAAAGGACTTAGTCGTGGAGCCATTGCTACGGGTTAGCTTAAAGGGGTTAAAGCGGACAAGGGATGCAAGAGAGTTTTATACTAGCTCGGCCCCTTACGATGAAGGTAAAAGCCTACGTCTAGTTGTGATGGAATTGATGGGGTTTCGATGACCAGGGAGCGAATACGCTTTGCCTGGGTCTCGAGTTGTTGTGTGTTGTCCTGAACCACCGCCGGGTCATCCCCTTATATACATGGGTTGACGCCCGTCGGTTTACAGAGTCCCGAGGCTGGCTCGTAAACGTGTCCGGCTTGGTCTCCGCTCTTTCTACCTTACAATGCAAGTTACATATCAATGCCAGCTTATAGCTATAGGCCTTAAACTGGTTCTGGGCCCTGGGCCTTTACACAGCGTCACTGTCTGTCTTCATGGGCTTCAAGTATAATGGACTACTGATGAAGTTTACCCAGCCTCTCCTGGCCGGTTTACGCCCAGTAGTAATATCCCCAACACTCCCTCCTCAAGCTCTACAAATATGTCTGGATCCTCTTCGAATCCGGGGTCGAGGTCCCGGTTATGGCCCTCTGGTTGTGGGGCGGGGCTATGGATACCCGCGGTAACCTTCCACCACTCCTGTTACAAATGGATGGGTTAATTTCAATTAAAAGTGACTCATGGGGAGGATTGAGTAAAGTTTTGGGATTAAAACTCACCCAACTAGGAGGATTGTACATGGAAAATCCATCTCGGCATTTAAGACGAGTGAACTCCTCTTTCTCCCCTTTGTATAGTTCGGCCAATATTTTTGCCAAAGCGGCCGGTGTGTCCGGACCATTCCATCCACAGCGTGAGGCATCGTCTTCCGCATTATAGTGCCACATAAGGAGCCCTCTGAATTGGAGCGGCTGGACACCCCGCACTATGGAAGGCGCCATTACCTCGATTATTGATAATCCGGACTGGGCGAGTGTCCTTATCTTGCCCATTAATTGACGGACTTCCGCGCTATCTTCCTCCTCGAGGCTCCGAGGGTGCCAGCTCTGGCGTTTCTTCAATGGAGCACTGGAAAATTCGGGAAGACCCATGCGGATTGGGTTGGGGAGAGCGACATCCTCAATATAGAACCACTCTGAGGGCCACTCTTCGGATGCCTTCTTCGGTGTGCCAGATAGGTATCCGGTCCCGGCTATGCGCCATACCTCAGCGCCTCCCACCTCGAATATCGATCCCTATTGGGTGCGAGGGACGAGGCAGAATAGTTTTCTCCATAAATCAAAGTGGGCTTCACAACCCAGAAATAGCTCGCAAAGAGCAACAAAACCCGTGATGTGCAGGATTGAGGCCGGCGTGAGGTTGTGCAGTTGGAGGGCATAATACTCCAGGAGTCCTCGGAGGAAAGGGTGGATTGGGAATTCGACGGCTCTTAACAAGTAGGAAACGAAGCACACCCGTTCCCCCTGGTTGGATTGGGGAAATTTTCCGCCAGGGCTTTGCTAGAGAAGGAGGTCAATCCTGCCTGAACAGGGACTAGATCCGCGGGGGGAAGAAATCCATGTGTTTGAAGCTTAACCAGCTGATCGTGGGATACTGAGCATCTCTCCTAGTCGCCTTTTTCGGAGCCGTGGGGGCGGGAGGAGGAACTGGGAATGCTAGCCATGTTGGAATGGTTTCTCCTGGCAAGCTCTAAGGATTTTATGCTTGATGTGGAATGGGATCTGAGATCCAATCTCTTTAAATAGATGCCTTTCTTGCACGGCTGAGGTGTTATGTGTTATGTGCAAAAAATACCCTGCCCTTTCGTATTCGCTCGACACGTGGAGGCACAGAAGCCGAGGGGCATGACATTAACTCACAAGCCTAATACAGCTCTCTAAGTCGGGTGCTTTGAAGTAATCGGAGGAGGAACCCGTCTTGCAATGCCGAAGACAATCTATGCGCTGGATACATTGCCATTGAAGCCTGGTTCGGGGGCTACTGAGGGAGTCCTGGATTAAGGGGTCCTCGGGCATCCGGCCTATATGACATGGGCTGGACTAATGGGCTATGAAGATACAAGACAGAAGACTTCTTCCCGTGTCCGGATGGGACTCTCCCTTGCGTGGATGGCAAGCTTGGCGTTCGGATATGTAGATTCCTTCCTTTGTGAACCAACTTTGTACAACCCTAGTCCCCTCCGGTGTCTATATAAACCGGAGGGTTTAGTCCATAGAGGCAATCATAATCATACATGCTAGACTTCTAGGGTTTAGCCATTATGATCTCGTGGTAGATCAACTCTCGTAATCCTCATATTCATCAAGATCAATCAAGCGGGAAGTAGGGTATTACCTCCATCAAGAGGGCCTGAACCTGGATAAACATCGTGTCCCCCGTCTCTTGTTACCATCGACCTTAGATGCACAGTTCGGGACCCCCTACCCGAGATCCGCCGGTTTTGACACCGACATGAGGCGGGAGCAGGCGTTCCCGCCGGCGCTGGTTTGGCTTTGGCGGCTGGAGGAAGAAGAGACTGAAGAAACATGACAGGCGTTGAATGTCAGTCCAACGATCAAGGTTAGCACAATCATTTGTTGATTAAGCTGACACCAAGTAGCATACTTTTTTATATATAGGAAGAAAAGAAAAACTAGGCTCGTTCCCCTGATAACATTCCCGAAACTGCGACCGTTCGATCTTGCGTCGCAACTAAAACTGCGAGGAAAATGTGTTTGTCTACCGCCCTCCTCCCAGGGAACGTTCGCCACATAAGTGACTAGCAACCTTGGTTTTCAACCGAGAGGTCTTGGGTTCGAGTCCCAGGAACTCTCAATTTTGTCCTCCTTCCATCCTCGCAAAAAAGAAAGAAAATCAAAGACTTGAGAAGGCGTACAGAACAAGCTAGTGTACCAGTAAAGAGACGTTGCTGAGTTTTAGAAAAAAGAGAGATGTGCTCCTGTAGCTGGTTCGAATCCAAACCTAGACTATGACTATATATCGTGCAATGCTACTCTCCAAGTAATGAAACTGACATATCCAACGTTCGCTTCTCCTCTTCTCTACTTACTCTGTCTAGCATCAGAAGCTCTGGCTGCAGCAACCATGTCCACTGGTTGCTCGTCCACCTGCTCTTCAGCAGGCAACAACTAGATATGCGCCAAGTCGCTGCCCGTACCATCGCCTGTGGGTCTCATCACACCCCCGCCGGCACACGCACCGCAGGCGGCTGCTCATCGCAACCTGCTGCCGTTGGTGTGGTGCCACTGCTGCAAATCATGCAGAGTCATCCGTTGCGTCTCAACCACAATCCTCAACCCTGGACGAGTCTTCTACAAATGCCCGAATCATGGGGTAATAATATGATTAAGTGTTGTTCTGCTGCTTTCAGTTGCTGATTTGTTTTAATAGTTTGGTTAATGATCTTCCAATTTGATTCGTGCAGAAAAGGGAAGATTCGTGTGATTTGTATTTCTGGGAAGTTGCTAATGTGGGGGAATGCAACTACGCTAATTATTTGGTTAGCCGAGGAATCCCAATACCAGCAGGTTGGGGTGTTGGACAAGTAACTGAAGGAACGGCAGAAGAGGAAGATGCAGAGCAGAAGGTTAAAGATGCAGTTCCTCTGATCATGGCCAAGCAACAACTGCTGAACGGCCTTGACAGTAATGAGGAGATGGAAGAGCTTGTGAAGATAATGGGGAAAATCGATGTGCTCTGTAAGATGATTGTCTCATTATTTGGAGTGTATGTAGCACTCGTGATGTATTCAGTGGCTATGACATGAGCACTTTGCTGAAACTAGTAATGAATGAAACCTGTGTAGCAGGCTGGGCATAGTGTTGTGAACATCTAATGATTTCTATTAACAGAAATCGGGGGGTATCCCCTTTTGCTCATAAATAAATAAATAGCATAGGCCCTTTTGGTAATAAATAAATAAATTAGCAGAGGCCCTGTCGGGTCAGCTTTGTTCCCATTCGAAGATGTCGAGCAAATTGCAGTCCAATGGCAAACTATGTCATCAAATTCAAGTTTCACAGCCAAACACGAGTACAACTAAACAACAATGTCATCATGTTTTAGTCGTCATACAATCACCAAACACAAATGAACATACATAACAAGTGATGTTCTCACAGCAAAATACTAAACAACACGTTCATCAGGTTTCAGTTGTCATAGCAAACACAATTTCACATAGTAGATAAAAAAGCATCTTCTGACAGGCAAATACGACAAAAGCAATCTAATAATCATCCACAGCAGCAGCGTCAACATCTTCGGCATGTGTATCAGTCTGAATCGTAGTTCCCCAGAGTGTCATCTTCTTCTTCATCCTCAATGTCCTCGAACGTTGGCTTCTTCTTGATCAACTCTTGTATGTCCACAGCACGACAGGCAATCTTTTCGCCAGCGTCATTGACGTGATGGTTCTTAAAGATATTAGGAACATCTGTGAAATCTTGTACATCAGGAGCAATGTAAGCATCATCTTGTTGTGCAACTTCATTAAACGAATTCCTTTGCTCAAACCTTTGCAATACTCTCCAGTCATCGCTACGTGCAAATGTGTCTTCCAAGAAAAATATCTGTGTTGCTTGATTTGCCAAAATAAAAGGCTCGTTGGTCTGGTACGCCGCCTTGACATTGATGGATTTGAAATAATCATCAGCTCTGGGTTTTGCGATCCTGGAAAAACAGGCTATACCAACGACAGCACAACATAACCACACACCGATGACCCTTGAAACTGGAGATATACTGCAACTAAACAATGTCTATTATGTTAGCATACATTTCAGTTGTCTCTCTGTCGTACGTATCCATGCTCATGATGGCACTGTTTTGTGTCTTCCTGCCTTCCTGTCTATTATGTTAGCATACATTTCAGTTGTCTCTCTGTCGTACGTATCCGTGCTCATGATGGCACTGTTTTGTGTCTTCCTGCCTTCGTCGCGTGCAAGGGTGTTGTAGCGCACATCTCCAACAACGCAAGATTCATAATGTCTTACCCGGGTATCAGGACCCATTGCTAGTGCGTAAAGGGCATCATCAACTGCCTGCCCATCCTCCCGCATCTTCTTAACCTATGGTTAGAAACTAGACAAGCTGATCATCTTATGTACTCAATATATTAAAAAAACTAACACTGCAATTCAAAAGCTTACATGGCTCTTGAACCATTCCGCAAATCCTGCCATAACCAGTTTGTCAATGTTTCTTGGATTTTGCAGGAGTAACTTCTTTTTGTAGATGATGCACAACATAGTGATCGCGTCAAAGATCTAAATATATAAGAATGTGCTGCAAGTTTAGTAGATTACGCTGTATAAGCTGCAGTACTTAGCACTTACTTGATATAAGGTAGTATCTCAGGATAGTTATTCAACACATACCAAACAATTTTTTCCAAATCTTTAGGTTTGTCCTCTTGTCGACTCTTCCGTGTAACTCGAACAGAATAATCGAAAACATTGAGCCCGGGATTGTCTTCACCCACCTCTTTGCTAAGCTGATCAGCTGTTTCAATGTATTTTGAGCAGAATGTCAACGCTTCAGTAGCAATGTAGGCCTCTGCAATGGAACCCTCGGGTGTAGCTCTGTTCCTAACATAGCCCTTGAAAGTGCCTAGCCGCCTTTCAATAGGGTTCCGAGCTCGCATAGCAATGCGTCCCCCACCCCAGCCTCAGCCAAAGGGCGAAATGCGTGCCACGCGTACATAATTACGCATTGAAAATACCATGGGCACAGATGGGGAAGGGGGGCACTACTGCGGCACGCCCCAGAATGCGGCTCAACCGCACTAGGGAATTCCGCTTCGATACTTTTTCTCTCTTTCAGGACTTTACTCTCTGGAAACCCAGTCCGGCCGCACGATCACCGGACACAAGATACAACAACCAAGGAGGCAGAAAGCTATGTCGCGTCATGGAATTCCCAGGTGGTCTCTTATAGCGAGCGAAATACCTGCTTTAAATACCAATCCGTAGCTTGCCCTCTGAAGGACATGTCAAATAGTCCCGCTCTTGCTTATCGCACTACTTGTATCATTCCGCTTCAATGCACCTTTTTGAATAAACCATGCATAGCACTAGTATATTACTGCATTATCTATGCTTCCTTTTTTACATATGTTCATTTATGACATTCAGCACCCGTACACTTTGGTACGGCCAATACGCCAGGGGCTTATGTACCCCGTAATAAGGCGTGAGAAGTCTGAACACTTTCTACTGTGCGGCACCCCGAACTTATAGCATTATATGCATCAGCTCCGAATCATGTCTTGGGTCAATAGTTGGGTTTGCCCGGCTCCCATGTTTTGGTACCTTACGTTCCGTTATATTGGCTAAGGTAGCACTGGGAGAACTACTGCGATTGTGCCCCGGTTCAGCTGGGCTAAGCACCTCAGTAGAGAAAGCTAAAACTGACTGTCATGATAAGGCGAGAGCTGGTCGCTGTTCGAGAGGTTTCGAGTCCCTAAAGACTTATGCCGCTTCGAGCAAGAAGTCGGCTTTGTCCGGCCTAGGCATGTATAGCGCCCCGAATTCGGCCTTCCAAATACCAGGGGCTTCGCCAAAATTTAAAATTATATAATTCTCTGGCTAAGTGAGAGTGATAAAGCATTATAGTCTGATTGCCTTGTTCGTTGCGCTGAGCACCTCCCTCAAAGGACCCAAGAATGGGAAAAAGAGTGCTCGGGTTTATCCCGAACACCCAAGCACTCGTGGCATGGGGGCAGAAGCCGACGACTCGCCATCTCTCAGATTTAATAAACGGCCGCACAGAAGGTAATATTTTAAATTCAAACAAGCGTTGCATAGCGCATATGAATGAGTTTTCAGCGTACAGGATCACACGAGCAAGTTCACTCAAATATTACATCTTTTGAACATTCATCCGCCATAAGGCGGGCAACCTTCAGGACGCCCTCATAATACATCTCGGGGTGGTGGTGCTCCTTGCCCTGCGGCGGCCCCTCCTTCACCAGCTTCTCTACGTCCTTCTTGGCCCAGTGTACTTTAACACGGGCAAGCGCTCTACGGGCGCCCTCGATGCAGACGGACTGCTTGATGACTTCTAACCGAGGGCAGGCATCCACAAGCCACCTCACCAGCCCAAAATAGCTCCCTGGCATGGCATCTCCAGGCCATAGCCGGACTATAAGACCCTTCATGGCCTGTTCGGCCGCCTTATGGAGCTCGACCAATTGCTTCAGCTGGTCACTCAAGGGCACCGGGTGTTCGGCCTCAGTATACTGGGACCAGAACACCTTCTCCGTCGAGCTCCCCTCCTCGGCTCGGTAGTACTTTGTGGCATCCGACACGCTGCGGGGCAAATCTACGAACGCTCCTGGAGAGCTCCGGACTAGGGCTGCTGAAAGAGGAGCTAGACATGCTGTGGATAATGCCAGCCAATATGTCGGACGCCGCAGAGAAAGAATATTTTCCTATGAGAGCCGCACTGCTCACGACGGTGCACGACTATCTCGGTTACGGATATGTCGAGGGGCAGGTGGTCCACGGATTTTCTAGATGCATCCGGTGCATGGACGACACAACGTATCGCCAGCTAGATAGAGATCCCGGGTCTTCGAAAACCAAGTTCATGGGACATCGAAGGTGGCTTCGCGATGATGACTCATGGAGAAAACGCAAGGATTTGTTCGATGGTGAAACCGAACCCCGAAGACGCCCGCGTACGAGGAGCGGCGAGGAAATAGACGAGCTGTTGAAAAATTGGAAAGAGTGCCCACCGCCGGGAAAGAAGCGAAAGGCGCCAGAGCCGCTGCTGAAGGTATGGAAAACGAGGTCTGTTTTCTAGGACTTGCCGTACTGGAAGATCCTCCGTGTGCCTCACAGCCTTGATGTCATGCATATCACGAAGAACGTGTGCGAGAGTCTGCTTGGTACCCTGCTCAACATGCCAGAGAGGACCAAAGATGGGCCGAAAGCAAGGGCAGACTTGAAATCAATGGGCATCAGGGAAGAGCTTCACGCTAATGATGATGATGATGATGATGATGAGGCGAAGCAGGAACGGAAAGTCGTCGCAAAGGCAAAAAGGCCAAGAAGATAGGAAATGACTACCCTCCCGCGTGCTTCACTCTAAGTCGGGAGGAGATCGAGCAGTTTTTCACCTGCCTCGTAGGAGTAAAACTTCCTTACGGTTACGCGGGGAAGATAAGCAGATACCTAGACTCAGCGAAGCAGAAGTTCAGCGGGATGAAGTCTCACGACTGTCACGTGCTGATGACGCAGATACTTCCAGTTGCAATCCGTGGGATCATGGACGCGCACGTCTGGGAAACGCTATTTGGCCTATGCAACTTTTTCAACGTCATCTCTCGGAAGTCGGTTGGCGTGACGCAACTCAGAAGGCTACAGGAAGAGATCGTGGTGATACTATGCGAGCTTGAGATGTACTTCCCGCCCGCATTCTTCGATGTTATGGTGCATCTGCTGGTCCATATCGTGGAGGATATCATCCAACTCGGGCCGACGTTCCTGCACAGTATGATGTCGTTTGAAAGGATGAATGGTGTCATCAAAGGATACGTTCGCAACATGTCACGTCTAGAGGGAAGCATAGCCAAAGGCTTTCTGACCGAAGAGTGCATCTCCTACTGCATGAATTATCAAGGCATCGAGAACCCCGTTGGTCTACCCGTCAACAGGCACCTCGGCAGGCTCGCTGGATGGGGTCACCGTGATGGTCTCCGCGAAATGCATGTCGACTTCGAGGGTCGACTCGCCGACTCTGAAAGAGCAAACCTAGTCGCGCTACAACAGATAGACATGGTCGACCCTTGGGTGGTAGAGCACAAAACCTTTATTGAGAAGACGTACAATGACCGAGGACAACAGAGGAAGTACGGAGATATAATCAAAGAGCACAACTCATGTTTCACGCGTTGGTTCAAGGAGAAGCTTCTGTCGTACCCTTTACATGAGGATTTTTCCGCTGAAGAAAATCTCACATTCGCCTTGTCACAGGGCGCCGAGCATAACCTGATGACGTATGAGGCGTACGATATCAACGGCTACACGTTCTACACCGAGGACAAGGACATGATGAGCGATGGTTATCAGAACTCCGGGGTAATGATGGAATCCTACACCGGTAACGACAAGGACAGATACAACGGAAGGATCGAAGAGATCTGGGAGCTGAGCTACGCTGGAGAGAAGGTCCCGATGTTCTGTGTCAGATGGGCCAAGAGCGTCCTAAAATAAGACCGGTATTTCACCACCATGGTTATACCCGAAGCCAAATCCAAGACCGCGGGCGCAAACGTTACCGCGAAAAATGAGCCATGGGTACTAGCTTCCCAAGTGGACCAATGCTTCTTCATTACCGACCCCGTCAAAGCCCAGTCGTGTTGTCGTGAGGAGAGGCAAAAGAAGATCATCGGAATGGATGGAGTCGCCAATGAGCAAGACTTCGACAAGTACGCCGACCTGAAGATGGAACATGACGACGACAATGAAGTGTCATACACCACAAGAAGAAGCAGGACCACCCTACCTAAAGGACGTCCGTTCAAGAGAAGAAATCCATTTGCGAAAAAGAAGGGCAAGAAGATTGTGAAAAGATAGTTAGCTAATAAGATCGATTGTATTTAAATTGTAGCCTTCATTTCTCGATTGTATTTCGACATATGGAAATGACATTTCTTTGGTTCTAGTCCTCATGAATATTTATTTATGTTTATTTGAACTCATGAATATTTTTTGAACTCATGAATATTTTTCAATTTCATGGGCACTTTTTGAATTCATGAATATTTTAAAATTTCATGGGCACTTTTTGAATTCATGAATATTTTTTCAAATTTGATGATATTTTTTCATATTCACAAATGTTTTACCAATTCACAAATGAATGCAACTAAAACTCCAAAAAAAATACTAGTTGTGCTTGGTTATATGTTACTCCCAAAAGCATATAAAGTTTGTCAAATTTGGAGCTATGGATATTTAGTTATGATTTAAACAAGTTTGAACATATTTAAACACAAAAAAATATCAAACAACATTTTAAATGTTGTTAACATGGCAACAAACTGCATATTATTTTTCTACATGAAATTCTGAGCATCTAGCGTATGTGACATGTTATATTTGGATGCATGGATAAAAAGATATGAGCAAAGAAAAAAATGGACAAAAACAAAAATTGGGGAGCCCCGGAATCAAACCCAGGACCTCCTAGTGTGTGTGTTGCGTGCTGACCAGTCGGGCTAGCTAAGTGGTTCTGATGCAGATAGGGCTTCGAACCCAGGACCTCCTAGTGTGTGTGTTGCGTGCTGACCAATCGGGCTAGCTAAGTGGTTCTGATGTAGATAGGGCTTGGTGGAAGATAACCTGAGGGCTCGAACTGAAATCCAAAAAAAATACTAATGGCGTACTGCGAGCTATTGGACGTGACGCAGCCCATCGCGGAGCGCTTCCGCGCGCTCTTCTCCCTCCGCAACCTCCGCGACGACGGTGACTCGCTCCTGGCTGCGATGGTGATGGCGACTCGCTCCTGGCCGCGACGGAGACGGCGACTCGCTCCTGGCCACGAAGGCGACATTGGCTGGCAGTCGTGACCTGACCATGACGGCGAATCACTCATCCTCCTCTGCGCCGCCAAGGTATCCTCTCTCCTCCTCCTCT